>CM056380.1:115949139-116119139 GCA_029718625.1 Synaphobranchus kaupii
CTCCGGAAGCTAACCACGGAGGCTCCAAACCCCTACTGCTTTACACAAACCCTTAACTGGGTATCTTATGGCAGCAGTAATTTTGGGGCGAGTTAATAATTTTTTCTGATATTCAAATTTAATATACCAAAAACAGTGTGGTGTCAAAAACGCAACGACCGTTTTTGATATATTTTTCGATTTTTCAAAGTCAATAAAACATTTTATCTGGCATAAATTGGTCATCAAAACTAAGAAACTTATCAAATCTTCAAGTTGGCAACACGTGGTCGCTTGTTTACCTCGCGTACGCGCCAAGTCGCGAATTCATATACAGTACCAGTCAAGAGTTTGGACACACCTACTCTACTTTTTTCCGTTATTTTTACTGTTTTCCACATTTTGGAATAGTAAAGACATCAAAACTATGAGATAACACAAATTAAATTATGCAAAGACCAAAAAAGTGTTAAACAAATAAAAAAAAGTTATATATTTTAGATTCTTCAAAGTAGCCACCCTTTGCCTTGATAACAGCCTTGCACATTCTTGCCATTCTCTCAAACAACTTGATGTGGTAAACAGGTATTCCACAGGTAAACAGGTGATGACATCATGACTCTATATAAAAGGATATCAAAAGACTATGAGTAGGTGTGTCCAAACTTTTGACTGGTACTGTACTTCATGTCAACTCCGGAAGCCCTACAACGATCGTTACCAAGACGTTTTACTTCCTAAAAAATCATCCCAAATCAAACCCTTTGACGAACCATCGGCCGTCGATATAGCTCAAATCCATAACGTAATGTACCATTCTGTCTATTTATGGATACAATTTATTGTAATGTATATTTTCTTACATAACGCGCGTCGCGGTGTCCACTCAGATGGATGCAGTATTCTACCACATCATCAGGTGAATGAAGTGGAAACAGGGTTTGCAATGTTATTGTTCCATGTGGTATTCATAAACATAGGAAGGAATAAGAAATATGTGCACTTACTGTGCCAACCAGGTCACTGGTGGACACCACGCGACAACCGTTACACAAAATGCATTTGTGTATTCTAATGCCATTTTCAGAAACTTGCCGTCAATATGCTGTCTTTTCTTATATTTTTGTTGATACTATGTATATTCATGAGCCCAATAATGTGCTCGTCAGCGCTTTTGAAGGAATTTGAAATTTGACCCTTTGTCACACTATTGTGTACCAGTATTGTAAAAATACACATATACTCTTCTCGTCAACTTCATTTGATTAGTATAGATTTAATTCATCGCTTAATGCAACTCATTTTAAATGCAAACTATAGCCGTTTCCACTGAGATTGTTGTTCTATGAATTCAGTGGAGTTTAGTGTATTTAAAGCAAACTAATCGCCCAGATGACCGCTCTTCTTCAGGGTTATTGAGCTTTCCCACTGAGATATAACTTCAGAGAAAGCTTTGGATTGGGGGCCTCTAGAACTGTTTATCTTCGGTCTGAAATAACAATTTTGCTCTTTTTCCCAGGTTCAAGATTGACAGATAAGTTGATATATTAGAATAACGTATGAACCAATGACAACCAGCTGAAGAAACACTGTCCAACTGAACTCACCATAGAGGAAGATCAAACATTGGAGTTGTAAAATATTCCTGTTATTGTAAAACATTTTGAATCCTGAGAACAGCAAGTGCACATTAGTAAAGAAAACTATGTGTGATTTTGATCATTTTTTTAAAGTGTTTATTTTGCTCTTAAATGTTAAAATTGTGTGCATGTGAATTTTGGGGAAACGCGCCTATACTCTGCTTACATGTAAGCACAATCTGAGCAGAATTATATTGATGTAAATTATTTGTTTAGTTTAAATCCATCGAGTTTGGATAAAAGCGTCTGCTAAACGAATGTAATGAAATGTAATGTAATGAGTTTAAGAGCAGACTTAAAACACCACTGAATATGGTATTGGGTCACTTTCTTGTTCTAAAGTAT
The DNA here is from genome assembly GCA_029718625.1 of Synaphobranchus kaupii. NCBI lineage: Eukaryota > Metazoa > Chordata > Actinopteri > Anguilliformes > Synaphobranchidae > Synaphobranchus > Synaphobranchus kaupii. Next base: position 115,951,104 of record CM056380.1, read on the forward strand.
AAACAATGATTTCCTGGGTACGGTATTTTAGACAGGTCAGACATACTGTATGTAATGTGTATCCAGAGATTCATTTCCTGTTCCAGTATATAAAAATATTCTTAGATGTCAATAATCTTTTTTATTTTATATGTATTTGTAATTGTTATACAGACAAGTTGGTTACACATTCTGAAGAAAGCAGTTATTTGTTCTGCAAATTAACAGCTTCCTGTGCTGCAGAAAACATATTTATGAAATGCCATGATGTATTATACAAGTCAAACAGGGAAATGGAGTATGCAGTGATTTCCTTGAGAATGTTGCCATCTAGAGTCGATGTTTATAACAGACTACGACAGACACACACACTCTCTATCTCTCTAAAATAAGGCTAGCTAACTCTGCTAATCTATGACCTGTATGAATACTCAAGGGTTGAGATGAGGACCCGTGACTAGACTATTCGAAGATGGCAGCAAAGAAATCACCAGACGGGGTCAAAGTGCAATTCCAAGGCAATGTTAATGCAAGTACAGAATAGGAGAGCAACCAATGCAGGAAGTTCTGCTGAGCTTACTCGTCACCTCAAAGTTATCCTAGGTTACGGAGGATTTTTATTGATATTCTAATGCTTCCTCGTCGTGCTAAACAATGGTCAATGAGGATGGCTTTACATCTCCTGTCTCTAGATGGGCCAACATTCAACAAATCACAATTACAACCCCTGGCAAAAATTATGGAATCACCACACTTAGAGGATGTTCACCCAGCATTTTTTACTTCGTAGCAAATAAACAAATCACAGATATGACACAAAACTATTTTCGTTTAATAGCTGAACATTCTGGCCTCGTGAAACATACCTCAAACTAATTAAATTAAATTATTTTAATTAATGGCATATTTTTTTCAAGATCAAGTAGAGGAAAAAAATTATGGAATCACCAACAAAAAAAAAAATCACAATTAGTACTTTGTTGCTCCTCCTCTGGTTTTTATGACGGCCTGAATTCTTTGAGGCATGGACTTCACTAATGAAAAACAATATTCTCCATCAAGCCGGTTCCAACTTTCTCGAATAGCGGTTGACAGATCAGCTTTGCAGGATGGAGCCTTGTCATGGACCAATTTTTTTAATTTCCACCATAAATTTTAAATCGGATTGAGATCCGGACTGTTTGCTGGCCGTGTCATTGAGTTGATATGCCTTTCTTGAAAAAAAGCTTTACCACTCTTTGTTCTGTGGCAAGAGGCATTATCATCCTGAAAAATTACTTCATCATCACCAAACCTATTTTCTATCGATGGAATGAGAAAATCTCAATGTACACTTGTGCATTGACTGTTGAGGTAATTATTGCCATCTCTCTTTTAACTGCAGACTAATTTGCATTTTTAGACTTGTGCCAGTATTTGTTTTAGAAATGCAAATTACAAGGTGATTCCATAATTTTTTCCTCTACTTGATCTGGAAAAAAATATGCAATTAATTAAAATAATTTAATTTAATTTGTTTGAGGCAAGTTTCACGAAGCCAGAATGTTCAGCTATTAAACAAAAATTGTTTTGTGTCATATCTGTGATTGTTTATTTGCTACGAAGTAAAAAACCTGGATGAACATCCTTTAAGTGTGGTGATTCCATAATTTTTGCCAGGGGTTGTAGCAACAAGTAAATTAATCATAGTGGTCACTTATGAACCCATCAGCACAGATGCCTACTATTGAGTATTCCTGTTGAGTGTACCGTTTTAAAAAGCTGTTAAGTACGCAGCAATTCTTAAAATTGACTGTTCTTAAAACCCATAAATAAGTATATCTTCTGGGGATATTAACGGATAATAGTACAGAGGATATTTTTTGAATACTGCATGTAACTAAACAGTATGCAGTATACAGTATGCTAGTACACCGGATGCAGTAGATAGGGCTGGGATTCGGACGCAGCCTATGCTTCTGTGTTCCATCATGTTGCCGGTGCTACTCTTACCTTCTCGAGCTGCCAACTCTGTGTCCTGTAAATGATTCAGGATAGCACTCGGGAACAAGTCAGGTATGTATTCCCCAAAAGAGTTTGTCAACAAAAAAAATAAAAATACAAGAGGGGAATGAGAATAAAGGACAAAAAAATCCATGCCATTTAACTGTAAATACATTTAATTAAAAGATTAATAATGGATTTTAACCATGAATCAATAAAAAATAGGTGTGTATACATGGGAGTGTGCAATTACATAGGAGTACAGGTGTGCATGTACATACATGGATTTGTATATATAGATATATGGATTTACATACATGTGAGGGTTACACAGGTACATACATGTGAGGGTTACACAGGTACATACATGTAGGGCTGCAGCACACCTTAGAAACCACAGCACAGTCCCTACATCTGCACTCAGGACTGCACAATAGTCAATCCTGTTATAGAATAAAGTATTGACTGACATGGGGTTTTTGGATGTTGCTCTTGGAAATGTTTCCAGGTCCAACAATTCCTCAAACCTATTAACCTCTTCCTACCCAGGACAAAATAGGCCAATGTTTTCACCTGTTTTCACTAGTGACAAAAAAAACTGTAAATGCTTCAAATATGGTTCATAGCTTTTATTAAACCATAGAACTGCACTATTATGACTAAGCAGTCAGAATCCATGTACATCCACTTTTTGCTACTTAATTACAACAATTTATGTACAGAAAATGTGAAAAAACAGGTACCTACTGTACATTCAACTTTCTTTTTTTTCTTTCATTTTTTACCTGATGAGCTACAAAAGCTATGGAGGAAATAACTCCTCTTTGTGATTCCTCAAAATGCCACCCATCTTTGCTAAAATATGGTGTCAATCATTCAAATTCTACAGAGCTTTTTTCAGGCAAACCATTTCAGTTACCAAAGTTGGCACGAATTGTGCCAAATTGTGCCAAATGGCAATGACAGAAAAGTCTCAATATGATTTTTTATTCTTTTTTAAAGTTTTACAATAAAATTTGATAATTTGTCAATATTGGCAATAAAGGTTCATTTTTAGATGTGTTTTTGGTGTGTTTCATATTACACAACTAACTACCCGTGGTCCCCAAAAAGTCTTCAAGGAATGCAAAAAAATAAATATGGAGGGGACTACTTAAAATGATAAAATAACTTTGGTGAACAAGATCCTAATCACAAATTAACGACTTGTCCTGAGGATCTGATTCTCTCCATAAATATTTCTCCTCTTTGCAGCTATGGATCAGACAGACCCCGAAGCACACACAGTTTTGACATCATCTTCACAAGCAAAAAACGTGGCATCCCTTGCAAATTCCTTTCCAAGATGACATTATAATTCTGTTTTATAGCTGTCTGAGAACTTTGGCAAGTTAATTTATGACAAGATGGAGTTTTAGCCACAGGCTCTCTGATCAGGCGATAACATGCAGGGGCTTCAACAGCCTTGGAAAAACCTTCACAAAAGTAGACTGTCATTTAGCCCGGAGCACAGTGTAATTTAATAGTTATCCCTTGCACAAAATACCACGTATGGAAATGAAATATACTGAAAGTATATTAAAATAAAATGCATTATCAAAACTTTCCAACTTTTCGCAGTACATGGGCAAATGGGGGGGTTAAGTCAGCCCCTCTACAAACACATATCTTCAGTCAAAACTGTATATTTCCACCATCAGAGAAAGGTTAACAAAAGTGCCATTGAAGATCTTCCTGCTGGACATTAGACTGTAACCTTACCGTGATAAAGGACTCGGCGTAGGAGGGCGTCTTCTCCCCATATTTGGCTGGAAGGACAACACGGTTGGCCGTGACTTGGGTTTCACTTTAATACCACAGTAGGTCAAGACGACCCGATATTCTGTACTCCTTGTTATATTGCACTTTATACGTCTATCCATACCAACAAACGGACGGTCACACAGTTTTCTTGGCTGGTATTGACTTAGAAAACTCGCACCACGAACAAAGCCAAATAAATTGTTGGTGATGATGACCGTCTTGGATGACGGTGAAAACACATTTTGTGTTTGGGGAAGTGACGCCACACGTTTTAAACCTGGATGGCGGCGGACTGTTCTCTGTTTAGGTTATGTTATACTTGAAAGTTCGCTATGTTACTAATAGTTAGATTCGATTGAAGAAAACAGTTTGTAGTTTCCTGTTAGGATCGAACTAAAACTCCAACTTGTGAGCGAACATCAGGTAAGGTAAGCTAGCACTTAGCTAGCTGAACACGTTGGCTAGCCCAACTTTCCCTAGAGTAGCTAAATTGGCCCACGATTAGCAAAGGCTAGCGAACTAGTTACCATCACAATATACTACGAAACAAAAATTTGCTTGCCAAGTACCGACGTAACGTTAATTAGCTAATCTATACGGTTTCGTTTTCAATAAGCGCTTTCTCGCTTGCTAGCTACCATGGAATGATCTGTGTTGCTGCTTTAACGTTATAGCCTACCAGCGTCTATAGCTGCAGCATTGTGTTGCTAGTTTGCCGTTCCGCATCCGCGTTAGCTTGCTAGCTACATTCCACTGAAGTTATTTCACATTTGAAAACTAAGTAGCTACTTAGGCCGGTTTTTGATACTTTGACAATCATAACCCGTTTTATTAGGTGGCGTATATGACTAAATTAGCTGGTTACCTTTGGATGCTTTATACCTACTTTTAGGCGAGCTCGTTAACCAGCGAGACAGCTGATGTCTTGACCCAGAGTCACTGAATACGGTGTTTAGATCAGGTGGCCTATGACTGAAATCCCTGTTATATTGAAGTGGCTGAGAACAGCTGTTGTTAATGTAGTCGGCTGCCCGTAGTATCCGGGCTGCCAGGCTGATATCAGGAACACCACTCCAGCCAATGTGGCGTAATCGGACAGTACCAGACAAGCAAAGCCACTATGTTGCACAGCCAACGCAAAATTATGACCACAACACACTTTGTTCTGGAAAAAGCCCCAAAAAACTGCCAACTGGATATGTATTATGAATGAGTCACAGGGAAACAAATGAATATGACAATTTCAGCCTGATAATGCCAATTTTACAACAACTACAAGCTATTTATTTATACATACAGTAGAATCGCTTGTATTTCATGCAAGAATAACACGGATGTTTTTTTAAAACCATAAGATAGCTACAGTTCTGTGATACATTCTCATTACATTTTGACATTTAGCAGACGCTGTCATCCAGAACGTCTTGTGTAAGTGCGTACAAAGATGTTTATGCAAGGAACATTATTCCAGGTCATTAGGGCCACAACCATTAGTAATACAATTTTGTCCAGGGCACGTTTATAGTTTTATTGCATGATGAAAAACCTATTCCAGACCGGTGCTTGCGGCACTTCTATAGCCAGTATCAATGGCACTTCCAAACTAGATGGCGACACCATTTATTGGGACATAATGGGCAGTTCCCAACCCCCGTCTATGTGGAGAGCTCTTTGTTTTCTTTCAGTCAGCGCCGGGAGCAGGCGAATGAGGCGATGCTGGGCTGGTACCACACTTCTGGTGCTACGCTGGAATGCACGCGCCTTTAGCTTGAGTTCGACTGCATTCTGCGCAGACGCACACGGCGCCTGTAAGATTGTGAATTGCGAACACTGGATAATTTTAGTCTGGCAAGCTTAATGGCTACTGGTACACTAGCGTGCTAAATAGGTAGCCTATTCATCATTGGTCAACCGAGATCAGATTACTCTCTTTCTAGTCAAAGGGAGAACAGTACGAAAATGTATTTGAGAGGCCGACCAGCTATGAAAATATAGACATTTTCAGTAGCCTATGCACCGAGCCGCACAGAAAACGCACAGTAGGCTAATTAGCTAGCAAGTTGGCGAAACTGAATATTTGTATTTTTAAATGGTATTTTATTCATCATGCAAACCTCTGCCTCCGAACAAAAGGGAAAAAGAGAGTGATCTACAATTAGGTAGCTAACCTAATAGCATCGTTCAGGGAAATTCTGGGTAAAATGCCACTTTTGTTTACTACTCGCATTTGCTAACTGAAAGCTGTAATAACGCATGATTCTCCGATAATACCTATGAGAGGTGCGGATTCTCTTCACTGTATTCGGTCTGTCTCCCCAGCTGCAACCGGGGCACAATGGATCTCCATAAAATAATTCAGGATGCACTGTATGAATTCATCCAGTCATATATCCCCAACGCAGACCTCAGGTAAGATGTACATTTTTCTGTACTGTCCATACTATGGCAGCTACGAACACAGTGTAGACCACATGTAAACATGCAAAAAAACACTGACTGGCAGAATAGTCCTGCTTCTCTAACGCTTGTCGTTGTTGTTAGTATCGGGGAAATGACACCTTAAGTCCGTGTGTTTTGCTTGTGAGCAGCACGCTCGATGACGTCATCCTCTCCTATATAACGGGTGTGCTGGAGGACTTGGGCTCGCAGGACAGCGTGGAGGAGAACTTTGACGTGGAGGTGTTCCTGGAAATGCTAGAGGCCTATGTCCCCGGCTTCGCTGAAATAGACAGGTAGGATTTGACATCATGGTGCAACCAGCCCCTATTTCGGACACAAAATTACCCTAAAGTGGATGCAGGTGAGGTCTAAAATGACAAGCAGTTAATTTATTTGCCAATTGTAATTCCTTTGATGTGGTGTTTGGTGTCATTTAAAGGCAGATAATTGAATTCCATTTTATAATTTTTTTTATTGCAGCGTCAAAGTATGTGAGATGATGTTTAACCTCTCCTCAAAACTGGCAATAGCCCGGAATACAGGTAAAATGAGGTTATAACTAACTTATTCACAAATATATGAGTTTGTTTGGCACCTGAAATAATATTGGTTTGCCATACCAAAGAAGTTATACTTACGCAATCAAGATTCCGCATTGGGGTCAGAATACTTTGAAGGCACTATATATAAATATGTATATACATTTAACCACACACTCCTAAAATGCTATAACCAACATTAACCTTACATACACATTTAATAGGAGTTTTATAAGCAGTTTTTCTTGCTAACACACTTTGTCACCTGATGTTTTGAAACATTATCAGGAGTTTTGCATTGCAGAAACAAAACCATGGTGTTACACTTGAATGCATTTGATGTATTATTGGTAGTTAGGGGTGTGTAATTGTGTGTTATGATTAAAGAAAGCCATCAGCCAAAGCTGGGGGCAGAGTCTTCACTGACGGACAGCACCGCCTCAGCATCCGTCTCCATGAAGCCGCAGGACTTCACAGCACCACCAGAGGGCGCCACAGCCAAGGTACTGGCACCCGTCAGAGAATTAATACTGACATTCAGTGTGCTCTTCACGTGATAGTTTTAAGACTGAAGACGTTTAGAGCCAGGTGCGGAAAGTGAACGAGGAGGCAGTGAGCGTGTGGAACAACAGTGTGTGGTCAGTCATTTACTTTTTATTTTAACCAATCAAAAGAATCAAAGAATAAAATGATATAAAGGTTCTTATCCCCGTGCCAAAACACAATGAATGGTTCAAGTCCCTCAGAATCCCCTGTTCAGCCAATTTATATTACTTCCCTCAGAGCAGATACAGGCTCCCAATATTAAAGACAAAAACTAAACACTGTTTTATCCCAAGTGTCTTTCTTAATAAGTTATAAGACAGCTGAGTTTGGCCTGGACTCGCTCACGACTCATCCATGTTTTTACAGGTTGACTCTCTCTGCACACACGTTCTGACGTGCTCTTAATGTTTTTCCATATGCTTAAGTGTTTATCTGTTGTCATGGGAATATTAATTACGTGGTTGTCACTATGCTGCATAATACAAACCGGGTCAGTGGTCCCGTGCGGAACCTTGTGTCTCTGGCTGTTCTTGATTTGGGTAAGCCCCGTGCTCCCATGCGGAACCTTGTGTTTTCAGGAGGGTGACGGAGGAGGGGCCGGCCAGGTGCAGCACCTCCTGGAGATGTTTCCTAAATGCAGCGTGACGGAGGCGAGGAGCGCCCTGAGCATCGCCAAGGGCGATATGGAGGAGGCTGTGCGACTCATCATCGAAGGAGACCTGCAGCTAAGCCAGGCCCCGCCCCTTAACGTGTGTAACCTATCACAGGAGACCTGCAGCTAAGCCAGGCCCCGCCCCTTAACGTGTGTAACCTATCACAGGAGACCTGCAGCTAAGCCAGGCCCCGCCCCTTAACGTGTGTAACTTATCACACGAGACCTGCAACTAAGCCAGGCCCCGCCCCTTAACGTGTGTAACCTATCACAGGAGACCTGCAGCTAAGCCAGGCCCCGCCCCTTAATGTGTGTAACCTATCACAGGAGACCTGCAGCTAAGCCAGGCCCGCCCCTTAACGTGTGTAACTTATCACACGAGACCTGCAACTAAGCCAGGCCCCGCCCCTTAACGTGTGTAACCTATCACACGAGACCTGCAGCTAAACTACACCCCGTCCCTTAACATGTGTAACCTATCACAGGAGACCTGCAGCTAAGCCAGGCCCCGCCCCTTAACGTGTGTAACCTATCACAGGAGACCTGCAGCTAAGCCAGGCCCCGCCCCTTAACGTGTGTAACTTATCACACGAGACCTGCAACTAAGCCAGGCCCCGCCCCTTAACGTGTGTAACCTATCACAGGAGACCTGCAGCTAAGCCACACCCCGCCCCTTAACGTGTGTAACCTATCACAGGAGACCTGCAGCTAAGCCAGGCCCCGCCCCTTAACGTGTGTAACCTATCACAGGAGACCTGCAGCTAAGCCAGGCCCCGCCCCTTAACGTGTGTAACTTATCACACGAGACCTGCAACTAAGCCAGGCCCCGCCCCTTAACGTGTGTAACCTATCACACGAGACCTGCAGCTAAACTACACCCCGTCCCTTAACATGTGTAACTTATCACACGAGACCTGCAACTAAACCAGGCCCCGCCCCTTAACGTGTGTAACCTATCACACGAGACCTGCAGCTACGCCACGCCCCGCCCTTAATGTGTGTAACCTATCACAGCTAATCAAGCCCGGAGACCTGGCCTATCACAGCCAGCCGAGCTGAAAGCTGTAATAACGCATTATTAGTACGTGCATCAGACGTGACCTCCCCATGAATGAGTATTTTACCCATGAGCTGGCCTCCCCATGAATGAGTATTTTACCCATGAGCTGGCCTCCCCATGAATGAGTATTTTACCCATGAGCTGGCCTCCCCATGAATGAGTATTTTACCCATGAGCTGGCCTCCCCATGAATGAGTATTTTACCCATGAGCTGGCCTCCCCATGAATGAGTATTTTACCCATGAGCTGGCCTCCCCATGAATGAGTATTTTACCCATGAGCTGGCCTCCCCATGAATGAGTATTTTACCCATGAGCTGGCCTCCCCATGAATCAGTATTTTACCCATGAGCTGGCCTCCCCATGAATCAGTATTTTACCTATGAGCTGGCCTCACCATAAATAACGTGTGTTAGTGTAAAATTAGCGAACAGCTAATTTTACACTATAATAATATTAGAGTTGTAGTTACAGGATTTACACAGCTAACCGCTAATTTTACACTATGATAATATTAGTTGTAGGACAGGAGATGGAGTCAGATCTATAGAGCTCACACGGTCGGATCTGTTTGTTCAGCAGTAGGGAATGTTTAGCGTATGAAAGACCTGTCAGTCTGTGTACGTTACGCCTGATTTACACCAGGAGCGGAGGGTCCGCTTCCTTTCTGCGCCCATGCTAGAGGATTAGGTCTTTTATACCAGCCGCTAATCCACTAGCATGGGCGCTGCTCCGCTCCGGGTGTAGATCAGGCGTTAACAGTGATCTGTTACTGTATAGACATGTTATCCGTTCATCTGTACCCGCCTGTTTTGAATTTTTCAGGTGAACCACGGAAAGACTGTTTCTTCGCAAGCTGATGAAAAGTTGAAAGCGAGCATTCTTGAGAAGTGAGTTGCGGTTCAACATCCTGACTGATCTGCATTCAGTAGCTTTGTCTGAGGCAATGTCACGGCCTGAAACATCACAGAAATACCCTAGTCTTCCATTTTAGAACATTAACATTTTGACAGAAGTATTGGAAATATTGATGTTTTTTGTGGCAGTTACACTCCGTGTACACTCTTACAAACACATCCTTGATCAGAAACTCAAAAAGGGTGTGGCTTGGTTTGGGGTTGAAAATGGATCCTGGGGCCGCATTAATCTTCAGGGATATTGAAATACACGTTGCGTTATCTGTGGTCTGCAACACCAGCAATGTCTGTCGTATCCAATGCTAGCAATACTGTTATTTCCAACTTCCCTTTTAATGAAATAATAAAGATGGCAGCATATATACACTGCCTGGCCAAAAGAAAAGTCGCCATTGCACCCGTCATGCATAGTGCCCACTGTACAAGCCTCTGGAGGCAGTGTTATGATCTGAGGTTGCTTCAATTGGTCAGGTCTAGGCTCAGCAACATTAGGCAGCAATAAAATGAAGTCAGCGAAGTACCTGAATGTACTGAATGACCAGGTTATCCCATCAATGGGCATATGCCAGGATGACAATGCCAAGATTCATCGGGCTCAAATTGTGAAAGAGTGGTTCAGGGAGCATGAGGAATCATTTTCACACATGAATTAGCCACCAGATTCCTGACCTTAACCCCATTGAAAGTCTTTGGGATGTGCTGGAGAACACTTTACGGAGTGGTTCGACTCTCCCGTCGTCAATACAAGATCTCAGCCAAAAACTTATGCTACTCTGGATGGAAATAAATGTTGTGACATTGCATAAGGTTGTCGAAACAATGCCACAACAAATGCGTGCCGTAATCAAAGCTAAAGGCGGTCCAACGAAATATTAGAGTGTGCGACTTTATTTTTGGCCGGGCAGTGTACCTTACAGATAGTGAGATACAGCAACTCATCTTGATTTTCTCCCGTTTCTTTCAGATACATGTTGGTAGACAACGAGGAAGACAAGAAAATTCACAGACCTGTTACTCCTAAAGATGTAAGGGCTTTTCCCTGAGATTTAATGTCATTTATTTGGTTGTAACTTGGAATAAACAAAAAGTGTTTAGATATCGCAGAAATGCAATACTGTCTTTAATAACTTTGTTGTATATTAAGGCATTCCCATTTTAGAATTGTGTGGAATAAGCTTTGTGTGCAAGGAAGCCATTTTAGAATTGTGTGGAATAAGCTTTGTGTGCAAGGAAGCCATTTTAGAATTGTGTGGAATAAGCTTTGTGTGCAAGGAAGCCATTTTAGAATTGTGTGGAATAAGCTTTGTGTGCAAGGAAGCATAACAGGGTTGATGATCATGATAAATTCATTAGGCTGCAAAGAGGGCAGAGAAATGTTTCCAGATGTTTCTGACGCTCTTGTTTGCATTTGTCAGGCTCCTAAGAAGCTTGTGCGGTACCACGGTAACCAGGTGGTAACAACAAAAGGTGAGAGGTACCACCAGGTGAAGAAAGAGGAGACGGAGGACATGAAGAAGACTTACATCAGCCTGAAACCTGCCCGCAAGTACCGTTTCCACTGATGATGTCACTTCCTGCAGAGGGGGCTGAGCTCTACGTTTGTTTTTGTTTTTTTTACATTTGTTTTTTTTTCATGATTACTTTTCCAATTTTGATCTTTGTTGTTTCACCCTTTCCTGGACAGGGCAAAACTGTTACTTGGTTTTTTTACCACTTTTTTTTATTTTTTATCTATGCTTTTTGCAGCTCCTTTTTCAGTGGATGTTTTTTGAAGACGCTTAAATACAGTGATGGATTGGCTGTTCAAACACGTGGTATGGAGGTGCAAATGCCCGCACCATACACAGTATCCCTGATCACAGTATCCCTGATCACAGTATTCCTGCGTCATACACATATTCTCTCTGATGCAAGAAGGAAACATTGAACAGAAATGAGTCACCGTTTCCATTGATGGAAAACTGGAAATACAGGAGAACCTCTGAGATGGGAATGGCACGGGGAATGTTCACAAATTTAAAAGTGATGACAAATGGCACCGAAATTAATTTATTGACTGGATTACGCCGATCACATCAAACCGACTGTAATCATAATCGGGCTCTTTTAGAACATTTTTTATTTTTTGCTAAGCCAAATAAAACATCTAATTTTCAGTTGCCTACAATTTACCTCTTTTATGAACTTTATGAACTCATTTAGCTCAAACCCTTCTTTATTTCAAACACGTGGACTTTCCCCTGCGCTGTGTTCTTTAGCAATAGCAATCCCCTTCGTGCCCAAGCGGTCTCTGAAGCTGTGCTGTATATGGCGTTATGGTACACGCTTGCATCACTACCAGGGTTACCCAGGGAGAGCTAACGGTAACACGGTGTAAAAAGCACATTTAATTATATAACTCTTTCATAATTGTTATTTTTTAATGACTTAATTGCTGCCTTTATTCTACCCACAGGGATACAGTGAGTAATGAAACTTCAGTGGTATACTGCGTAGATTCAGTTATCACCCAATTTAAATACAAGTATTCAGCCATTTTAAATCAACAAATGTATGTAATGTATTATAGAAAGCTGATGTCATCGGTAGTATCCACTGAAATCATAGAACACTTGCCTTTCATTCGGAAGTGTGGCTGGGATTCAGTCTACATTCTCAACTTTGACTAACAATTGAAAGCAAGAGTTTTTTTTTTCCATGAAAAGTTCAGCAATCACTAAAATAAACTTGCCATAAACTGAATTTGTGAAGATAAACTAACTCTTGCATTTACTTGTAAGTTAAGGGAAACTGTTGACTGAATAATGGCCTGTAAGTTTTGTATTTAAGCTCTGATTTGTTGTGGTATCTGTTAAAGCTGTTGACCCGGAAAAAAACTCCAGTATATTTTAAAGGGGTGATGGTTCTGTTTTATTATATTCCAAATATCTTTGTGTATTATACTTGAAAATCTTTGGTCTCATTTTCATTGTCTGTTGTTCTTAAGTAATTTAACAATGTTTGCCCTGTTGTAACATAAGACACACTATGTGGCCAAAAGATTATGGATTATCTGCTCATTCAACATCCATTCCAAAAACATGGCCAATAATATGGACTTGGTCTCCCATTTGCTGCTATAACAGCCTCCACTCTCTTGGGAAGGCTTTCCACTAGACGTTGCTGTGTGGATTTGTTTCCATTCAGTCAGAAGAGCATTAGTGAGGTCGGGCACTGATGTGGGGCTATTACGTCTGGCTCACAGTCTGCTTTCCAATGGATCTCAAAGGTGTTTGATGGGGTTGAGGTCAGGGCTCTGTGCAGGCCAGTCAAGTTCTTCCACATCGATCCCTACAAACCATTTCTGTATGGACCTCACTTTGTGCATGGGGGTATTGTCATTCTGAAACAGGAAAGGGCCTTCCCCAAACTGTTGCCACAAAGTTGGAAGCACAGAATCCTCTAGAATGTCATTGTATGCTGTAGCGTTAAGATTTGCCTTCACTAGAACTAAGGGGTCTAGCCTGAACCATGAAAAACAGCCCCAGACCAAGGGGTGTCCGGTGTACTTTTGGCCATGTAGTGTGTATACTGAAGCATGGGGGGCGGGGGGTTTTGACAGTGTCGCACGGTGTTGCGAAGTTAGATGTTTGTAATTTGTCTTACAGAAGTTAAGTTCCACGCTGAACCACACTGAACTAGCATTGCACTGCAGAAAGTGTTCATATTTTGGATAATGTGTAACACCAAGGTTCTAACAAGCCCAGATTTAGTAGAGCCACTACGCCCTTTTTTTAACCATTAATTGAGTGATATAGTAGAATGTTGTATAATAACAGGATTTTTCAGCCTTCCTGAAAGTACATTAGATACGTGGCTCCTCTCTAATTAACTTGTTTAGAGCTCAGTTTGGAAAGACTTCCAGGAAATTTACACTTCTGATGAAGGCAGTGTGTGGGAAGTTCTTCCAGACTAAAAATGTTCTTGGCACCTTCTAAAAATGTTAAATGTGGATATTTTATGGGTATTAAAGATTGGTTTTGCCTCCATTAGTTGTATTAAATTCTGAGCCATGCTTGTCACTGATGTTAACAATGTGAGCTCACTGTTGAAAACGGAGGAGTACTTAGTAATGATTTGTAGTTAGATTGAGTTGGGGACTCTGTAGTATTTTAAGCGTAGAGTTGACTGTAAAGTGAGTCAGTGTGTGTCAGTCTGGCCATTTAATCATGAATCCCTACCTCTCCTGTTCTGACGGTGTGAGTGAGATCACACTGCAAAAAAACTAATCTCAACAAGCATTTTTAATTTATAGTTAGACTATAGAATCTTATTTCTGTTACTTTTTTGTTAAATAAGACAAAAAGATTGCAAATGGGGTGAGTTTTATTCATTTTAATATTTGCCAGTGTAGTAAGAATTTCACTTGTCAAGCAAAGTTAAAACAAGCTAATATTTTCCACTTTAGAGAAAAAGAAAAGATTTTAAGTTTCATTACAAGACTAAAACACTTGTTAGACATTTTATTCAGTGCAGCACTCTCCCTCCATCAGAACAGGAGAGGTAGGGATTCATCCATGATTAAATGGCCAGACTGAGGAAACAGACTGGCTCTTGGGCCTGGATTGGTGCTGAACGTTAGACGGATGCAGCCAATTACAGCCCTTCTCAGCCATGAATGGCTTGTGATCAAAAACATGGTAAAAAGTCTCAAACAAAGTGTTATTATTGCAGTTGTGCATCTCTGGATGATCAGTTGCGCATTTGTCTTGCATAATTATCATCCTTTTGTTTACTTCCAAACTTACAATCCCGTACTACAGAGATCTGCAGCCTGACTGATGCACACGTTCCGGAAGGTGGTAATAAACTGAACCTGTGTGCATTATAACTGGTCACTCTGACCTGTGTACATTATAACGGGTCACTCTGGGCTTCATAAGGTTCAGTTCCACTATCATGTTAATGTCTCTAAGGGATTGTGTCCAGCGGTATATTTTGTTTGTTTTTTTCGAAATGTATGATTGCCGTAGAACAGGGGTCTTCAACCTTATCCCGCAAGGGCCGGTGTGGGTGCGGGCTTTTGTTCCAACCAAGCAGTTACACACCTGATTCTACTAATCAATCACTAGAGTCTTTGCTAGGGACCTTGATTAGTAGAATCAGGTGTGTAACTGCTTGGTTGGAACAAAAGCCTGCACCCACACCGGCCCTTGCGGGATAAGGTTGAAGACCCCTGCCGTAGAAAATGCACTCACGTAGAAAAATGTTTGTGTACTTGGGTGCAGTTTTTGCAACTTTCAAATTTTATTTTATTTTTTTACATTTATTTTGATTTATTGTTTGACTTGTGCTTTGAATCTTCTTTAGTTTTGTGTGAAAACTTCAAACTCTTCAGCCTAAAGTAGGGGTGCGCAACTCCAGTCCTGGGGGGCTGGTGTGTATGCAGGTTTTTGCTGCCACCAGTTACCCTGGCTCAATCAGCTAATTAGTTACATACACCAACATCGATTCACTTGTAAATTAGACCATGATAAAACGCAACAATACAGGCATACAGGCACAGGAACATTCATCAGCTTCTGTTCATATGGCAGAATGTAGCTAAAATATCAGATTATGTAAATGATTGGGCTAATTAAATAATTGGTAACTGGTGGAAGCAAAAAACCTGCATACACACCGGCCCCCCAGGACTGGAGTTGCCCACACCTGGGATAGTTGTTGGTTTAGAGATGATTTCACTAGCAGGTAATGCAGGTTTATGCATATGCATATCTACTTCAGAATACATGTTCTCTATTTTTATACACAGAGATATAGATTTGAAAGGCTTTGCTATTAAGTGCTGTCACTGATATTCATCCACAGGTCAACAACAAGGATCTTTACCCAAATTAATGTTATTTACTTGTGTAAATCTCATCTCATTTGTGTTTTTAATTTTGTTGCCTTTTCGTTTTAACTTTGAATAAGCAGGAAAATATGACTTTGTATGAAAGATACTGGATTTTTAAAAGACTGGATATATGTTGTGCATTTTCTAATTTATTGCTTTTCTCTCTTACGTGATCTTTTCACAATTCATTTTGATTTTAAGTTTCACTGACATTCTTTACACAATTTTGTGGTTTAATTAGTGGATGGCTAGTTTACTAAATCACATAAGATCTATGGTTTTGTGTTGCATGAAAGCACTTAATACAGAATTGTTTGTTTCACAGTTTCTAAGTGTTTTTTTATCACAGTGACAGAAGTAATGCTTATTTACCCAATAATTATTCACATACATGTAACTGCCTGTACACAAATGATAAAACATACACATACATGTAACTGCCTGTACACAAATGATAAAACGTACACATACATGTAACTGCCTGTACACAAATGATAAAACCGCTGTAAAACCAGTCCTTAACAGATTCTATTTTAACATTTAAGCTTTCATGTGCCAAAGTTTGTGAAATTAGTGTAGTCTTATTCTATGTGTGTTGAGCGAGAATATTACAACAGTCCTTTTGTAATGCACACACATGTGGTTTGTCCATTCAGTTAAGAGATTATTTAACATCTGCATTTTATCTTTGGTTAAAATCACTTATTTTAGTCAAAAGTAGGGATGGCAAATGGAATTTAGACGGCAGTGTGTGCAGGCAATCTAGATGGTAGCTACATTTAGCAACAGAAAATGTAGTTTGACATTTTTTCAATTTTGTTTTACTTCACTATAGTGGAGGGCCAACTTGCGACTGAGTGGTAGCGTTAGCATGTTAACTTTTCTTGATTGCACTTCTATGAGGCTGTATGGTGAAGAGACCTGTAGCTAGCATGAGTTAATAGCATCCGCCTGTATAGATTCTTACTGTTACTTCTTTAATCGAACATTCAAAGTCAAACTGTTCAATTACGGCCAGTGGAAAATCTGTCACACCCTTGATGAATGGCTCTGACAAAGTATCCCTTTTATTAATAAATTGGTTTGATAAAGTTGCTATGTAAATTAGGCTACAATTATTTGGTATTGTTTGATGCTGCCTACACCGACCAATCATGGGTCAGGGTTTATGCTCTAGGATTTGAGCCTTTAAACCATTGACCAGTCATTTTGGACTTAAAAGTTCTAAGGATTTGACTTGCCTCTCAGTCCAAATTCTGAGCCTTCTAATTTGAGCCAACTGGCAGAAATGAGCACATAAGACCATAGAAGAAGAGATTTGTGGAACAGCATTGCAGAAATGTGTGAATTAATGGAAGGTTTGGCATTGGCTGTGTGATTTAAGAACCCTTCGGGTCCAACTCTTATGTTACATTTTATTGTGACTCTTAAATCACAAAAATAGTCTGTAGAGTACATTAAATTTAACTTATGGACACTTTCTGTCCACATACCATTTATTTAAGGTTAACCTGATATTGTAATCGCAATATTTACATTGTTTTGCAGAAATAAAATTTTTGGTTATTCTCTCTATGAAAAGTGGGTGTTTTTCCTCATTTGAATAAATTTGCATAATGAAAGTATAACTGATTGTTTTTGTGCTAAACCCCCCGCCCTCCCAAAAGCCTGTCTCTACACCACGAGGATGTTCTACGTAGCCATAATAAACTAAATTGCACTTATCATGAATGTCTAGCTATGTGAAATATGATCATCGATAATGATAATTGAAAGCCTAATAGCAGGATCATCGATAGCAGTCTTGCTAACATGAGCTAACATCTTAGCTAGGTCACATCCCATCTGACGTGTACTGAGTAAAATGCACGTTGAAACAATCATACTGCTCAAATGTTTGTAGTTTTCAACATTTTATTTTCTGATCTATCTGCACACAACACTTTTCCAGAAGACACTGAAAATTTCAATAAATGCTCAGCACAGCAGGATAATTCATCAAAAGCGTCCCACAGAGCAGACACGGACAACCTTCTCACAGGCCTGGAACAGGGCCACACGGTAACACAAATTCTATCTGTAGAAAAAATAAGGACACTGACATTTGCGTTATAAAAAGTATTTTCTCATACATACAGAGGCTGCTGTAATGGGGTCAGTGCCGTACGCAAAAAAAGAACAATGTCATGTTTTACAGCTTTTGGGGATTTAATGGGATTCCAGAGAAGGCAGAAACGCTGATATTAGCCTGAAGTGGCATGAAGATGATTTCAGCCCAATTCCTGCTTTAAACATTTTGTTTACAATTTTTAAAAAAAGAAAAGGTATGTTTTACAGTTCCTTGATTGTTCTCCCCAGTTGCAACTGTAGGTCCTGCAGCCAATCACATCACATCTTCTGTTAATTGGGTATGCCACAGACGAGCATAGCCAGCGTGCCGCGAGATAACACAGGAAATTAATTCTTCTACATTAATTTCAGGATTACATGTAGAAAGTAACTTTGTTCAAAACATTTATTTCATAACTGATGGAAGATTTAACTTGTTACACAATGAGCCAGGGTACACAGTGAATTAATGGAAAAATGTTTAACGACGCTATGCCTACGCTTGTGGGTATACTATATTTGGCACAATAATAAGGCATCTATTGCAGTCAGACCTGGGTTCTCTAATGCAGGGACTCACATCCCTGCCACTAGGGGGCGTGGCGATCGCCTTTCTGATTCTCTGGACTTAAGCGGTTGTGCTTGGTTTCTGTTAGTGGTGTAAACAGGGCTGGTTACCCTAAGCAGCCTGGTTTTGGTACCCTAACTGGTCAGGGTACTGTAAGACATGCATTTATTTGGAGAAGCCCAGGTCTGGCCCACTGTACATTACAACTGTGTTTTTACAGAACATACAAACTATATACGACTTAATTTTATCATTTTTTCAGAGCCACTGAACCTAGACAGAACTATTTTATATTTTGACAAGCTGCTGATATGATTCAGCAGAAATCTATCCTCAGTTTGGGAGAAAATACATACATATTTTTGATATTTAAATTTTGTTTGGGGAAAAAAAAAAAAACATTCTGCCAGGACATAAGCTCCGTGAGTATTTAAAGGGAAATACTCAAACCTCAGCATAAATGCATGAATTATATTATAAGTGTGATGTAATTTCTGTTGCAGATCCACCAACGCATGTACACATTTAAACATTCTTATGTACACAAATAATCTCATTCTTCAGAAAGACAAACAAAAAAAGTGCTTTGTTACAGTGATCAACTGTGTGGGAACCTCAGAAAATCATCCTGCTTATTTGCACACGTTCTCCACAAAATGCCAAAATCTTAACACAACGTCCACATCCCTTCCTCATCAGAACGCCGTCAATTTGTCACTAAACGTCAAATAACGAGGAAAAGTCAACTTTTACAGAGGAAAAGAGAGAATTTTACAGAGGATCGTTAAAAAACCTGTTAACGATGGTCAGGATGAGAGCCAGCATCACTTCCAAGCTCCTGTGTCAGTAATGGGTCTGGATGCCCCATACGGCCTACCAGAAGAGGCAGTTGAGTTTTAATCGTTTGTCTTAAACCGCAACACTAGAACACAGTTCAACTGTCAATATTTTAAGAGAAAAATTAAATGCACATTTAACTGCATTCACCAATGTAAAGGCAATTAATTATCTACACACAAAGCATTTATTCAGTACAATCCTAATTCTCTTATTTTATCTTAAATTAAAACTGAACAAACAAAAAATGGAGAAACTAGTCGTTTATCTTTTTTTAAATTCAGGCTCATTTGTACCATGCTTACCAAAAATTAAACTTCAATTAGAGAAAAAAAAAACAACAACACAACATGATAAATTTAAGCCTCATTGATGAATATAAAATTAGAAAATACCAATAAACATATTTATATATAACCTAGAAATGTCCATGAGTCATTTCAGAGAATCTATGACCTTCAGGCTTGTAAAACAAACACAGCGTTTCGCAGAATTCCCCCTGCAAACCATGTTGAAGAAACCGAACAGTAAATCTGATACGGTTAAACCTTTCATTTGTTCTACTGCCATAACACTCGGTTCTCTTCAGATATACTCCTGATGAAAATGAAAAGATACATGCGTCAGACTTATCTTATGAATCTCTTATGATTGAAAATGTTCTATGCGTTTCCAAGGTTACAGCAGCACAATAGACAGAGTGGTTATCTGGGCTGAACTTCTACCATTAAAGCATAAAACCCACAAACAGACAAACCAAATCCTGAAAATCCGCAAATCCTGAAATGCAGACACATCTGCAGGTTTACATGAGTATGAAATGCAGACACATCTGCAGGTTTACATGAGTATGAAATGCAGACACATCTGCAGGTTTACATGAGTATGAAATGCAGACACATCTGCAGGTTTACATGAGTATGAAATGCAGACACATCTGCAGGTTTACATGAGTATGAGTGGCCTGTCCGGCAATGAACCTACTGTTCAGAAGACTAGCAGAGGCGTGTGCCAATGAAATGTCAAATGATCCAGTAAAACAGGCTAATGTAATTTTCCAAGGGAGCGATGTTGGGACAGCTTGGTATCCTATGCTGTCGGGAGTCTGATAGGAGGGTTTTTTAGGGGGTAACAGTGACCCCACCTCTGGTCCTCACAAAGCCCCCTCTCCAAACGTGCAGTGTGATTTTGCCTCAACACTTCCTCCAGGTGTACAGTACCTCCTGAACACATTTCCTCCAGGTGTACAGTACCTCCTGAACACATTTCCTCCAGGTGTACAGTCTCTCTGTAGAAGCATCAGTACAGTTAAGTGGGCGTTTCCCTTCAACAGGCTCCATTGGTCACCGTGACGATGGTTTGCAGAAAATCTAAACTGATCTGAAAACTGACAAAGGTGTCGGAGATGCTGTCATGCAACAGAAGTGCAGTCCATAGGCGCACATGCATACAGAAACACACACACACACACATATATACACACGCGCGCACACACACACACACACACACACACACACACACACACACACACACACACACACACACATATATATACACACGCACATACACACACACACCACCCCCTTAGTGCCATCAGGATAGGGGGTCCTCCCATGGGGCATTAGGGGCATTAGGGGCATCAGCTGTCTTGTTCATATCGGCCTTTGATCATCATGTTCAACAGAGGGCCAACCTAGGAAACAGAGCAGAGAAGCGCAGGATCAGAGCACAGCCTGGAGAACACAGTTAGCACGGCCTGCCTGGAGAACACAGTTAGCACGGCCTGTCTGGAGAACACAGTTAGCACGGCCTGCCTGGAGAACACAGTTAGCACGGCCTGTCTGGAGAACACAGTTAGCACGGCCTGTCTGGAGAACACAGTTAGCAGGGCCTGCCTGGAGAACACAGTTAGCACGGCCTGTCTGGAGAACACAGTTAGCACGGCCTGTCTAGAGAACACAGTTAGCAGGGCCTGCCTGGAGAACACAGTTAGCACGGCCTGTCTGGAGAACACAGTTAGCACGGCCTGCCTGGAGAACACAGTTAGCACGGCCTGTCTGGAGAACACAGTTAGCACGGCCTGTCTGGAGAACACAGTTAGCACGGCCTGCCTGGAGAACACAGTTAGCACGGCCTGTCTGGAGAACACAGTTAGCACGGCCTGTCTGGAGAACACAGTTAGCACAGCCTGTCTGGAGAACACAGTTAGCAGGGCCTGCCTGGAGAACACAGTTAGCACGGCCTGTCTGGAGAACACAGTTAGCACAGCCTGTCTGGAGAACACAGTTAGCAGGGCCTGCCTGGAGAACACAGTTAGCACGGCCTGTCTGGAGAACACAGTTGGCACGGCCTGTCTGGAGAACACAGTACTAGCTGGGTAATAATATAACTGTGTAATCAAGATAACTGACAGGCTTTTTTATGCTTAGCTAGTGTTGGCAAGCTACCCAGCAATGCTGTTTACTAGATGCTGTAGAAGAATAGCTATGACAGACTGATTTATTATTAGCCAACATAAAATAGCCTATTAATCAAGGCTGATACAATGCTACATTATCCATACTGCAAATATCTTCATTTAAATGTATGTATCATGGCCATTCTAATACTGTGTCCTTCGTTAAGCAGCATAGCTGGCTAGCTTGTGTAAGGCAATTTTGGAAAAAAAAATTTTAAACTAGTTTTAAAAGAAAGGCCCTGATAAAAAAAAAATATAAAAGTCTGGCAGATTATTTTGTAAAAAATGCGAACCTCGTGTGGATCCCCCAGGGCCTCTCCGAGCATCTTCTCAATGTTCCTCATGATGGCCACTTTCTGGTGCGCCTTCAGGGGGTACTCAATCCTCTTTGGGGTAGGAGCACCCTAAGAAACAATCAATATCCTTCAGTCCCAAGCCACAAACACATTTAAAATGTATTTTATCTAATCTCGTTGAGATTAAAATCTCTTCTGCAAGAGAGACCTGGCAAAATGAAAATACGCTCCCAACGTGAATTTACATTTGGAATATATCACTAATATTACCTATGATGACATTAATAAAACCAATACTAATGCTGTACTGATAATGGGGCCATAATTTGCTCCGTTTGCCATAAAACCAATTGCCTTTTAATATACAGTGCATCCGGAAAGTATTCACAGCGCTTCACTTTTTCCACATTTTGTTCTGTTACAGCCTTATTCCAAAATTGATTAAATTCATTTTTTCCCTCAAAATTTTACGCACAACACCCCATAATGACAATGTGAAAAAAGTTTTTTTGAGATTTTGGCAAATTTATTAAAAATAAAAAACAAAAATTTCACATTTACATAAGTATTCATACCCTTTGCTTTAACGTATTTTTAAAGTATCATATTTCATATTTGGTCGCATATCCTTCACATGCTGTTACTTCCTGAAGTCTGTGACCATCAACATCAAAAACTGTCGATATCTTATTTTCAGGTACTGTTACAAGCGATACTATAACCTCTCTGAATTTGAATGGATCTCTATGGAAATTGGGGGGTGAGACTAGATTCAGCTGTAAATTACACTGGTACAGTATGGAACACGTGGCTTTAAGGGTTGTTTCTCCTGACTTTTTTCCCCATAGAGTTCTATAGGAAAATGAGTCCGGAGAAATAACCCTTGCAGTGATCCATCCACATCTACTCCATATCTGGCAACAGAGTGATGGTTTGGGGCTCGTTTGATAGCTCAGACCCTTGATAACTTACAGCCATTTAGCCAGCCATGTGTTCCATACTGTACCAGTGTAATTTACAGCTGAATCTAGTCTCACCCCCCAATTTCCATAGAGATCCATTCAAATGCAGAGAGGTTATAGTATTGCTTGTAACAGTACCTGAAAATAAGATATCGACAGTTTTTTTGATGTTGATGGTCACAGACTTCAGGAAGTAACAGCATGTAAAGGATATGCAACCAAATATGAAATATGATACTTTAAAAATATGTTAAAGCAAAGGGTATGAATACTTATGTAAATGAGAAATTTTAGTTTTTTATTTTTAATAAATTTGCCAAAATCTCAAAAAAACTTTTTTCACATTGTCATTATGGGGTGTTGTGTGTAGAATTTTGAGGGAAAAAATGAATTTAATCAATTTTGGAATAAGGCTGTAACAGAACAAAATGTGGAAAAAGTGAAGCGCTGTGAATACTTTCCGGATGCACTGTAGCTTTAACTGTACGGGTGCTACTTTTACGCTACTCTTGAAACAACTATTTTTAAAGTTCTAGAAGCTGGTACCATAAATGTATATCATTGTGACTAAATTGTGCTACTGCTGGGCATCTAGCAGGCCAGTAGAGGACAGCGTTACATGGTATGGTCTTTAAACCCAGGCTAATGACAAGTGCTTTTGCTTGCAGCTGCCCCCATTCCAAGAATGCCATATATAGGCCTATATGGCTTGTATATGGGAGGGAAATGAACATGTTAATATTAAAACTATTTAATTGAAGCTGAAATGGCACAAGAAAGGAATGTTAGATTAAAAATGATGAAAAACAGAAATATATTTGATAAAAAATGAACATACCTTATACCAGAAATTAACTGTGATTGTCACTCCACCACTTAACAAGGACTCAATATGATGCCACCTGTGAGAATAGGGAGGCAGGGGCCAGAGTTAGGGAGGAACATAATATTGGGGTCGTTTCAGTATCGGCTGATAATATCTTATAATTAATAATTGGACTGATGCAAAGATTATGGCAGATATTATGGGATGAGGATTCAAAATACATGCATCAGAGAGGTCATATAAATCCTTTATTTTATTTTTTTTATTCATAAAGTGCACCATTCCCTTAAGTAGAGATACACTTACCCATTTAATGTCTGTATATAATAACCAAGTCTCCATGGGGAAAAAATAACATTCAATACCCCTCTACTGCATATTACACTGAAATATGATATTTCCCCCTTTTCCTTGCAGATTTAGACTGGCCAATCAGTGCTCACCCTGCAGTCAAGCAACCAATTAGGGAGAGAGAAAATAAATAAGCGTGTGCTCTCCTACAAAGTGCATGATATCTTTCACAGCCCCCCCCCACGTTGCGGTCGGCATATGTGCAACTGCGCCGCCCTGCTGGGCAGCGTGCCACCACGAGCACTGGCATGGTCAGGATTCGACACCAGACCTTGGAGACGCCAAAGGATTGTTTTTGTATGCGAGTATTCTCCCTTTCTTACATTCTTATTAGGACTTATCACTCTGGGTGTACTCTAAGCGACAAGCAGAATTTACCCTTTCAGGTGAGAGATCAGCTCCCTTGCCTTGATAAACGGTTTGGGAGCTAAAGTAGTGGCTAGCTAATATTGCCTATAGAAAATAAGCGTTACCTTGTGATGCTAGGTCGTGGTAAGTATATATTTGCAGGCTGTTAACTAATATATCAAGGCAAGGCAGTGGTGCAGCAGTTGCCGGCTCGTCAGAGGCTACAGCCTGCGGTCAGAAACAGTTCGTGAAAATTAAGTTTTAAATTACGTTTTGTCCTGTAATACTCATTTGAGCATCTCGGGGCCGTCTGTGCGTTTTTTTTTGTTTTATTTTTTCTTCATGATACATCGTTGAGCTCACTGAATTTCAACTATTTTCCCATAGGAATACACTGAGCAGCTGAGACTAACCAAACTAGTGACGTCACGACCGCAGTTGTTTGAAAATGGCTGCACCCTAGTGGGGGAAAAAAAGTGAACTTTACCTTCTTTTTCCAGCAAATACAGGTCAATTTGAGATTTGAATGCACAGCCATATCTAATTAAAGGTAAAAAGCGAACAAACCAGAGCCTCTTTACCAAGTGCGTCATGTCCCCTTTAAAGTGATACTGCAGTCAAAAACCGACTTTTCCCGTTGAAAACCGATGTTTTGGGTTAGATTATGATCATACACAACTGTCTATGTCCGAAAATCTCATGTTTAGTCAAAATGGGTCTTTTCTGAGTTTTTGTGTAGGCTTACCAATACGCTAGTTTCCGGGGGTTTGTGACATCACAAGATCCTTAACGTAAAAATGGGTGCAGTTGAGGTGATCCTAGGGTGGTCTCGGCTGGGCACGTGGTATAAAAGCAGAGACCAACGTTTTTTTTTCCTCTTTGAGACTGAGACCCTTGTACTGCTAACTAACTAGTTCAATTTCAAATGCGAATTGCTTTGTGTTACTGCTAACGTTAATATTACGACTTATATCGACACACCCTTTCACTCGACCGTATGAATATTCATAATATGACTACGTGGCATCATCGTCATATGACCTCACCTACTCACGAGTTCCAGTTCAAATTGAAGCGGTAAAAAAGGCCTTAGAAAAGGCTCTGTAGTATCTCTTTAAGCTTGGCTGCATATTGGCTTGCAAACCGGGGTTTTCCATGTCCCCACAAGCATCATAAACATCTCTTACCAGTACATTGGGATGTAAAGCACGTCTCCAGGCCCCACCACTGTCTCATATCCAATCACATTTTTGAAATTAGGAAACTTTTCATAGTCGGGATTCTCGAAATCAACCTACAGTCACAAAAAATAAATACTTACAGTTAAACGAGTCCAACTCTACAGTCTATTACTTTTTATATCACTACATTTAAATCCTGTAAATGCTTCAAGATTTATTTTCATAGCAGACACTTTTATGTTTATCATCCATCACTCAAATATATTTAATGGAGCGATTCAGAACAAGAGCAGCACTTATAGACACAAGAATAGTGGCCTCAGATAGGATTGAAACCCGTAGACTTTCTGAATGCATTGCCTATACCACAACACCATATGTAACACAGATTATTCTGCCCATTTACTTTCTAGCACAGGTACATATTTCAATGTTAGTGTTCCTGGTTCTGCCTACCTCCATTTCAGTTTGTGCTACTTGGCTCTGCGTAGCTGCTGATTTCAGTGTGAGTTACCAGCTGCTGATTTCAGCGTTAGTGTTACCTGGTTCTGTCTGGCTGCTGATTTCAGCGTTAGTGTTACCTGGTTCTGTCTGGCTGCTGATTTCAGCGTTAGTGTTACCTGGTTCTGTCTGGCTGCTGATTTCAGCGTTAGTGTTACCTGGCTCTGCCTGTCACATGGGTGGTGAACAGGATAAGGATAGAGGCTCTCGAACTGATCCGGGGGGAAGAGGATGCATCTCTTATAGCCTTTAATCTGAGCAAAGAAGTTCTGCTGCTCGTCATAGTGCGCTGGAGTAACGTTTCCTGCACATGGGGACACAAGGTCAGAGGTCAGGTGTCCTGCACATGGGAACACAAGGTCAGAGGTCACGTGTCCTGCACATGGGAACACAAGGTCAGAGGTCAGGTGTCCTGCACATGGGAACACAAGGTCAGAGGTCACGTGTCCTGCACACGGAAACACAAGGTCAGAGGTCACGTGTCCTGCATACAGTAACACAAGGTCAGAGGTCACATGTCCTGCATACAGAAACACAAGGTCAGAGGTCACGTGTCCTGCATACAGGAACACAAGGTCAGAGGTCACTTTAGATTTATTTGTACGGATGAATATGGTGTGCTGACCCAATCTGAGCCAAATGTCCATGAATGCTGTCTGATTTCAGATGGAATGACCATTTGGAGAGTCAGTTACTCAAAGCAAGAGATTAATCATGAAAATAGGCAGCGAGCTGTGAGCCCTGCCGACATACACTACCTTCCATTCCTATAAGCAGCGCACTGTGAGGCCTGCCGGCATACACTACCTTCCATTCCTATAAGCAGCAGGTTGGATGTCAGCTGTCCCCAGGCCCTCTTGGACTGCTGCTTGTTGATCCAATTCCAGTTGAAACCCAGGAAATCCATTACGACTTTCCGTCCCACTGTGTCGTTCAGCGTTTGCTGCAAGTACACCCTGAAATAATTCAAACATACATGCGCACCTGCCAAAAAGGTTCCAAACATACATACGCATCTGCCAAAAAGGTTCCAAATTGCAACTTAATTTCTTTTTTAACCGCTAAAAAAACATCACACAATCTAAATTCCATTGAATGGTCATACAAATGAAGTCGGTTTAAAAAAAATAAAATAAAATAAATCTTTTGCTTCTGTTTTCACTCGAATACCTGGGTTTTCAACAGTGGGCCCGCGAAGGTACCATAGAGGGTTTGTGATCGTACTCCAATGAGTTACTATGACAGAATAACTCCATTTATAATATACATCACCTTTCTTCACCCCCCGACTCTTCTGTATCTTTCATTTTGTCCACAAATTCAGAAAATTTCATATCCGTACGCCGTGAGCGGGGAACAAAGTGCTCACAGTTTGCCATTTTCTTTTCATCGTAGTACAGGAACTTGTGGTTTTGAGCGATGTAGACGGAGAAATCTCCGCCTCCAATGTGCTCCTGCAGGTAGTTTACGTCCCATTTGAGTGCCGGATACACCAGGTTGGTGTCAGTTAAAACAACTGGTTCCTGAAAGCAGAAATCACAACAGAGCCACTTAGAAACTTCTCAACTTGGCCTGTAAATGCTAACAGCTTAATTTTTTTATATGTGCAATGTGTTAAATCTTAACTGTCCATTTTATGTGAACTTAAGCTTCTTTTAAGGTGTAACAAATAAGGCAATAAAGATTCAGTACAATTCAACCTCATAATTAATATGGCCTTTGTCGATGGGTATTTATGTCATAAACACCATTGGTTCATATGTCTACTCTTTGTGCATTTTGTTTGACATAACAAAAATCACTGCTACAATGTTACAACCCCTTCAACTTTCACCCATTCAACCCTGGAATCTACTTTTTCATGCTTGTCCTGACCACAGAACTATATACGAACTAGAAAGGCAACTGCTTTCTCAAAACGGCACCGTTTCCACGGCCCAAAGTTTTTTCTCTGATTGGCCAACGTGACCTGTCACGTGAAGGTGGTCAATTTGTCCCTTTTGCAGAGAGTAATGGCTGCCGCTGCAAATCTAAAACCACATTACATTACATTACATTACATTACAATCACTTGGCAGACGCTTTTATCCAAAGCGACGTACAGTAAGTGCATATTGAAGGTCATTGACCCGACTACAAAGCAAATCCGATAAAGCACAGCTCTCTCACAGCGTAGGAGCTATCCCTAGTAATAAACATGAGAAGTACACACAGTCAGCTATGCATTCTGAACTATAGAATAACCAAAAAACACAAGTTAAATAGAAAACAGGAAGCGAATACTATATAATGGCCCTATAGGTATAATTTTAGTCGAGGTGGAGTCTGAAAAAGTGCGTTTTCAGACCACGCCGAAAAACAGACAGTGTTTCAGCTGAGCGCAGCAGAGTGGGGAGTTCATTCCACCACTGGGGAGCTAGGGTGGAAAAGCTCCGCAGTCGGGATGAGCGGGAGCCTTTAACACGGAGGGGGGGAAGTGCAAGTCGCCCTGCAGCAGCAGAGCGAAGTGGTCGAGCAGGAGCGTAGTGCTGGATTAAGTCCTGTAGGTAGGAGGGGCCTGACCTTTTGGCTGCAGTGTAGGCCAGGGTCAGAACTTTGAACCTGATCCTGGCCACGACCGGCAGCCAGTGGAGTGACCTCAGCAGGGGGGTGACGTGCGAAAACCACGACCAGAGCCACCGCAGAGTGGGTTTTGTGAGAACAATAGATGTTATGTGAAAATCAAAACAATAAATAAATTGAAAAAATATTGAATACGTCTATGCTATGATTACATTCACATACTTAAATAATGATTGTTGTTTATTTACCGTCAGTGGTTTTGCATTCGGTGATCCCAACCGCTTTTTCAAGCTTTCCGTGAACCAGCGGTCCTTGTCCAGCTAATAATCGCGTGAAGTGTTGCCTGAATGATGTCGAAGGCTAACGGAGAGACTTGTTAAAATCGCCTCACAGCCTAACGTTACTGCAAATTCATATAAATGAGCCGAGAATAGTTAACGTTACAAAAAATGTTTAATATCTATGTTGTTAGGTAACTACATTATTAACAAGCTGTTTGGTTAGCGTTAACTATAACGTCACTCGTTATGTTGTTCGACAACCCGGTATCACGCTTTTTCGTGATCATAGTCACAACAATTAATCTATTGAATTTAGTACGAACTAGAAAGGCAACGGAGCACGATTGTCAACCGTGGTGTCAGGTTCAACCCAGTTCGTTTTCAATGCGATTGACTAGTAGGCTAAATGTGTCAAACACTGTTGTATGTTTTGCCCGAAATACTATGATTTGTACAGTTATTTGCTGTTATTCGCATAGTTTTGATATGGAGTTGATAGTGCAAAGACTTTTATTGCAGTTGGCAAATAAAATATTAACAGGTATTGGCAGACACTAACAGATCAAAAACGTGGCAGGCTTTAAGTTTACAAAGCACTTATCCAAAATGTTCTCTTTTCTCGTCTGATTTTTCACATACTGATAGAACCCAGGCATGGTGCTGTCCAAACAATGCTATCACATATTTTATAACTCTAGAGATCGTATACCTTGCCAAAAATCACTATGAGCATTATTCCCCTCAGATGGTACTGACCAACCTGGCTCACGGATTACTAGGTGTACGAATTATATATTATAATTTTTGAAAAAAATTATACCTAACACATAAAAGAGAAAACCGCTGTATCTCTCTGTATGTCTGGTGCACAGCAGCCAGCAGATGGCACGCAATGTGTGCACACACACGCACGCACGCATTAATTAGGTATAGGGCCGACTAAATGTGATTGTGTGCTCCAACGGGTATCAGAGTTCATCTGATTTATCAACTCATCACCCATGGTAAGGATAAGCCACAAATCACCTGTGGAGACTGCCACCTACACGTTCATAACAGTGTCATCTTCAGAGATATATGTAGGAAACTTCATCCGTAAACAGAGGGATATTGAGGCTACAACATTATATAATCCTGACCATGTAGGACTATTCAGGGGGTTTGGGAGAGGGGCTTAAGCGCTTCAAAAACAGCATGTTATCTAACCCTAACCCTCATATGACAACAATCCAGATGTATTTGGTAGGTAAAATAAGGTCTACACTAGCGCAAATCCAAACGTATGACTGTCATTAGGAAAAACATCAATACCATGAAGGATTTTTCCCACCAAACAAGCAAAAAAATCAAGACTTGATTTTATCCAGGCTGGAGTCTCAAAGGGTCTCAGAAACTACACCTCAAAGAGGCTGTAGCCAGACAGAGGTGAAAATTTAACTTTGTCGTAGGACAAAACTAAAGACATTTTTGGAAAGGCCTGGAGAGTAACATATGTCAATTATTTTGCCCTGACACCCCAGGGGACTCAGTAGCGCCCCCTAGAAGGGCAAAACTGGCCAAACTTCAAATGCTTCTAATTCTGGAACCAATAGACATATCGGGTAGATATTTAACAGGGTGATTAACTAACTAGTCTTTCATAAATAATGTCAGAGCCAGCCTTCAAGCTCTAACAGAAGGGCCTGAATAAAACGTTTGATGCTTAATCATTTGATACTTTGATGATTGAATTAGATGATCAATTGGGATTTTAACTGATGCTATATTGAACATAAATTTTAAGCCCCAGGTCAATAGGATTAGTATTTTTTTAGTTATTGGTACTAATAGTTTAGAACTACAATTCCCCCAAAAACCCGAGCGCTCTACGTAATGGATGGCCTGTGAAAAGATGGCGCCGTCTGTAGTCCGTCCGAAATGCTAGCACTATGGGAGCTGAGAAATGGACCTATGCATGGGTTTAAATTTCGTTCTGTGTAGCACGATACAAGTCGGACAATCGAAAGAAAGCCGTGTTAAGCCATTTTTTCTGACGTTACAGTTTATGGTTAATCCTAACTGCATTGGACATAACGTTATTTATGCTAACCTTCCAATATCCAGTAGGCTATCATATCGGCTGAGACGTCCTGGCTTTACCCGAAAATATTCGTTCGGACGGTTCGGACAGACGGACACTTGTGCTCCGTTTATGCGGTCTTAAAGTGCAGTAGCTATAACATTATCTGGCTTTGATGCTCAACTTCAGTTCAATGTGTTTGATTTCTTTTGAGCGATGAGAGAGTGCTGCACATATCGACATAGCTACAGAGCAACTTAAAATGGTAAACGCCACAATAACTTTCCACGTTGGCCTAAAGCTACAATGTTATATCCTACAATAAACGGCAGCACTCGCTCTTCTTCGCAAACATTTATCGCATAATGCGGTCACTGTGTCATGCTGCTAGACAAAATATCGGCTATTTCTGCACGCCATGGATTGAAGGTGAAACACATAAACGGCTAATGTTTGACCATCCTTCATATTAAAACATTTCTTTCCAGTCCAGCGCCCACCACAGACCCACTGAACAATCGGTGTTATGTGAAAACCCAAACTAAATACATAGATACATTAACGTTATGTGTATGATTACATTCACATAATGATTATTGTGTTCACTTTTGCTTAATCCGCCGTCCGTGGAATAGGCAAGCTACACCGGTAGATCCCGAGTCCCGACCGCTCTCTCAAGCTTTCCGTGAACCAGCCTTGCGCGGCTAGCTAACGTGAGGTGTAGCCTAAATTATGAGACATCGTGATGGAAATGGCCACTGTGAAAATTTTACGTTAGCCTATTTTGTAAGTATAGGAATGTCCATGTTGGACTGATATAATGAACTATGGTGAACTATTGTGTCTACGTTATAGATTAACGTTGAAGGCTTCGTGGGCTACCTTGTTGAAATCGCCTCACAGCCTTTCCACAATGCGAATTCAGATAAATGAGCCGCGAATAGTTACTAAAATGTTTAATAGCCATCTCGTTAACTAGCGTTATTAGCAAACTTTGATTAACGTCGCCGTTATGTTGTTCGAAGCTGTACGTGAACAAAACAGGCTTAGCCAACAAGCTAGCCTATATGATAGGCCGTCATATGCATTGTCGAGAGGGGTGTGTAAATTTAGGTTTACAGACATGTAAATTTAATTCAATTTATCCCTAATTTAACCAATTTTACCCGGATATAGCCTGGCTACATCCTAGGACTAATGTTATGATGGTCGTTTTTCATCAAGCGTCAGCGGGGGCAATGTTAGTAAAGCTGGAGGATTGCGTCTGTTGAGTTAGCAGCGGGTGGGTCTGCGAGCGGAGCCCTCAGCCCAGTGCACCAGCGAACGCTACTCCGGCCAACTCGTCCGCTGACCCGCTATCCTCTAGCTATCTGGGCGGTTTTTCATCAACTTTTCAACATGTTCACTGGGGTAGGTTACTAGTAATGTAATGCATCTTGAGATGTGAAGTCTGTCCTTAGAAATATTACACATTTGAAAACCATTTCATTACTATGCACAAGATAGCTGTTAGCTAACCAGCTACAGTCAGCTACCGCGCTGTATGCTCCTTACGAGCTGACCACCATGGAGATTTCATTTGAAGCGAAAATGCGAATAGGCCTCCTCACGTGATTGCCCTGTGACGTATCTAGAATTACCACGTGACCATGTTCTTAACCAATCACAGTTCAGTGCGCCTACTCAACACTCACCGATGAGGTTTTTTAAATCATACCTCTCTTTTTTCTGTGTAGGCTAAAAAAATTTTGAACCCAGGAAAAATGTAACATGTGATTGCCTGCTTCTATTGACTACAATATTGTGAACTTTTGATACCTAGATTGCGCTGGGGCCACTATGTTGACTTTCACAACGCTCCATTGGAAATACATGGCAGAGCTCATAATAATACTATTTCCGGGCCATGGCAGCCATCTTGCGGCGGTGCCATTGCAGAAGAACCGAATTGAATAGGACTGAATGGAACCACGTGACCACGTTGCCTTTCTAGTTCTTATATAGTTCTGTGGTCCTGACTGTTTAACCAAATCTTTAGTCAAAATTACACACAGCCATAACTAGAATAACCAGTAGAATTTGACTGCAATGTACTGTGTGAAGAAACCATTTGCACAGTACAATGTCAACAAGCAAGCTAATGTTACTTCAGCCCTCAACATTGCATGGTTAGGAGTTAGGATACAATTTTTTTCAGGTGTACACATTCCCTCTAATAGTATTTTTACCTTTTATTTTGACGCCAGATACACTGCCTGGCCAAAAAAAAAGTCGCACACGCTAATATTTCGTTGGACCGCCTATAGGCTTGATTATGGCGCGCATTCGTCGTGGCATTGTTTCGACAGCCTTATGCAACGTCACAATATTTATTTCCGTCCAGACTTGCATTCATTTTTGGCCGAGATCTTGTATTGACGACGGGAGAGTCGAACCACTCCGTAACGTCTTCTCCAGCACACCCCAAAGACTTTCAATGGGGTTAAGGTCAGGACTCTGGTGGCCAATTCATGTGTGAAAATGATTCCTCATGCTCCCTGAACCGCTCTTTCACAATTTGAGTCTGATGAATCTTGGCATTGTCTTCCTGGAATATGCCCATTGATGGGATAACCTGGTCATTCAGTACATTCAGGTACTCAGCTGACTTCATTTTATTGCTGCATAACGTTGCTGAGCCTAGACCTGACCAATTGAAGCAACCCCAGATCTTAACACTACCTCCAGAGGTTTGTACAGTGGGCACTATGCATGACGGGTACAACGGCGACTTTTTTTTTGGCCAGGCAGTGTATGTTGCAAGGACACAGCCACATAAAAGGGAGTGAACAGACCTCCAAAAGCCATCGGATTTGAAAGTGACAGAAGTCACTTGTGCTGTTGTGTGCTTATAAAATATTGCAATTGGGAAGGACATTTGGATGCAACAGTGTTGGACAGAGTCTGCTACTAAGTACCTGCGCTCCATTGACTTGCTGCCGAGTGTTACAGGTTTTAATAATACAGAACAGGGCCCGGTTGCATAAAATATAAATAATAATTAAGTTTTCTCCTTAAATGTTTTACTCAAGGGATTATTTCCGTTTACCGAAGGGAATCATGTAAGTGATTTGCATAAAACCCTTCAAATGTTTTCCTGAGGAAAGGGTATTTCTTAAATATTTTGCTGCACATTGATGTATCACTTTACGGTAAAAACGGAGGAATCCCCACGTTACCATGGAGAGGGTTTGGATTTCCCCTCCCATCTGCTAGATAAACGGATTCACTCACGTCAGTTTTAGCTAGTTATAGTGCAAACGACATTTTAATATGGACAGTAAAAGACGAAATCCAAATTATTTATTTATGTAAATATTTATATTTATTGATGTAACGTTAACGTTAATGTTGGCTAATATAGCCATAATGTAGGTACACATCCCCCCCACTACTCAATGCTTAAAATAATATTTAACAGAGATAATGTTAATTAATGTTAATGTAAATCCTTTAAAAAATACTTAATTAGTAGCCTACTATGCAACTCACTTAAAGTTAAGTGTTAAATGTTAAATGAACTTGTAAGTAGGGACGTCACTGTATAACAGTTTGATGATAAACAGGCTCAGAATTTCCAATTATTGTACCTTAAATATTTTTCACCACTGATATCCGTGTATTTGATATAAATTACACAGGTTACAGCCGTGTTGCTCCAGGAATTTATTGGCACGTCAGTTTTATGAGATTGCAATGACACTGCCTCTTGAATGAAGCATTGCTTTCGAATAGGGCTTGTAGCTTCTCTCAAACATAAGCTAGCCTATGGGCTAACGTTATTTGCAATTCAGTCAAATTTTGCAAGTAAAAACCCTGATGGCAAACATAATCGAATGTTAATCCAATCTATGGTATAAATACATACACACCACAGTACAAACGTATCAATTCATAATAAATAAATTCCCTAATTCATGCGTATGTATCCTATGTTTAATTTAATTTTAAACATTCAGCCACACGGAAAAGACTGAGTCAGCCTCATCGGCACACACCTGTTTTGATAAAGGCTCAGCGCATGAGCCATAAATAACTGCATATTCTGGCAAGCTGTACCGACGATGCTTTTTGGAAGCAAGATGTGCGATTGCTACGTGACTGAGGGAACGTAGCCTCCCCGAGCACGTGGTCTGTATAGCGCTGCACTGCGATAGCGCTCTACATCCTATATATATATAAAGAGAACCGCAAGCAAATGATTAACAGTGCAAGACGGAACCAAGGACCGGAATGGGAATTTTTCTCTCTCTCTCTCTTTTTGCACGTAACGTACACATATCTGACGTCTCTTCAGACTGGGATAGTGCGGTCGATGGGTTCGGCATACCCTAGCTGACTTAGGTTTGTGGATGTGGTTGCGCAGGTGCCACCTTTTGTTTCTCTGGGCGGTTGTATACGCGATAATGTTCGACCGCAAAGATCAATCTAAGAGCTCTAAAGTGTATAAAGAAAAAGTTCGCTCTCGATCACAATACTGAAGCGACCCATGACAAACTGAGTGCGTTTGGCGTGTCCAAGAGATGTTTTTAAAAGGGTCACTATAATCCATATCCTTATTTTATAACAGTAAAAAAAACTACCTGTAAACACTCAGCCCTATAGACAAATGTAATAATAACACTTACAATTTCATATCACGACTCTTGTACTCCAAAACTTGAGCACATTAAACACACAGTTTATTGCATGTTTGGGGAAGTATATCCTATGTACAGTTGAAGTCGGATGTTTACATACACTTAGGTTGAAGTCATTAAAACTAATTTTTAACCACTCCATTTCATGTTAGCAAACTATAGTGTTGGCAAGTCAGTTAGGACATCTACTTTGTGCATGACACAAGTAATTTTTCCAACAATTGTTTACATACAGATTATTTCATTTTTAATTAATTATATCACAATTCCAGTGGGTCAGAAGTTTACATACACTAAGTTGACTGTGCCTTTAAATTTTTAATATTTGGTCGCATATCCTTTGCATGCCATGACTTCCTGATGTCTGTGACCCAAAAACATGAAGACTCTTGATATCTTGTTTTCTGGTACTCTTACAGGCGATGCTAGAACATCTCTGCATTTGAATGGATCTCTGTGGGAATTGGGGGGTGGGACTAGATTTTGCTCTAAATTATGCCGGAACAGTAAGGAATACATGATTGGTAAAATGGCTGTAAGTCACCAAGGGTCTGAGGTATCAAGCAAGCCTCAAACCATCACTCTGCTGCCAGATATGCAGTAGATATGGATGGATCACTTTTAGAGTGGTTTCTTCTGACACATTTTCCTATTGAACTCTGGAAAAATAAGTCAGGAGAAGAAACCCTTCAAGTTATCCATCCATATATACGGTGTATGTCAACTGTATATGTTGTCATTCTTTTGCAATTATATATAGGCTGTTAATGGTGAGAAACGGAACTGGTCGCCATTTACCACGACCGCTCTTGCATCACCAAGCGGATGTTTGATATTTGTAATCGCATCTCGTAGGTGTAAACATTTCAAGCAATACTCTTAGGGACCCCATGTATGTTGACATTGCTCATTTGTGTCTCACCTGACACCAAAGTCTAGTTTCTCCGAAATACTGTTCAAAAATAGGCCAAGTTAAAGCCCTAAATCTATAGGCTACAACACTACTCAACTGGGTGATGTAATGTTTTCGCTTTTACACTGACAGTTTGTTGCTGTAGCTTAGGCTAGCATATAACGTTACCTAACACGACTGATGCTAATTGTTTTACTGTGTTGGCCATATTCAAGGAAATTAGCTTTTACACAGTGTCAGTTTGTTCACCGATATCCCCGTTACAATTTATTTAACAAGCAAATAATAATTAATTCCAAGACAATGCGAACCTGAATATTAACGATGTGAATTCAACACGTTGAATCGTGCAAATTAGGCAAAAGGTAAGTATTGGTAACTAACTTATCTATCGTAGCACGTCGAGTGGCCTACACTGTTTCAGCCTGCATTACTCATTTGTCCGATGTTATTCCTAAAGATTTACATTTCGCCATGACCAAATTAAAGGTTGACCAAGACAAGCAAAATAAATTTTATATTACTTTCCATGTGTATCAATTTGTATTCTGTGCTGGTAATGCAGTCAGTATACAAATAATATCGTCGAACAGTAGCAAAAAGGTGTTAAGATTATTTGATATAACCTAATGTAAAGGTAAATCATGGATCTGCTAAGTAGGTGCTGTTATTTGTGTCAGGTATACATTACCCATTACACTGATGTAAACATGCTCACAGGTAGCCTACACCAAATGAGTCTCACCTGCATCAGACCTTAATATCTAGGTAAGCAAATGCAGTTCAACTGTTAACGTCACGACACAAAATTAATATAAGTTACGTGACCACTGATCAGAGGGATTTTCTACTTTCGCTTTTATACTGCCTTAACATAACCTAATCTAGTATAGGCTACAACGGGTTATACTTATGTTTTATTAACGTTATGATAAGGGCCTTCCTATAAATCCATTGGTTCAGTAAGTGAAATTCATTAGCATTTATTTCAGTAACATTTCGTTCTAAACCAACACGGAACTGAATGTGACGTTGAACCAGAGAACCGAGCCCAGTACTCAGGTCAGTGCTACTAGCTCTGCTTTCTTAGCGAAACGAAAAGTTGTGACTTCGGGGATATATGTTTTCGTAGCTACAGCATAACGTCAACTAATTTTAGTTTCCTGTCGTTTCAGGTAGTTAGGCGAGTTAGCCAATTTAGCCAACTAAGTCCTAGTTTAAGTTACATAGCTACGCTAGCTTGTTAAGTAAGATGCTCACTTGTCAAGTTAGCTGGTTAGCTACACCTACCCATCTGTGACCGACACATGCAATCTACAGCGGTACATCCAACTAACTATCTAATGCTAGATAAAGATCTGGAAAAATATAATTAACGTTAATTAGCCAATCCAAATACAAATCGGAACCGGTCACCTGCTTGCCTTTAGCTAGGATAAGATAAACCAACATGAAGCCAGTTAACCAGTCAGCCATCGATAGCCGTCAGTTAGCAGCAGGTTTCGATTGTAAACAAAACTTAGAGAGCGAATTACCTCGTTGTCTATTAGGATCTCAGCTCTAGGATCGGTGTGAGACAGTCGTGGTATAGACCGGGTTTGGAAAGGATATTTTCTAAACTGGGACTCGTTCCATCCAGAGCTGTGGACCTCGGCGAAGGCGGTACCACCCTCGGCACTCGCTGGATCGGCTTCCGCCACCGTCGCTGCTGCCATGCCTGTGCCGAGGATCGCGCTTTTTAAACGTGTCTTCGTTCACAATCTGACTCCTCAAATTCAGATGCCCCTATTTTAGCAACAGTGTCATTTAAAACAACGCTAAGTGGTGATACAAAAAGGTGTATCCAGCACTGCGGCACCAGCGAAGCAGACAGTAAACACATTACATTACTGTCAGGCTGTCCAAGCCAAACGACGCAGTTACATATGTTGTTAAGAGGAACCTTATTAGGTGTCCTGCTTGCAGCAAGAAAGAACAGAGACACCCAGTGGCGCGAAGGACCAACTGCAAGGCTAAGGTGTGGTCGGCACTGTAATTTGAATTTAGACTACCAAGTAGTTAAAACGGCTCAGTATCGGTAGTCCAGTTGTTGCGTGTGTCCATTTCGCCTTTCCCTGACTGCTTGCATGCCACTCAATAAAAGCCTGGGGCGAACAGACGAGAAGACAAATGTCTATTCATGTTTGTTGCAAAATAAAAATAATACAAAAATTAAAAAAGGACAATTTACACAGTAAATTCTGTCTGCAAATAATGTACTGTCAAAGTCATGCCAATACCAAAGGCAAGTTAAATGTACGTTTATAACAGGTGTGGTTTTTTGAAGTTACAAGGGATGTTATTATAAATACAGTTACACAAATGCTAGAGGCAACGAGTCTCGATGTGCGGGTGCAACCAACCTAGCAGAAGTTTAAAATCTCAGGCTCAAACCTGTAGACCATACGAACTGGAACAGCTACTCTTAAACTGTGAGAGAGGGGGCAGCTGTTTGAGTTCTTTTGCACTTCTTTGCTCTAGGGCCCTGGTATTCAAATCACGGTCCTCGAGGTCCGAGACCTGCTGGTTTTCCACCTTCCCTTTACCTGGGAGTCGGGTGTGAAGACAGTCTGGCCAATCACTAGCACTAATTGTTCAGTTAATTACCTGGGAGAAAGAAAACCAGGGCCAGACTTGGATTCGAGGTCCAGATTTAAATATCCATGCTCTAGGGGTTTAAACCTGAGGTCACTTTCTGTGTTTTTAAAAATATTATTTTGAAGTTTGTAATGGTAAGCTTTACAATGGCTGGTAGCGATAGGGGAATTCAGGGTTTGGGGTCTGGAGCACGGAAATGTACTTTATTCCAAAGCAGCTTGTATAGCAATGTAATGTTTCAAGATGTTGAGTATGTATACAAATCCTTTTTATGGCATTTATTCACAATTATATCAGCTGTGCTGGTAGCCTACTTTTTCCATTGATTGCACTGGTCGCAGGTAGCATGTGTCATAGGAAATAGTTCCAACCAAAGAAATATATATATTACACTTTTTGAAGAATAATCAGGTATCATACACATGTATGAGATCTGGAGGCATATACGTGCTGAACAAGCTGCTTTTGAGTTACTGCAAGTGTATTTTATTGCTTTAGACCACAGACAGCCTCCTGTATGTGACTATACCAGCCACTGTAAAGCCGACAGGTTGTGAGATATTTCTGTAAGCATCTAAAATATTCTTCCTCACACACAAAAAACTGTCTGGGCCAATAGAACTGAAACAATATTGGAAAAATCCCAGAAAGTAAACTATCACCCTTAAAGCCCTGCTAAGTCGGTTGCAGTTGCCCCAAGCGTGGCTAGGCTAACACTTCTATGTTGTTCTCAGGCAATATAAACATAAATTATGGCACTCAGTCTTTCTTCAATTGTGGATGGCTTTTACGGCACATATACATTTCAACAATAATCCCACATTTACTGAGAGTCGTGTTCAAAGAAGTATTCAAAAGGCATTAATAGGCAGCTTCAATAAGCCATATCACAAACAAACATGAAATCACCCCTTTTACAGCATCTATGAAAATATCCAAAGCTTTCTCCAACAGTGTGAAAAGGGGGTTTAACAACATAGAAGTTACAGGTGAGCACCAGGTAAGCTACTGTGATGTCATAATGGGTTAACTGCATGGAGAAACCTAATCGCAGCCCTGACTATGCTCAGCCAAAAAAAAAAGAGAGAAAGAGCTCACCACTGCCCTCTGCAGGCAACACGTGCAAATTACTGTCAGAGTGAGCAAATGAGCAGAGTCATGCTCCAGCACCACAGACGAATAATCATCATACATCATGACCTTTAAAAACACCATTCAGACTGTACGGGTACCTTCTCCTGCTGTTTCAAACACCATTCAGACTGTACGGGTACCTTCTCCTGCTGTTTCAAACGGCAGTGTAGCATAATGGTTAAGGAACTGGCCTTGTAACCGAAAGGTTGCAGGTTTGATTCCCAGGTAGTACACTGCAATTGTACCCTTGAGCAAGGTACTTAACCTGAATTTCTTCAGTATATACCCAGCTGTATAAATGGATAATATGTAAAAAATGATAAAAAGGTTGTGTAAGTCGCTCTGGATAAGAGCGTCTGCTAAATGCCTATAATGTAATGTAATGTCAAACGCCATTCAGACTGTACAGGTACCTTCTCCTGCCGTTTCAAACACCATTCAGACTGTACGGGTACCTTCTCCTGCTGTTTCAAACACCATTCAGACTGTACAGGTACCTTCTCCTGCCGTTTCAAACACCATTCAGACTGTACGGGTACCTTCTCCTGCTGTTTCAAACACCATTCAGACTGTACAGGTACCTTCTCCTGCTGTTTCAAACACCATTCAGACTGTACAGGTACCTTCTGCCGTTTCAAACACCATTCAGACTGTACGGGTACTTTCTCCTGCCATTTCAAACACCATTCAGACTGTACAGGTACCTTCTCCTGCCGTTTCAAACACCATTCAGACTGTACAGGTACCTTCTCCTGCCGTTTCAAACACCATTCAGACTGTACGGGTACCTTCTCCTGCCATTTCAAACACCATTCAGACTGTACAGGTACCTTCTCCTGCTGTTTCAAACACCATTCAGACTGTACGGGTACCTTCTGCCGTTTCAAACACCATTCAGACTGTACGGGTACCTTCTGCCGTTTCAAACACCATTCAGACTGTACGGGTACCTTCTCCTGCCGTTTCAAACACCATTCAGACTGTACGGGTACCTTCTCCTGCCTTTTCAAACACCATTCAGACTGTACAGGTACCTTCTCCTGCTGTTTCAAACACCATTCAGACTGTACGGGTACCTTCTGCCGTTTCAAACACCATTCAGACTGTACAGGTACCTTCTGCCGTTTCAAACACCATTCAGACTGTACGGGTAATTTCTGCTGCCGTTTCAAACACCATTCAGACTGTACAGGTACCTTCTCCTGCCGTTTCAAACACCATTCAGACTGTACAGGTACCTTCTCCTGCCGTTTCAAACACCATTCAGACTGTACAGGTACCTTCTCCTGCCATTTCAAACACCATTCAGACTGTACGGGTACCTTCTCCTGCCGTTTGGAATCAAGAGCGCCCAAAACAAAGCATTTCACAACAAAGTCTCCCATAAGACACGGAAGGGATATTATTACCCTACTGAAAATAACATGTTGTATAAAGGGCTGTTTGCCACTAAGTCTGTCCAAAAGAACCTCTTCAGGAGGGCAAGGCATCACTGCTTCTCACTGCCTGGGCCTCAGGCTTTCCCCGATGGTCTGGATAGTTCATGTGCAGATAATGCTGAGTTATTACAGTTTTTTTTACAATCACTTTGGCACTCATCTCACTAGTTTGTGGTCAATTTTCAAAACCTTAGACACAACACTCAAAACGGTCAGCACTTGTAACACAGCCTGTCCCATGTTCAGAACCTTGCATTGTGCTTTCATATCTGTGAAGTAATCTTGCACTTCAGAATCATTGGTTCAAATAACTAATTTATCATGAAATACTATAGGAACATTAGCTTACATCACCCGAACACAAGATACTGATAGCTTCACTGTTTAATTGTTTTTACAATCCTTTAATATTGCAGTAAAAAATACTTGATACATGTTTCAGTATGGTTCTTTTTGTGGTTCTAAATAAAGGGAATAGTAGAGACAGTAGAACAGAGTGGAATCATTGTCAACAAAATCTGAATTTATTTTAAAAGATACAATTACAACATAGGTTTGTTTGAATCATAGCAACAAATAAATACAGTAATTATAGCTACAAAGTGAAAACAAAAACTGCAGTGAAAAACAAAAAAATTATAACAGTTCACCTCTGGCGGGTGAAGCCTCTGCTGGGACCTCTGGCTAGGTTGAAGCCTCGTCCACAAAGAGGAATTTTTGGTGGTTCTCTGCAGCATCCAGCTCCATCACCCTCTAAAAAGAAATTGAAAGAAAATTACCCAACAGAATAATGTAGATCAAACTTGAATCTTTGACAACAGGAATTTTGAAACTGAACATACTCGGTATGCAGTTGCTTCACTCTATCTGCATTACTTTCAAAAGGCACCATCTCTTTTAGAGACGCCTGGTGCCTCTTCAGAATGCAGGCAATAGCACCATCTCTTTTAGAGATGCCTGGTGCCTCTTCAGAATGCATGCAATAGCACCATCTCTTTTAGAGACGCCTGGTGCCTC
Source organism: Synaphobranchus kaupii (assembly GCA_029718625.1). NCBI lineage: Eukaryota > Metazoa > Chordata > Actinopteri > Anguilliformes > Synaphobranchidae > Synaphobranchus > Synaphobranchus kaupii. The sequence continues at coordinate 115,994,057 of CM056380.1, forward strand.
TTCAGAATGCATGCAATAGCACCATCTCTTTTAGAGACGCCTGGTGCCTCTTCAGAATGCATGCAATAGTCGGCAGACTTATGGCCTCCACCTTGTTGAACATGCCCTCATTGTCAATGATGTGCTGCTGAATTTTGGTCAAGCGTGTATCAATTCTGTCAGGGAAACCAAAGAATACATTCAGTCACAACACCTACTGTGTGGTATGCAGTGGCATGCATTATACAGTAATTTGACAATTGAGAGTAATGCCATCACTGTCTTGGTCCGTGGCCTTGTCCTCTACCACACCCCCCCCTCCCCCCACCCCTCTTAAATAAGGCCCATTGTCACATCCCCGATGAGGCCTAAGCCCTCCTATAAGACGAGGTCTATGGCCACCTCTCTGAAGGGGTACTTATCCTCTGCCATTCCCCTGACCTCCTCCTCCTCCTCCTCCTCCTCCTCCTCTCACTGCTTGACCTCTATTCTGACGTGGATCATCTGCCTGCTCCATGTTTTTGCAGTTGTTGTTGCAGGTGGATACAGGCCCTTTTATACTTTTGCGAAACCATTCATCATTACTGTAATGAGTTGCCATTATTGAAAAAAGCCAAGAGAACGGCCTACATACATACATAGTCAAATCTAAAAACATTTTCTGGAACAGTGGAACCATAGGAACAGTGTCTGATAAAGGATGATGAAATATTTAAAAGATAATGTAGTAAAATTGGTTCATGTTACAAAGTAATTGGTGTCAATAGATTTCTTTATCCTAAAACATTCATGATCTAAACATGGAATGTTGTTAGTAATCAGTTTCCATAAAACTATGCATTATTATTAATGCTACAGTTACTTATCATTTTCAGCAGTTGGATTAATTGATAGTTAGATGCATTGTAATCAAATGAAAAGACAGTCACATGATCATATGTAATGTGTGTAATGCTAATACTTTGATGGTAAGTTGTGTCATTGTGAACAAGTGATTTGGTTCAGTGAACAAATGATTTTAGGTTTATGTGTATTGCAATCAAGCAATTGAAAAAGGTATATAGAGTTTTGAAAAATGGGCATTTTAATTATCTGTTTTGAGGTTTGTGTCTACAATTTTGAAAAATGACCTCAAGGTTCTGAAATTCGTGCCAAAGTGATTGTAAAAATTTATATAAAATTAGTGATTGTAATAATTTAGCATTCACACCACAGTGTTGAAGACTTACTGTACTGCACTTACTGTACGTCGCTTTGGATAAAAGCGTCTGCTAAATAAATGTAATGAATGAATAATGTAATGAAGAAAACAAGTGAAATGCTTAACTGTTAGCAAGGAAACACTAAGCATTAAAAACTAGGAGTGTAACCTGGGCTAAAATGATTGCAAGAAATTAAAGTTGTAGGATTTTTGGAATTTAAAAGTAGGAAATTTCAATTTAATTTAGGACATTTCTTATCCAGAGTGGCTTAAACATCTTTAATTTTTTCATAGCATTCCTGCCCTACCCAGGAATTGAACCTGTAGCCTCCAGGGTTCAAGCCCAGTTTCTCTAAACATTGCATTACATGAATATTGTAATGATTGCATGTGAGTAGGGCACACATCCAACATCTTCTCCCCTTAGGGCCTGTGGAAGAGGCATTTGTTCTAGGTCCTCTGTGGAAGCACTACTGCAATGTTATCAGTACCAAATATTGGTATTCATGGGGGAAGCCAGAATGAAGATGTAAGTGCACAATTGGCCACTAGGGGGCAGAAAAGTGATGCATATGGGAGGAATAAATACTGAATGAATATAGGTTTGAGTATGCGTCAGAATTTTAGATTATGCATCCGGATTGGGCCCGCCGAATGATCCAGGGTGTTTTAGATCCCACCAAGATCCTGTGGCTAAACGTCATAACATAATGAAATGAACGAATCATTACTTTTATGAGAAATGAAAGGTGTCATTTGCAAAAAATGAATCACATTACATCTCAGGCACCGTAATGAAACTATAAAATGAATATGCCGCAAAGCTCTGGTAAATTTCTCCATTCTGTTTTAAACAATCTGATCAAACAGTCAACACTGCACTTTGTCTCGATTCTCTTTCTGGAACAAGGAATTTTGGTCTATATATGTTTATACAGGAAGCACAGTAGGCTATGTAATTACATTGCATTCATTTATGTTCAAAAGGAAAGTTTACATTTCAATATTATAATCACTTTCACTGTAATTGGAGCGTTACCACATTTAAAACGTGGGTCAGAAGCTCCTTTTTTGAGTACAAAGAGTGACACAGTTCTTAGTGATAAGGAGTCCCAGCTAGAAGATTGTGGGTGTTAGTGTGATGTGCAATGTGTGCTTGACTTCCTATCATGTGTGAACAGAAAAGCAGAAGCTTGTGTGGTAAACCTGGTAACATCTGAGAAAGGAGACGACGCTGTGTAGAGTAAAGACTACAGTATGTAGAGTAAAGACCACACTGTTTAAAGACCATGCTATGTACAGTAAAGACTACAATATGTAAAGACCATACTGTTTAAAGACCATGATATGTACAGTAAAGACTACAGTATGTAAAGACCACACTGTTTAAAGACTATGCTATGTACAGTAAAGACTACAGTATGTACAGTAAAGACCATACTGTTTAAAGACCATGCTATGTACAGTAAAGACTACAATATGTAAAGACCATTCTGTTTAAAGACCATGCTATGTACAGTAAAGACTACAGTATGTAAAGACCACACTGTTTAAAGACCATACTATGTACAGTAAAGACTACAGTATGTAGAGTAAAGACCATGATATGTACAGTAAAGACTACAGTATGTAGAGTAAAGACCATGCTATGTACAGTAAAGACTACAGTATGTAAAGACCACACTGTTTAACGACCATGCTATGTACAGTAAAGACTACAGTATGTAAAGACCACACTGTTTAAAGACCATGCTATGTACAGTAAAGACTACAGTATGTAAAGACCACACTGTTTAAAAACCATGCTATGTACAGTAAAGACTACAGTATGTAGAGTAAAGACCACACTGTTTAACGACCATGCTATGTACAGTAAAGACCACAGTATGTAGAGTAGACCACACAGTTTAAAGACCATGCTATGTACAGTAAAGACTATAGTATGTAAAGACCACACTGTTTAACGACCATGCTATGTACAGTAAAGACCACAGTATGTAGAGTAGACCACACAGTTTAAAGACCATGCTATGTACAGTAAAGACTATAGTATGTAAAGACTACACTGTTTAACGACCATGCTATGTACAGTAAAGACCACAGTATGTAGAGTAGACCACACAGTTTAAAGACCATGCTATGTACAGTAAAGACTACAATATGTAGAGTAAAGACCATAGACCATACTGTTTAAAGACCATGCTATGTACAGTAAAGACTACAGTATGTAGAGTAAAGACCATACTGTTTAAAGACCATGCTATGTACAGTAAAGACTGTAGTACTATCTATGTGAGGCTTTCAGTCCAGCATGGCGTGAAATCTGTTGTTGTAGATGCCTTCCTTGCCTTCCTATGTTTCTTAAGGGCCATAAGTGAACCTCAGAGCCACAGGCCCCTGGCAGCAGTCCTACTGTGGTCTGCGTCGTGTGTCATGCCAGCTGTCTGATAAGCTGTCTGATTAGACTACAGCATTTCCCAACCATGCTCCAACAGTCTGGGGAGAGACCGGTCCAAAGGGTACATCTGCTGCAATCAGCCGGGTCCATTTTATCACTTTTATATTTTATCTTTTTTTTTTCATGTTTTTCTTGTCTTGTTTATTATATATTTATTTTTAATGTAAAGCACTTTGGGCTGCAGTTCATTGTATGAAAATGTGCTATACAAAGAAACATTATTATTATTATCATCAGCCTGATCATACATCCATAAGCACATAGCACATATGCCTTTTTGGTTTGCATTCCTTCATGGGAGTTTTTATCAGTGCTGATTCTGCAGCCTTCAGCAGGGCAATGATGTTATGACTAGATAATACGGTAATAATACGGCAATAATACGGCAACTGTAACCCCTGTGAGCTGTTATGCAAGTTCTGCTAGAACAGGTGACACTGATGAAATCTGTGGAGTGCGTGAGCTTACGTGCTTAGGGTATGCGTTTGGCACAAGGTACTGGGTCTGTACTAATCTGGGACAGGTTGACACTGGTGTACCCTCGTGGCCTATGACGTCACTCTTCGCCCCACCCTATTGGCTGGCGCCAGTGTTTATTTGGCAGCCGTGCCAAACTGTGCGAGTGGTCTGAGAGATGAGGTCATTTTATGTCACAGCGCTCATAATGAGGCCTGACAGTGGGGTGACATCGAAACGGAAATGGAATGATTTTCTGAACAGACAGGAATTATTGGTGAAATGGGAGCAGTTGACACAGAGCAGAAAAGTTCTGGTTGAGATACGGCGCATTCCAGCCTCTGTAGGTAGCGGCTATATTCTGAACAAATATGTTCTCAATGTAAAAATGAAAATGAACAAACAAGTAAATTACACGTCTAATACATAAAAGTGTATTGTTCAGCATGTGGGTTCAGCAGGATTTATCAGTGAGTACAACGCTGCCTTCATTCGCACTAATAAACGTTCAGTGCATGGCGTATAAAATGCTGCAGTACTGCATCGTATGGAGTTGGTTAATCTGTCTCTGGATTTATAACAGTGCCCCCTCCAGATACAATGTGCTTCAGCTGGGCCTTAGAGAACAGCCCTATTTCTGGTCAGGGTAAGGTCGAGACAGTGGTGCTTCATGTAAATCGCTGATATACTCCTCGTGGGGTCGGGTGAGTGTACAATCATATCGTCAATACATGCAAAGCAGTCGACTCCACAACTTCCCTGGCCTTCTCTCACCGGAGTGCTGAAATACGGCTGCAGCATTTCTAAGGCCCAAAAGGGCAAATGGACATGAATTAAAACAGCACCCGCCATTTTGGCTCTTCTGTCTTTGTCCATGACCAGCTGCCAATAACCTGATAGGGAATTAAGGGTGCTGAAGCCTGAAGAACCATATATGGACCCCCAGGACTTTGTGGGTGACAGGTATGGGGTATGAGGGTTTGTGTTTAGTTTGGCCCTCTGTAATGAATCATGTTGTTTTCTTCCAGTTTCTTCTTAATGTGTTATGTTTTAGGTTGCTTTTCCCAGGACAGAAACTTGTGGTACTGTGAGTGGTACTGTGTGTGGTACTGTGTGGTACTGTGAGTGGTACTGTGAGTGGTACTGGTGGTTTTCCCAATCTTTCAGGAGTACATAGGGGGCAGTCACTGGAACACAGAGGAGTGTCTAGATCAGGAATGCACAACTCTTCTTTCTCACATCTCTGTAAACTACGCTGGTTCACTCCTGTACTTGAGCACAGTAGTAAAATCTTTAGAATACACTTGCAGTCTGTGGCTGTAGCTGGTGCTTATACAGAGGTCAGGTCAAGATATGATTGAGCTAATTAAATAGCTGAGAGCAGAAGTTGGCACAAAATCCTGAAACGGATCAGCCCTGGACTAGATGATCCCATGACCGCTGATGATCATTCTGATGTTGTCAGGTGATGGGAAAAGAGGCTGCAGGTAAGCGAGGAGGGTTTTGGAGCTTAACTTAAATAAAATAAACAAAACAAATAAATCCTGCAGAGCTAGGCAATCATTTGGGCAAGTAGTATAAACTCGCAATGAACAGCCAAGGCTAGCTCTGCTAGCCACCCTAGCGCAGGTGACCCAGCAAATGTGAGTTTCTTTAAATACAACACCCTGAAATTAGCTAGGCTTCCCACTACTTTGACTAGCTGCCATTGGTCTACTAGGACTACTAGGGCAAAAAGAAACTCTCGAACATAAAGCCTAAAGACTAGTAGAGTTTCGCTCTGATTAGGCTGATGATATGAGGAGTGGAGTGTGGTGGTAAGATCAGAAATGAACCAGAATGTGTATTTTCCTTCCTATTTTATTCCCAACTGGAAGGGTGTTGGCGCACCCTGATTGGTAAAGAAGATAAAGTGACTAATTAACAGCCAGTCTCCGAGACACTGATCAACAGCTGTGCAGTGACTAATTAACAGCCAGTCTCCGAGACACTGATCAACAGCTGATCCACATAGACCTGCAATCAACCAAGTCAAAGGAATCTCCAACTGAGTGACTACGAAATCGAGAAGAAATATCGAAATAAGCGAAAACAAATTAACGTGCTCTGAAGGAAACTAGCAAACACCACAGGATAGGATATGCAAACCCCTTTGACTGCTACAACAAATATAATTTCCCACAGCAGAATATTTCAAATATCTGCGCAAATAGGCTACAACGTCCTACACACACCCTGTCCTGTGCTAACTCTAAGTAGTATCAATTAGCCTTACTTTAGTGTGATACTCTGCTGCTTATAAACTCCAGTGCTAACTCTCTAAGTAGCATCAGACAGCCTGGCTTTTGTATGATACTCTGCTGCTTATAAAGAGTGACCCTTACATTTGTCTGGCTAGCTACATTTCACCAAAGAAAATTAACAAAATGAAGTTATATTTCAGAAAACTCACAATGTCATAAGTATTGAGTTCATAATGAAAGTATTATTGTTAATATTTAATGAAACATTTAAACATATTAAAGTTAATTTAAAGTTTAAAATACAGTTTAGCAAATGCATGTTACAAGTTCAATTTGATCTTATCAAAAGATTTTCTAGTGTCCAATTACAGCAGAGCTAAATGACCCAGAAAAAGTGCAATTTCTTTTTATCTTTTCCATATTTGCTGATGTCCTCTTTGGTATCTTCGCCAGAACTCAAACAAGACTATGAATTTTGGCTTTTTTACAAGATTTTTGACTGCTTTCCGAGGTCAGTGAACGCAATCCAAGAATTAATTTGCCAGATTTTCTGTGTGAGTGGTACATAAAAAGAAAATGTTATAATCAGAAATTCAATACTAATATTATTTTGAAATGGGATGATTGATGACTTTTAAAATTTGGTATTGTTGAAAAAAGTCCTTTATACAATGAATCAATTTCTGTTGAATATGTGATCGAATTCGAGGCAGACTGTAACTACAGTGTTAGAACATTTATAGAATAATAATTAATAACCCTCATTTGTAGAACACTTTTAAGGTTAAGATTTCTTTGGAATAGCATACAAAACAATCATATAAAATGTCATATAAAACGAGACATTTTAAAAAGAAAGACAGGAACAATAAAAACAGATATGTGATGAATTTATGTAAAATTTGTAAGACAATAGAAAATAAAAAAACGAACTCAATAAAAATAAGCAAATATCGAATTTAATATTAAATTGTTGTTTAAAAGGTAATTTAACCTGAATTTGGAGACAGTCTATATAGTTATAGCATATGCTTATTACTACACGTGTCGGTAGAGATAGTGACATTTGCAGGAAAAGGTAGATATTTTGGGATTATGTCCTGGATTCCTTCCAAACCTGCTCTGACCTGAGACCCTCTTTCTGTTGTGTGTTCTTAATGCCTAAGCCATAAATCCAATTAGTCAGGCATTCAAGGAACAATTAGACATCATTTAAAGACTTCCTATGCATGGCCTGCATCATCAATTCAACAAATTAGAGTGATTTTAATTGACCGGTATCTTTATCAAATGAATGTGGATATTTATAGATAAAAGATATTGTTTTACGGTCATGTTCCTAGTGGTTATCCGTGCAGTGGAGAGCTCGCTTGATTTGTGTAAATGAAATAAGAAAGAAAAAATAGAGATGCCTTTGCTGTCTCCTTCCATTAAATATTAAAATATGTTAGTGACATGTTCAAATTGCATTAAGGGAGGAAGTGTGCCAGAACAGAGATTGGACAGAAGTCATCATAGTCAGAGATGCTGATTGGACAGAAATCACAGACAGAGATGCTGATTGGTCAGGAGTTCCATTCAGGATGATAGGGTGATCAGACTCTTCCGACGGCACGCTAATCTCTACCTCTTCCTCGGAGATGGCAGTTATTTCGCCAGCACCTCTGACCCAGAGCAAATTTCACATGAGAGGAGAAGACAGAAGTCCAGACAAAAGGTCAGAGGTTGAGTTTGTTTCCTGAGAGAAGAATCCGGTTCAGGGCTACACCTCCCACGACCAAATCACAGTTAATCACAGATTTTGGTCACAGGCAGAGTTGTTAGTATAGCTCTCGAATCAAAGAGCATTTGGAATGTTGTTAAGCCGATCTGAGTCTTCGTTCTGTGATGAGCAGCAAGGTCACACAGTGCAGGAAGAGACACAAACCCAGCAGACTGTTAGCGTAGCCACAAATCCAGCAGACTCTGTTAGCATAGTCACAAACCCAGCAGACTGTTAGCATAGTCACAAATCCAGCAGACTCTGTTAGCATAGTCACAAACCCAGCAGACTGTTAGCATAGTCACAAACCCAGCAGACTCTGTTAGCATAGTCACAAACCCAGCAGACCCAAATCCAACAGGCCCTGTTAGCATTGAGTCACAAATCCAGCAGACTCTGTTAGCATAGTCACAAATCCAGCAGACTGTTAGCGTAGTCACAAACCCAGCAGACTGTTAGCGAGTCACAAACCCAGCAGACTCTGTTAGCGTAGTCACAAATCCAGCAGACTGTTAGCGTAGTCACAAACCCAGCAGACTCTGTTAGCGTAGTCACAAATCCAGCAGACCCAAATCCAACAGGCCCTGTTAGCATTGAGTCACAAATCCAGCAGACTCTGTTAGCATAGTCACAAATCCAGCAGACTGTTAGCGTAGTCACAAACCCAGCAGACTGTTAGCGTAGTCACAAACCCAGCAGACTCTGTTAGCATAGTCACAAATCCAGCAGACTGTTAGCGTAGTCACAAACCCAGCAGACTGTTAGCATAGTCACAAACCCAGCAGACTCTGTTAGCATAGTCACAAATCCAGCAGACTCTGTTAGCATAGTCACAAATCCAGCAGACTCTGTTAGCATAGTCACAAACCCAGCAGACTCTGTTAGCATAGTCACAAATCCAGCAGACTGTTAGCGTAGTCACAAACCCAGCAGACTGTTAGCATAGTCACAAACCCAGCAGACTTTGTTAGCATAGTCACAAACCCAGCAGACTCTGTTAGCATAGTCACAAATCCAGCAGACTCTGTTAGCATAGTCACAAACCCAGCAGACTCTGTTAGCATAGTCACAAATCCAGCAGACTCTGTTAGCATAGTCACAAATCCAGCAGACTGTTAGCGTAGTCACAAACCCAGCAGACTGTTAGCGTAGTCACAAACCCAGCAGACTCTGTTAGCATAGTCACAAACCCAGCAGACTCTGTTAGCATAGTCACAAACCCAGCAGACTCTGTTAGCATAGTCACAAATCCAGCAGACTCTGTTAGCATAGTCACAAATCCAGCAGACTGTTAGCGTAGTCACAAACCCAGCAGACTGTTAGCGTAGTCACAAATCCAGCAGACCCAAATCCAACAGGCCCTGTTAGCATTGAGTCACAAATCCAGTAGGCCCTGTTAGTGTACAGGCTACAGTCACAAATCCAGCAGGCCCTGTTAGCGTAGTCACAAACCCAGCAGACTGTTAGCGTAGTCACAAACCCAGCAGACTGTTAGCGTAGTCACAAATCCAGCAGACCCAAATCCAACAGGCCCTGTTAGCATTGAGTCACAAATCCAGTAGGCCCTGTTAGTGTACAGGCTACAGTCACAAATCCAGCAGGCCCTGTTAGCGTAGTCACAAACCCAGCAGACTGTTAGCGTAGTCACAAACCCAGCAGACTGTTAGCGTAGTCACAAATCCAGCAGACCCAAATCCAACAGGCCCTGTTAGCATTGAGTCACAAATCCAGTAGGCCCTGTTAGTGTACAGGCTACAGTCACAAATCCAGCAGGCCCTGTTAGCGTACAGTCACAAATCCAGTAGGCCCTGTTAGCATACAGTCACAAATCCAGTAGGCCCTGTTAGCGTACAGTCACAAATCCAGTAGGCCCTGTTAGTGTACAGTCACAAATCCAGTAGGCCCTGTTAGCGTACAGTCACAAATCCAGTAGGCCCTGTTAGTGTACAGTCACAAATCCAGCAGACCCTGTTAGCATAGTCACAAATCCAGTTGGCCCTGTTAGTGTAGTCACAAATCCAGTAGGCCCTGTTAGCATACAGTCACAAATCCAGTAGGCCCTGTTAGCATACAGTCACAAATCCAGTAGGCCCTGTTAGTGTACAAGCTACAGTCACAAATCCAGTAGGCCCTGTTAGCGTACAGTCACAAATCCAGTAGGCCCTGTTAGCATATAGTCATAAATCCAGTAGGCCCTGTTAGCATACAGTCACAAATCCAGTAGGCCCTGTTAGTGTACAAGCTAGTCACAAATCCAGTAGGCCCTGTTAGCGTACAGTCACAAATCCAGTAGGCCCTGTTAGTGTACAGTCACAAATCCAGTAGGCCCTGTTAGCATACAGTCACAAATCCAGTAGGCCCTCTTAGTGTACAGTCACAAATCCAATAGGCCTTGTTAGCGTACAGTCACAAATCCAGTAGGCCCTGTTAGCGTACAGTCACAAATCCAGTAGGCCCTGTTAGCGTACACTCACAAATCCAGTAGGCCCTGTCACCGTAGTCATAAATCCAGTAGGCCCTGTTAGCGTACAGTCACAAATCCAGTAGGCCCTGTTAGCATATAGTCACATATCCAGTAGGCCCTGTTAGCGTACAGTCACAAATCCAGTAGGCCCTGTTAGCATATAGTCACAAATCCAGTAGGCCCTGTTAGCATATAGTCACAAATCCAGTAGGCCCTGTTAGCGTACAGTCACAAATCCAGTAGGCCCTGTTAGCATATAGTCACATATCCAGTAGGCCCTGTTAGCGTACAGTCACAAATCCAGTAGGCCCTGTTAGCATATAGTCACAAATCCAGTAGGCCCTGTTAGCATATAGTCACAAATCCAGTAGGCCCTGTTAGCATACAGTCACAAATCCAGTAGGCCCTGTTAGCATATAGTCACATATCCAGTAGGCCCTGTTAGCATACAGTCACAAATCCAGTAGGCCCTGTTAGTGTACAAGCTACAGTCACAAATCCAGTAGGCCCTGTTAGCGTACAGTCACAAATCCAGTAGGCCCTGTTAGCGTATAGTCATAAATCCAGTAGGCCCTGTTAGCATACAGTCACAAATCCAGTAGGCCCTGTTAGCATATAGTCATAAATCCAGTAGGCCCTGTTAGCATACAGTCACAAATCCAGTAGGCCCTGTTAGTGTACAAGCTAGTCACAAATCCAGTAATAATAATAATAATAATAATAATAAACTTTATTTGTATAGCACCTTTCATACATAAAATGCAGCCCAAAGTGCTTCACAAAAATTAAAAACAAAATACAGAACAAAACCAATAGAAGAAAAATAGACATAAAAGACAATAGAACATTTACGAGACAATATAAAAGGAAATAAGATAAAAACAGATAAAAGGCTACAGTGCATGAATAGATAGCCCCGGTTTCTGTACATTGGTGTGTCTGTACACTGATGTCTCTCTGTACTCTGGTGTCTCCCCAACAAACACTCCTACCACAAACAGCCTGCTACCTGCCATCTGCTACGCACCGTACAGTAGGCCCTGTTAGCGTATAGTCACAAATCCAGTAGGCCCTGTTAACATATAGTCATAAATCCAGCATGCCCTGTTAGCATACAGTCACAAATCCAGTAGGCCCTGTTAGCGTACAGTCACAAATCCAGTAGGCCCTGTTAGCATATAGTAATAAATCCAGTAGGCCCTGTTAGCATACAGTCACAAATCCAGTAGGCCCTGTTAGTGTACAAGCTAGTCACAAATCCAGTAGGCCCTGTTTGCGTACAGTCACAAATCCAGTAGGCCCTGTTAGCATATAGTCATAAATCCAGTAGGCCGTTAGCATACAGTCACAAATCCAGTAGGCCCTGTTAGCGTACAGTCACAAATCCAGTAGGCCCTGTTAGCATATAGTCATAAATCCAGTAGGCCCTGTTAGCATACAGTCACAAATCCAGTAGGCCCTGTTAGCGTACAGTCACAAATCCAGTAGGCCCTGTTAGCGTACACTCCACAAATCCAGTAGACCCTGTTAGCGTAGTCATAAATCCAGTAGACCCTGTTAGCATAGTCACAAATCCAGTAGGCCCTGTTAGCATATAGTCATAAATCCAGTAGGCGCTGTTAGCATACAGTCACAAATCCAGTAGGCCCTGTTAGTGTACAAGCTACAGTCACAAATCCAGTAGCCCTGTTAGCGTACAGTCACAAATCCAGTAGACCCTGTTAGCATATAGTCATAAATCCAGTAGGCCCTGTTAGCATACAGTCACAAATCCAGTAGGCCCTGTTAGTGTACAAGCTACAGTCACAAATCCAGTAGGCCCTGTTACCGTACAGTCACAAATCCAGTAGGCCGTGTTAGCATATAGTCATAAATCCAGTAGGCCCTGTTAGCATACAGTCACAAATCCAGTAGGCCCTGTTAGCATATAGTCATAAATCCAGTAGGCCCTGTTAGCATACAGTCACAAATCCAGTAGGCCCTGTTAGTGTACAAGCTACAGTCACAAATCCAGTAGGCCCTGTTAGCGTACAGTCACAAATCCAGTAGGCCCTGTTAGCGTACAGTCACAAATCCAGTAGGCCCTGTTAGCGTACACTCACAAATCCAGTAGACCCTGTTAGCGTAGTCATAAATCCAGTATGCCCTGTTAGCATACAGTCACAAATCCAGTAGGCCCTGTTAGCATACAGTGACAAATCCAGTAGGCCCTGTTACCGTAAAATTAGCATCAGTAGCCTGCTAATGCTGTTGGATTAATTTACTACTTGATGTTGCAGGGCTCTGGGCGGAGTCACACACAGTATTTTAACCCATAACAGTCCTTTTTAAAAGTAGGAGAAATGTGTCATGAAAATGTTGCCCATGCTTAGGCAAGCAATGGTAGTTATAGTCAACATAAAATCATCAACTTACAGTTTTGCATTCAGTAAGGTTATGATATGGCAAGCATCCGGAAATGGTATGGTTGATTTATGCACATAAGTGTTATTATTAGTATTATTTGTATTTTCCACCAAAGATGCGGTCTTGTGTTATTCCCCTGTGCAATTCTCTGAGAGAGTGAGTGGAGGGTTAGTCCCAAAAGATTTATTTAAATTTTTTTTTGGGGGGGGGGGGGGGGGGGGGGGCGGGGTGTATCAGTTCTGGTAAGTGCATTCAGGGGCTTTTTGATTTTGATGGCAGTTTTTGTAAATAAGATGTCAATAAGGTGCCTGCATGTCACTTTACCGGGGGGGTGACGGGTGGTGGATGGTGGAATGTTCCGGGCCTTTCTCTCTCGCTCCGTCACATTTGGAGGGCCTGGACTTTTTTTTGTGTCCCTCCCGAGTGCTGCCCGTGGGGTTGGCACTTTTTGCAGGTGGGGCGGTTGCTGGAAAGTATTTGTTTATAAAACCCACTTGTTTGGGCACAATACTTGAGCTAACTTCTATTCAGGGAACAGTGTGAATCCGTGCAAAGCTTTTTCCCAAAGTCCTTTTGAAGGCCCCCGGCCCATTGAGGCAGGAGAGAGGGGATTAGCTCTCTCTGCTGCCCGCATTTCCGCGGGGCCTGATTAACTCGCCGCTCATTGTTAAATCGAGCAAAGGAAGGCGCTGGAGGACTGAAAGAACCCTAATAGGTGGGCCAGGAAGAAAACAGCCCCAGGAATCCCTGCACAAGCAACACCAAGTTTCCCAACAAACCCCTTTTTTTCTGCTTCTGCCTCTCCAGAGAAGCCTGTGTGAAAAAGGAGATTAGCATTCCCCCCCCCCCCCCCCACTCACCCCCCCTGGCAATGTTAATTAAACCAGTATTAAACAGTAAAGAGAGCTCCAATCGGTGAGGCGTTGAGATTGCTTTGAGGATTACTACGAGAGCAGAGAATAGAGGCATTCGCTTGTCCAGGCGAAATTGAGAGAGGAAGACTGTGATTAGAGCTTTTTTGCCCTGGGGTTATCTGCCCTGGGGTTATCTGCCCTGGCGTTATCTGCCCTGGCGTTATCTGATACCCAAGTGAACAATGCGAAGTCGAGCGAGCCGCAGTGTAGCGCCCGCCGACGAGCCTCAGCCGTGTCTCAGGTCCAGCCGCGCAGCGCACACCCACAAAATCATCCCTGGCGCATTCAAAACGCACACACAATTAAAGCTGAGCTTGCGGTCAACTTGTATTGATCCCTGATCAGTCAAAAGGCATGACCTAATGTTCAGCATTTACTTAAGTATCATAGATATTTAAATAAGGGGAGCTACTAAATTTCCCTTGGGGGATAATAAAATCTGTCTAATATATATATATATATATTATAAAACTGCTACTTAAATTACTGCCATCACTTAAATAACACTTTTTTACTTGGCATACTTGATTTGAAAGAAACCTAGTGTACTATATACTGTACTATATACTGTATGAATTTAAATTATATGACTACTCAGTCATAACTTGTCTTGTGCTTTGATTAATTTCAATTGAATAATTTAGCTATTTATAAATTTACAAATGTTTTATTTACCACTAAACATGTAGATTTACGCAAATAACCAAAAATGTTACATTTGAAAGGAAGCCTCCAATGTTGTATTCCTGCCTTTGTTTTTGCATCAGGGTCAATCTGTCTGTATTCTGAAATAAAATAAAAACAGCATTTTCTGTGAAATATTTAACTAATACAGAAGAATAAAATAGACTGCTCAGTAAAGAGTTTGTAAGAATGGAAAGCATGGCTTTTAAGTACGACTTTACTCATAAAAGTTTTATACCAAGAAACACAAGAGACACACAAACCAAAAAAAACATCATAAAAACCAAATTAACCAGGAATAACTGCAATAAATTAACAATTTACAAAGTGCTGGATATATGTACAATTAAATAAACCAGTGAGCCATGGCCAAGAATGGAGTGTTTGTGCCAAAATTAGTGAAAAACTCGTTTTCAGCCTTTTGCTGTGTAGCAGTAAACTTATAGAGTAAATAAAATAAAGATCAGCTCCAGAGCTCCTGAAAGCCATTTTATCAGTGAAATTCTGTTTAAAATAAGAGCGAAAATTATTTCTACTGAGGAAAATGAGGGTAAATATTTGAAATAGATGACAATTCTTTGGGGATGGTATACCTGGTTCATGGGACATGCATGTGTGTATTTGCATTTTGAGGGGTGCTTATCAGGATGTACTGTGTACCGACACACTTTAGAAACTAATGTACACTGTTCTTGAAAATGTACATAGTTTCAGTTTACTGTGTTGTGTAGAAAATTAACAGAAATGTGTGCCTGGGCCTTGCCTTCCAAATGCAGGTCTATGAAGTATTATGTGGAGCCAAATGTAATGCAATTCATCACACACTTTGTTTGACTTGTCAT
This sequence comes from Synaphobranchus kaupii, assembly GCA_029718625.1. NCBI lineage: Eukaryota > Metazoa > Chordata > Actinopteri > Anguilliformes > Synaphobranchidae > Synaphobranchus > Synaphobranchus kaupii. The sequence goes on from CM056380.1 coordinate 116,009,466, forward strand.
ATTTAACAATGTAAAGGTACAAATTACAAGTTTCTAATCCCGTCGCCGTTGGTAACTTTACTACAGAGTTGATAGGAATAATGATGTAGATACAGTAATGGGGATATTTGTGGGGGTACTGGGGGGTACTGTTACGAGGATATTTGTGGGGGGTACTGTTATGCCAGTGCTGTCCTGCTGTGGAGAGTATATTTTTGAAGAGCTTGTACTGACTCATAAACTCAAATATGGAAATATGGCCCAAATTAGTTTTAAATGCATGTCAAAGCAAATTAAGTCACTTCACAAATACATCTGAAAAAAAAAACTATTTACAAAAATATATTTATGCATATAGTGTCAATGCTATACAGTTCTAATGTGTTTATTATTCTCTCCTTGTTCTATTATACAGGCTCAATAAAACCCTATTGTCCTTATTTACATTTGCCACCCCAGCCTGCTGTGTGTGTCCATGGCTCCCAGTAACTCCTTCCTCCAGCCCGTGTGAGGGGGGGGGGGGGGGGTGAGGGCGAGGGCGGGGTTGCTTCGGAAAGGGAATATACTGCAATATATTGTAAATATGTGGACTTTTCAGAAAATATATGATAAATAGATTTCACTGCAATGTTTTTACTGTATTTGCTAAATTTTAAAGCAGATATAATTTGTATATTTGCCCACATATCAGTGAATTCATTGCAATATATTAATTTAGATTCAATATATGGCAGTACATGCCATTTCCATAAGAGGAGGGTGGAGAGAAGGGTGTATGACTGTTAGAGGTTTGGGGTGGGTGAGAGTGGGGTGCATTGGGGTTTTGGGGGTGGGGGTGGAATGGCTATTGAGAGTGTGGTTATTAGGCTGTGGGTGTTAGGGGTGTGGTTGTTAGGGATTCGGTTGTTAGGGGCGTGGCTGTTAGGGTGTGGTTGTTAGTGGCGTGGCTGTTAGGGGTGTGGTTGTTAAGGGCGTGGCTGTTAGGTGTGTGGTTGTTAGGGGCGTGGCTGTTAGGGGTGTGGTTGTTAGGGGCATGGCTGTTAGGGGTGTGGTTGTTAGGGATTCAGTTGTTAGGGGCGTGGCTGTTAGGGTGTGGTTGTTAGTGGCGTGGCTGTTAGGGGTGTGGTTGTTAAGGGCGTGGCTGTTAGGTGTGTGGTTGTTAGGGGCGTGGCTGTTAGGGGTGTGGTTGTTAGGGGCATGGCTGTTAGGGGTGTGGTTGTTAGGGGCGTGGCTGTGGGATGTGGTTGTTAGGGGCGTGGCTGTTAGGGGTATGGTTGTTAGGGGTGTGGCTGTTAGGGATGTGGTTGTTAGGGGCGTGGCTGTTAGGGGTGCGGTTGGTAGGGGTGTGGTTGTTAGGGATTCAGTTGTTAGGGGCGTGGCTGTTAGGGGTGTGGCTGTTAGGCGTGTGGTTGTTAGGGGTGTGGCAGACCCCTCCCTCAGTGTTTCCTGCGGAGTCGGAGGCTCTTCCTGCGGGATCCGCGGCTCTTCTTTACGCAGTAGTACTTGGTGACGGTCTTGCGGCACTGGTCGCACTTCACGGCGCAGCACCAGTGGAATTTGCAGTTGCAGCTGGACACCATGTCGGCCTTGCGCTCCTCCACGGCGAGGCCGCATTCCCCGCAGAGCCGCTTGCAGCTGCGCTTCTCCCAGCGGCTCAGGCTCTTCCCGCGCCGCACGCACTCCCGGCCCTCCGTACCCGCCAGACCCAGGGTCTTGTTCTCCAGGCAGTAGTCCGGCGAGTCCTCCAGGTGCACCAGCTCCTTGCGAGAGATGGAGCTGAAGGTGTCAGCAATGGCGCCTCGGCTGGCCGCGCTGTTCCCCGCCCCGCGCAGGAGGTCCACCTTCAGAGCCCGCTGGTACTTCTCCTTCAGGTAGTTCCCCACCTCCCGGAACTCAGGCAGCTGCAGCCAGCACGTCTGCGTGGTGCAGCTGCCCGACACGCCGTGGCACTTACACGTTCTCTGCATCGTCCCCTTCACTGCCTGCGTGAGAGGAACAGAGAGAGCGCACTGCATTATCCAACTTTCACTGGAACAGAGAGAGCGCACTGCATTATCTAACTTTCACTGGAATAGAGAGAGCGCACTGCATTATCCAACTTTCACTGGAACAGGAGAGCACACTGCATTATCTAACTTTCACTGGAACATCAAGAGCGCACTGCATTATCCAACTTTCACTAGAACAGAGAGATCTCACTGCATTATCCAACTTTCACTGGAACAGAGAGAGCGCACTGCATTATCCAACTTTCACTGGAACATCAAGAGCGCACTGCATTATCCAACTTTCACTGGAACAGAGAGCGCACTGCATTATCCAGCTTTCACTGGAACAGAGAGATCTCACTGCATTATCCATCTTTCACTGGAACAGAGAGAGCACACTGCATTATCTAACTTTCACTGGAACATCAAGAGCGCACTGCATTATCCAACTTTCACTGGAACAGAGAGAGCGCACTGCATTAGCTAACTTTCACTGGAACAGAGAGAGTGCACTGCATTATCCAACTTTCACTGGAACAGAGAGAGCGCACTGCATTATCCAGCTTTCACTGGAACAGAGAGATCTCACTGCATTATCCAACTTTCACTGGAATAGAGAGCACACTGTATTATCTAACTTTCACTGGAACAGAGAGATTGCACTACATTATCAAACTTTCACTGGAACACACAGATTTCACTGCATTATCTAACTCACTGGAACAGAGAGATCTCACTGCATTATCTAACTTTCACTGGAATAGAGAGCACACTGTATTATCTAACTTTCACTGGAACAGAGAGATTGCACTACATTATCAAACTTTCAGTGGAACACAGATTTCACTGCATTATCTAACTCACTGGAACAGAGAGATCTCACTGCATTATCTAACTTTCACTGGAACAGAGAGTTCACTGCATTATCCAACTTTTACTGGAACAGAGATATCGCACTGCATTATCTAACTTTCACTGGAACAGGGATATCACACTGCATTATCCAACTTTCACTGGAACAGAGAGATCGCACTGCAATATCTAACTTTCACTGGAACAGGGATATCACACTGCATTATCCAACTTTCACTGGAATAGAGAGATATCACTGCACTATCCAACTTTCACTGGAACAGAGAGATCTCACTGCATTATCCAACTTTCACTGGAATAGAGAGCACACTGTATTATCTAACTTTCACTGGAACAGAGAGATTGCACTACATTATCAAACTTTCACTGGAACACACAGATTTCACTGCATTATCTAACTCACTGGAACAGAGAGATCTCACTGCATTATCTAACTCACTGGAACAGAGAGATCTCACTGCAATATCTAACTTTCACTGGAACAGAGAGTTCACTGCATTATCCAACTTTTACTGGAACAGAGAGATCGCACTGCATTATCTAACTTTCACTGGAACAGGGATATCACACTGCATTATCCAACTTTCACTGGAACAGAGAGATCGCACTGCAATATCTAACTTTCACTGGAACAGGGATATCACACTGCATTATCCAACTTTCACTGGAACAGAGAGTTCGCACTGCATTGCCTCCATAATTTGGACAGAGATCACAAGCAGCTCTTCTAACAAGCAGCATATCAGCCCACATATCCAAGACGGGACTCTCATTTGTGCATTATTAAAAACACATGCATGGCTGGAGAATTCATGCAGGGAATAAGTTTTATCATTTGTGCTGTTTTTCATAGTTTGATAATAGTTTTTCACTTGTGTGCATCGCTCTTTTCAATGGGTCGTTGCATAAAGAGCCGCATATATGTTCCATCATTCCTCTTTATAAAAAGACTAGATGAGCTGAAAGGGGGCAGCACAGAATTGCGGTTCAGTCTTCGGTCTGTCTCGGCCTTTACGCCCACCCCCCTTATTTCCTGACTTCATCCAAAACAAACAGCTGTCATTTGAAAAGGGACGTTTCTTTTGTTGTGGAAGCAGTTTTCTGTGAAGGTGAGGCAGTATCACAGTTTCACGTGGAGATGAATTGTTCCACTCAGAGGAAAGGAGTATTTGTTTAGCGTTGCCCATAGTCAATATATTTTCTTCTGTAGGGCCAGACAGAAAGTCTTTTGAGGAGGAAGTTAAAAAGAGGGCTTCAGCAGCAGTATTTTCCTTCAATCACAATGATGCTCCAGGTGGGAAGAGGGGCCTGGCAGCCCAAAGAAAGAACACTTGAGCCATATGGTCACCAACCCCGTCGTTCCTTAAGTGCAACAAAGACCAACATAAATGTAAGATCCTTATTGCAAGAATAAAACTAAACACTTTTTAAAAACCCACATAATGCCAAACCTTTCCAATGTATGGCTCCCTAGGCCTTCCAATTAAGCTTGCTCCGCTGGGCCCAAGAGTCTTGAGTTGAGATCGTGTCATAATAGACATTCAGAAGCAGTAAATAGGCTCTTCTGGTACAGCGCACACACTGTTATGTGACCGAGTGGCACCTTGCTTATCGGGGCTCTGAATGGGCCACTTGGGTGGTAGGCTGCTTTACTGAGTCGGGGGGGGTAACTATGATAAAAAGGCACTTTGCTTTCAGAGTGCTGTTGGTGGCCCCTCAGGGCCCACCTTCAACCAGCCTTTCCTGAGAGACGGACTGTTGGGTTCTCAAGATTCCAGCCTGACCTTTTGTCTGTGAACGCTCGCAAAAACACTGACCTGAACTGAGCCCTGAAAGTCCAGAGCGCACACACCTGAACACCTGAAAACAGATCCGAACGGCACAGTCCCCGGTGTTGACCCAGTAGTCCCTCCCGGAGGACAGGTATCCCAGCATACCTTGCGGCCAGCCTCGTTGTTGTGCAGGTTCATGGCAGCCCGTGCGTCCTGCCCCGTCTCTAATGCATCGACAAACTGCTTGGAAATGGCCTCCCCGAAGCCAACGTTATCACTGCATCCTCCCCAGAGCCAGCCATGGCCCCCTGCAGGACAGGAAGAGCGTTACACTCTTACTCCCCATCTCTCTGCACAGAACAGACACACATGTAAAACTGCACAATATCAAACTAATATTCTTCTTGGCCTTTGGCTAAGATCAAGTGTAGGTTTTTTTATATTTTTTATTATTTGTTTCTGATTTTTCCCTGTTTTCTTCCAATTTAGTGGCCAATTGTACCCCTATGTTATTAAATTCCCTGTGTAGCAACTGCTTGAGAATTTGCCGCTACAACCCCGTTAGCTGGTAATAGGAAGGAGGGTGCCACGTTCTCTTCAGGGCATGACTCCTCCGAGCTCCTGACCTCCGAGCCTCAAGCCATCACTCTGCTGCCAGATATGCAGTTGATATGAATGGATCACTTTAAAAAGGGGTAATAAACACTAAATCAAATATTTTAAGTTATAAAGCCGAGTATCTTGCCTCCATTTCATAAATCACATATACCCTATACTATTGCTTAAAAAAACTAACATGTAATTAAGTCGTGCCGCCGCATTTTGTGACAAAAAAGAGGCATGCGCTGAGATCCAAACTGAATCGTTTTGTTTGAGCCACGCCCCATTCGTGACGATAAAATTAACGGCTTAATTACATTTTAGTTTTTTTAAGCAATAGGATATATGTGATTTATGAAATGGAGGCAAGATACTAGGCTTTATAACTCAAAATATTTGATTTAGTGTTTATTACCCCTTTAAGGGTTGTTTCTCCTGACAAATTTTCCTATTGAACTCTATGGAAAAATAAGTCAGCAGAAGAAACCCTTCAAGTTATCCATCCATATCTACTGCATGTCTGGCAGCAGTGATGGTTTGAGGCTCGTTTGATACCTCAGACCCTTGATGTCTTACAGCCATTTAGTCAACCATGTATTCCATACTGTTCCAGTGTAATTTACAGCTAAATCTAGTCCCACCCCCCCAATTCCCATAGAGATCCATTCAAATGCAGAGAGGTTATAGTATTGCTTGTAGGAGTACCAGAAAATAAAATATCAAGAGTCTTTTGATATTGTAGACATCAGGAAGTCATGGCACGCAAAGGATATGCGACCAGATATTAAAAAAGGTTACTTCATTATACATTATGTTAAATTGTCCAATATTTTTGATGCCCTTACCATCGGAGGCAAAACAGTTGAAAGAGTGGAGAAGTACAGATATTTGGGTGCCATCATTGATAATAAACTGACCTTTAAGACAAACTGTCATCGAGTGCATGCAAAGTGTCAGTCAAGGCTGTATTTCCTCAGGAATTTGGACGTGAGCCAGTCCGTACTACAAGCATTTTACACCTGCTTCCTTGAGTCAGTGCTGACCTTTAGCCTAACAGCTTGGTTTGGCTCATTAAGTGAAATCGGGCAACTGAAGCTGGAGAGGGTGACAGTACAGGCTACTAAAATCATAGGGAAACAACAAAAACCGCTGAAACATCTGTATGAGGAACGCACAACTAAAAAAGGAAAGAGGATTATGGCCCTTCCATCACATCCCCTGAACTCTCTCTTTGAGACTCTTCCATCAGGTCGAAGATTAATGTCCTTGCCCCTTAAAGCAAAAAGAGCCCGAAACAGCTTTGTCCCTACAGCTGTTAGACTGCTTAATGACATTGGACATCTCAAGACAGTAATGGCAGATGAGGAACTGTTATTTCTTTTGATGTTCAATTTTTCATCATAATTAATATTTAATTAATTTAATATAATATAAGTTTGATCATAATACTAATAATAATAGTAATTTTAATCATAATCATAATCACACATACCTTCACAGTAATGTGAAACATCGGATTCAATTGAATGTCTTTCTTTAACATGTTTGTTTGTGTTTGTGGGTCTGCCCCACTGTCTATGTCTGTTTTACTGCTGGAAACTACAACTGAAGTTCCCTAACGGGAAAATAAGTTATTCTATTCCATTCTATTCTATAACACAGCCAGATAACACTGTGCATTATCATCGCATATAACACAGCCAGATAACACTGTGCATTATACATTTGTACTAAAAACTGCATTATACGTTTGTACAAAAATGCAAAAACCCTTTCATTGTAAATCACAGGTAAAGGGAAACGTTGTTTGACTCAAATGCCAAACATCTTTTGAGTAACGATAACTGCAATCAAACTGTATAAATGATATACAGTATATACAGGGGGTGGACAAAATAACGGAAACACATACAAAAACAAAATCTAGTAACTAATAACAAGTAGGCCCACCCTTTGCCTTCAAAACAGTTCCAATCCTTCTAAGAATGCTGTCATACCATTTCTGAACTGTGTGTAGTGGGATATTAGCCCATTGTTCAAGAAGGACAGTCTCCAGTTCTTTGAGGGATTAAGGAGATTGAAATCTAGTTTGCACTCTACACTCCAGAACTTCCCACAAAAGTTAAATTATCTTTAGATCTGGTGATTGTGCAGGCCATGGAAGGCATTTGACGTCATCCTCGTGTTCTTGGAAACATTCTTTAATGTTTTTTTCTGTGTGTATGGGGGCGTTATCATGAGGGAACAGTGTTTACACCATAGGGTGCACCTGGGCTTGTAAAATGGTTTCATATTGATTGCCCGTTTACACGTCCATGGAGAGCAATCATTGGACCCAATGAGTCCCATGAAATGGCTGCCCATACCATTACAGAACCACCACCATACTTAATAGTTGGCAACAGACATTGTGAATTGAATGCCTCCTTAGGCTTTCTCCAAACATAAACCCGTCCAGATGTATTAAAAACAGTAAAAGATGACTCATCAGACCATATCACTTTTCTCCATTGCTCAGGGGTCCAGGGTTTCTGTTCCTTACACCATGTTATGCATTTTTGTGCATTAGCCTTGGATACAAATGGTTTCTGAATGGCGTCCCTGCCATGAATACCAGCTTTGTGAAGCACACAAGGTGCTGTTTTTTGTTGAGCCTGGTTCAGATATGGATTGATTCAATTCTGTGGCGATTTTTTGAGCTGTAATTCTGTGGTTATTAGCAAATATCCTACCAAGTGTCCGTCTGTCCCTGTTGGAGAGCTTTGACTTGCGGCCACAGTTCTTTTTTGCTGATGCTGGTTTTTGGGTGTTGGGCATATGTTTTTTTTGACACTGTTCCCCTTGCCACGTTAAATAATTTTGCCGTTTTTGTGACTGACGCACCTGCAATTCGACCCCTTCATTCGACCCCTTTGGATGAGTATCCTCATCTTGCTTTGGAGACTTACTTAGCAAAGTGCTGCTGGTTAGACCTCTTTTAGGCAAACACATGCTGCTAATTAGCATTCAAATTAATAGGAATCACCTGTGTAGATGCTTTTGTAATTGTGGTTTAGATGCTTCAAAGTTAAAACCATTGGATTTGAAATTAAACAGTGACTATGAGGTTAAAGTGCAGACTGTCAGCTTTCATTTGAGGGATTTTACATCCATATCGGGTGAACCGTGTAGCAATTGTAGCCTTTTTAGTGCACTTTAACCTAATGGCTAAACATTTGACATATTGCATGCAGATGGGTTGGGGTTTATGTTAGTGTGTTTAAGGTTGGGGCATATTGCATGCAGATAGGTTGGGGTTTATGTTAGTGTGTTTAAGGTTGGGGCACATTGCATGCAGATGGGTTGGGGTTTATGTTAGTGTGTTTAAGGTTGGGGCATATTGCATGCAGATGGGTTGGGGTTTATGTTAGTGTGTTTAAGGTTGGGGCATATTGCATGCAGATGGGTTGGGGTTTATGTTAGTGTGTTTAAGGTTGGGGCATATTGCATGCAGATGGGTTGGGGTTTATGTTAGTGTGTTTAAGGTTGGGGCATATTGCATGCAGATGGGTTGGGGTTTATGTTAGTGTGTTTAAGGTTGGGGCATATTGCATGCAGATGGGTTGGGGTTTATGTTAGTGTGTTTAAGGTTGGGGCATATTGCATGCAGATGGGTTGGGGTTTATGTTAGTGTGTTTAAGGTTGGGGCATATTGCATGCAGATGGGTTGGGGTTTATGTTAGTGTGTTTAAGGTTGGGGCATATTGCATGCAGATGGGTTGGGGCTTATGTTAGTGTGTTTAAGGTCGGGGCATATTGCATGCAGATGGGTTGGGGCTTATGTTAGTGTGTTTAAGGTTGGGGCATATTGCATGCAGATGGGTTGGGGCTTATGTTAGTGTGTTTAAGGTTGGGGCATATTGCATGCAGATGGGTTGGGGTTTATGATAGTGTGTTTAAGGTTGGGGCATATTGCATGCAGATGGGTTGGGGTTTATGTTAGTGTGTTTAAGGTTGGGGTTAAAGCTTTGAATGTTAAAGGTGTTTCTCACCTAGCTGTCCGTTGCGCGTGTCGTCACACCCACAGTTGTCAAAGTCTCCCAGGCTGCAGTTCCGGGTCAGAGTGTACATGACCCCAGCAGAGCTGATGGCATGCACAAACGCTGTCTCCCTATTGGCTGTGAGGAAGGTAACCCGTGTTAGGGAGGAGGAGCAGCGAGCCAGTACTCAGTGTAGGCTGAATCACCATGTCCCTTCATACTTATGCAAATGCAGGCATTGCTCTTCATTTTTATGAAGGATGTGTGTAAATTTCACTGTATGAATATAATTTGTGTGGCAAAGTGCTCATGATGCTAGAGCTTCCTTAACCAATCAGCACAGCTGCTACTTGCAGGTAATATATTTCTGAATAAAACCCCCCTGAACCATCCCTATGGAAATACAGGTACATTACAGGTACATTACAGGTACATTATTGAATGTCAGTGCAGTTGAACTTTGACCTTGTTAAACCGTAATTCTGGCAGAATAAGAATAACGTGGCTGTATGCTGCCATTCACACTGCATAAAGACACGGGGCAAGCAGGCATACTTATGTGCTCCTTATATAAACAAGCATAATAGAGCAAGCTCTGCTTTTGGTCTAAATTGGATCGCCAATTGCAAAATAACCAGACGCATTTTTTGTGAGGATGCCTGTCTCAGTTGATGATGTAAAAGCATATATTTGTGAGATTGAATGGCGCCACAGTCTGACAGCGCTGCACATAAAGATGCTCATTTCAGTGAGACATATAACCACATGGTGATGTGCTTATAACCACACCAGTTATGACTGTTGAGTTGAGACTGGCGAGCTGCAGGTGTTTTATTGGTGTAGGTAGGAGCTGTGTTGTGTTCTGATTGGTTTAGGTGGTAGCTGTATTGCATTTTGATTGGTGCAGGTAGGAGCTGTGCTGTGTTTTGATTGGTCCAGGTAGAAGCTGTGTTGTGTTCTGATTGGTTTAGGTGGGAGCTGTATTGCATTTTGATTGGTGCAGGTTGGAGCTGTGTTGTGTTTTGATTGGTCCAGGTAGAAGCTGTGTTGTGTTCTGATTGGCTTAGGTGGGAGCTGTGTTGCATTTTAATTGGTGCAGATAGGAGCTGTGGTACATTTCGATTGGTACAGGTAGAAGCTGTGTTGCGTTCTGATTGGTGCAGTTAGAAGCTGTATTGTGTCTTGATTGGTGCAGATAAGAGCTGTGTTGCATTTTAATTGGTGCAGGTAGGAGCTGTTTTTCATTTTGATCGGTGCAGGTAGGAGCTGTGTTGCATTTTGATTGGTGCAGGTAGGACCTGTGCTGCATTCTGATTGGTTTCTGTTGGAGCTGTGTTGCGTTTGGGGGCGGGAACGGCTCATACCACTCCTCAGGCCGCTGTGGGTGGAAAGCTGGAGCGCTCTTTCCGGACAGTTCCAGCGTTCCCAGGCAAACTGGTGCTTACATTCCTCAATCCCACTCTGAGCTCCGGCAGCTACACTGCTGGAGTAGATTAGATAGGCCTGCCAATCAAAGGGAAGACCACACCCATTCCTGTCAGCAAAGCATGCAAAGTATCTATCTATCCATCCACGTATCTATCCATCCATCCACCTATCTATCCATCCATCCACCTATATATCTATCCTTCCACCTATCTATCCATCCATCCACCTATCTATCAATCCATCCACCTATATATCAATCCATCCACCTATATATCAATCCATCCACCTATATATCTATCCATCCACCTATCTATCCATCCACCTATCTATCCATCCATCCTTCCACCTATCTATCCATCCATTCACCTATCTATCCATCCATCCATCCACCTATCTATCTATCCATCCTTCCACCTATCTATCTATCCATCCTTCCACCTATCTATCTATCCTTCCACCTATCTATCCATCCATTCACCTATCTATCTATCCATCCATCCACCTATCTATCTATCCATCCATCCACCTATCTATCTATCCATCCTTCCACCTATCTATCTATCCTTCCACCTATCTATCCATCCATTCACCTATCTATCTATCCATCCATCCACCTATCTATCTATCCATCCACCTATCTATCCATCCATCTATCCATCCATCCACCTATCTATCCATCCACCTATCTATCTATCCTTCCACCTATCTATCCATCCATCCACCTATCTATCTATCCATCCACATATCTATCCATCCATCCACCTATCTATCCATCCATCCACCTATCTATCCATCCACGCACCTATCTATCCATCCATCCACCTATCTATCTATCTATCCTTCCACCTATCTATCCATCCATCCACCTATCTATCCATCCACCCACCTATATATCTATCGATCCACCTATCTATCCATCCACCTATCTATCTATCCACCTATCTATCTATCCATCCACCTATCTATCTATCCTTCCACCTATCTATCCATCCATCCACCTATCTATCTATCTATCCTTCCACCTATCTATCCATCCATCCACCTATCTATCTATCTATCCATCCACCTATCTATCAATCCTTCCACCTATCTATCCATCCACGCACCTATCTATCCATCCATCCACCTATCTATCTATCCATCCACCTATCTATCCATCCATCCACCAATCTATCCATCCATCCACCAATCTATCCATCCATCCACCTATCTATCCATCCATCCACCTATATATCTATCCTTCCACCTATCTATCCATCCATCCACCTATCTATCAATCCATCCACCTATATATCAATCCATCCACCTATATATCTATCCATCCACCTATCTATCCATCCATCCACCTATCTATCTATCCATCCATCCACCTATCTATCCATCCTTCCACCTATCTATCCATCCACCTATCTATCTATCCTTCCACCTATCTATCCATCCACTCACCTATCTATCCATCCATCCACCTATCTATCTATCCATCCACATATCTATCCATCCATCCACCTATCTATCCATCCATCCACCAATCTATCCATCCATCCACCTATCTATCTATCTATCCTTCCACCTATCTATCCATCCATCCAACTATCTATCCATCCACCCACCTATATATCTATCCATCCACCTATCTATCTATCCACCTATCTATCTATCCATCCACCTATCTATCCATCCATCCACCTATCTATCTATCCATCCACCTATCTATCCATCCATCCACCTATCTATCCATCTATCTATCCTTCCACCTATCTATCCATCCATCCACCTATCTATCAATCCTTCCACCTATCTATCCATCCACGCACCTATCTATCCATCCATCCACCTATCTATCCATCCATCCACCTATCTATCCATCCATCCACCTATCTATCTATCTATCCTTCCACCTATCTGTCAATCCATCCACCTATATATCAATCCATCCACCTATCTATCTATCCATCCACCTATCTATCCATCCATCCACCAATCTATCCATCCATCCACCTATCTATCCATCCATCCACCTATCTATCTATCTATCCTTCCACCTATCTGTCAATCCATCCACCTATATATCAATCCATCCACCTATATATCTATCCATCCACCTATCTATCCATCCATCCTTCCACCTATCTATCTATCCTTCGACCTATCTATCCATCCATTCACCTATCTATCTATCCATCCATCCACCTATCTATCCATCCATCCTTCCACCTATCTATCTATCCTTCGACCTATCTATCCATCCATTCACCTATCTATCTATCCATCCATCCACCTATATATCTATCTATCCTTCCACCTATCTATCCATCCATTCACCTATCTATCCATCCACCTATCTATCTATCCATCCACCTATCTATCCATCCATCCACCTATCTATCCATCCATCCACCTATCTATCTATCCATCCACCTATCTATCTATCCTTCCACCTATCTATCCATCCACGCACCTATCTATCCATCCATCCACCTATCTATCCATCCACCTATCTATCCATCCATCCACCTATCTATCCATCCATCCACCTATCTATCCATCCACATATCTATCTATCCATCCACCTATCTATCCATCCATCCACCTATCTATCCATCCACCTATCTATCCATCCATCCACCTATCTATCCATCCATCCACCTATCTATCCATCCACATATCTATCTATCCATCCACCTATCTATCCATCCATCCACCTATCTATCCATCCATCCACCTATCTATCCATCCACATATCTATCCATCCATCCACCTATCTATCCATCCACCTATCTATCCATCCATCCACCTATCTATCCATCCATCCACCTATCTATCCATCCACATATCTATCTATCCATCCACCTATCTATCCATCCATCCACCTATCAATCCATCCATCCACGCACCTATCTATCCATCCATCCACCTATCTATCTATCCATCCACCTATCTATCTATCCATCCACCTATCTATCCATCCATCCACCTATATATCCATCCAGCTATCTATCTATCCATCCAGCTATCTATCCATCCACGCACCTATCTATCCATCCACATATCTATCCATCCATCCACCTATCTATCCATCCATCCACGCACCTATCTATCCATCCATCCACCTATCTATCTATCCATCCACCTATCTATCTATCCATCCACCTATCTATCCATCCATCCACCTATATATCCATCCAGCTATCTATCTATCCATCCAGCTATCTATCCATCCACGCACCTATCTATCCATCCATCCACCTATCTATCTATCTATCCTTCCACCTATCTATCCATCCATCCACCTATATATCTATCCATCCACCTATCTATCTATCCATCCACCTATCTATCCATCCACCTATCTATCTATCCATCCACCTATCTATCTATCCACCTATCTATCTATCCATCCACCTATCTATCTATATCAATCCACCTATCTATCCATCCATCCACCTATCTATCCATCCATCCACCTATATATCTATCTATCCTTCCACCTATCTATCCATCCATCCACCTATCTATCCATCCATCCACCTATCTATCCATCCATCCACCTATATATCTATCCATCCACCTATCTATCTATCCATCCACCTATCTATCCATCCACCTATCTATCTATCCTTCCACCTATCTATCCATCCATCCACCTATCTATCTATCTATCCATCCACCTATCTATCTATCCTTCCACCTATCTATCCATCCACGCACCTATCTATCCATCCATCCACCTATCTATCTATCGATCCACCTATCTATCCATCCATCCACCAATCTATCCATCCATCCACCAATCTATCCATCCATCCACCTATCTATCTATCCATCCTTCCACCTATCTATCTATCCATCCATCCACCTATCTATCCATCCATCCACCTATCTATCCATCCATCCACCAATCTATCCATCCATCCACCAATCTATCCATCCATCCACCTATCTATCTATCTATCCTTCCACCTATCTATCCATCCATCCACCTATCTATCCATCCATCCACCTATCTATCCATCCATCCACTGATCTATCTATCATCCACCTATCTATCCATCCATCCACCTATCTATCTATCCTTCCACCTATCTATCCATCCACCTATCTATCCATCCATCCACCTATATATCTATCTATCCACCTATCTATCCATCCATCCACCTATCTATCCATCCACCTATCTATCTATCCATCCACCTATTTATCTATCCATCCACCTATCTATCTATCCATCCACCTATCTATCCATCCATCCACTGATCTATCTATCATCCACCTATCTATCCATCCATCCACCTATCTATCTATCCTTCCACCTATCTATCCATCCACCTATCTATCCATCCATCCACCTATATATATATCTATCCACCTATCTATCTATCCATCCACCTATCTATCCATCCACCTATCTATCTATCCATCCACCTATTTATCTATCCATCCACCTATCTATCTATCCATCCACCTATCTATCCATCCATCCACCTATCTATCCATCCATCCACCTATATATCTATCCTTCCACCTATCTATCCATCCATCCACCTATCTATCCATCCATCCACTGATCTATCTATCCATCCACCTATCTATCCATCCATCCACTGATCTATCTATCTATCCATCCACCTATCTATCCATCCATCCACTGATCTATCTATCCATCCACCTATCTATCCATCCATCCACCTATCTATCCATCCATCCACTGATCTATCTATCCATCCACCTATCTATCCATCCATCCACTGATCTATCTATCCATCCACCTATCTATCCATCCACCTATTTATCCATCCATCCACCTATCTATCCATCCATCCACTGATCTATCTATCCATCCTTCCACTGATCTATCTATCCATCCACCTATCTATCTATCCATCCACCTATCTATCTACCCATCTACCTATATATCCATCCATCCACCTATCTATCTATCCTTCCACCTATCTATCTATCCATCCACCTATCTATCTATCCATCCACCTATCTATCCATCCATCCACCTATCTATCCATCCATCCACCTATCTATCTATCCTTCCACCTGTCTATCCATCCATCCACCTATCTATCCATCCATCCACGCACCTATCTATCCATCCATCCACCTATCTATCTATCCATCCACCTATCTATCCATCCATCCACCTATATATCCATCCACCTATCTATCTATCCATCCAGCTATCTATCCATCCACGCACCTATCTATCCATCCATCCACCTATCTATCTATCTATCCTTCCACCTATCTATCCATCCATCCACCTATATATCTATCCATCCACCTATCTATCTATCCATCCACCTATCTATCCATCCACCTATCTATCTATCCATCCACCTATCTATCTATCCACCTATCTATCTATCCATCCACCTATCTATCTATATCAATCCACCTATCTATCCATCCATCCACCTATCTATCCATCCATCCACCTATATATCTATCTATCCTTCCACCTATCTATCCATCCATCCACCTATCTATCCATCCATCCACCTATATATCTATCTATCCTTCCACCTATCTATCCATCCATCCACCTATCTATCCATCCATCCACCTATATATCTATCCATCCACCTATCTATCTATCCATCCACCTATCTATCCATCCACCTATCTATCTATCCTTCCACCTATCTATCCATCCATCCACCTATCTATCTATCTATCCATCCACCTATCTATCTATCCTTCCACCTATCTATCCATCCACGCACCTATCTATCCATCCATCCACCTATCTATCTATCGATCCACCTATCTATCCATCCATCCACCAATCTATCCATCCATCCACCAATCTATCCATCCATCCACCTATCTATCTATCCATCCTTCCACCTATCTATCTATCCATCCATCCACCTATCTATCCATCCATCTATCTATCCATCCATCCACCAATCTATCCATCCATCCACCAATCTATCCATCCATCCACCTATCTATCTATCTATCCTTCCACCTATCTATCCATCCATCCACCTATCTATCCATCCATCCACCTATCTATCCATCCATCCACTGATCTATCTATCATCCACCTATCTATCCATCCATCCACCTATCTCTCTATCCTTCCACCTATCTATCCATCCACCTATCTATCCATCCATCCACCTATATATCTATCTATCCACCTATCTATCCATCCATCCACCTATCTATCCATCCACCTATCTATCTATCCATCCACCTATTTATCTATCCATCCACCTATCTATCTATCCATCCACCTATCTATCCATCCATCCACTGATCTATCTATCATCCACCTATCTATCCATCCATCCACCTATCTATCTATCCTTCCACCTATCTATCCATCCACCTATCTATCCATCCATCCACCTATTTATCTATCCATCCACCTATCTATCCATCCATCCACCTATCTATCCATCCATCCACCTATCTATCCATCCATCCACCTATCTATCCATCCATCCACTGATCTATCTATCCATCCACCTATCTATCCATCCATCCACTGATCTATCTATCCATCCACCTATCTATCCATCCATCCACCTATCTATCCATCCATCCACCTATCTATCCATCCATCCACTGATCTATCTATCCATCCACCTATCTATCCATCCATCCACTGATCTATCTATCCATCCACCTATCTATCCATCCATCCACCTATCTATCCATCCATCCACTGATCTATCTATCCATCCACCTATCTATCCATCCATCCACTGATCTATCTATCCATCCACCTATCTATCCATCCATCCACTGATCTATCCATCCATCCACCTATTTATCTATCCATCCACCTATCTATCTATCCATCCACCTATCTATCCATCCATCCACCTATCTATCCATCCATCCACCTATCTATCCATCCATCCACTGATCTATCTATCCATCCACCTATCTATCCATCCATCCACTGATCTATCTATCCATCCACCTATCTATCCATCCATCCACCTATCTATCCATCCATCCACTGATCTATCTATCCATCCACCTATCTATCCATCCATCCACCTATCTATCTATCCATCCACCTATTTATCCATCCATCCACCTATCTATCCATCCATCCACTGATCTATCTATCCTTCCACCTATCTATCCATCCATCCACCTATCTATCTATCCTTCCACCTATCTATCCATCCATCCACCTATCTATCCATCCATCCACCTATATATCTATCCATCCACCTATCTATCTATCCTTCCACCTATCTATCCATCCATCCACCTATATATCTATCCATCCACCTATCTATCTATCCATCCACCTATCAATCTATCCATCCAGCTATCTATCTATCCATCTATCTATCTATCCATCCATCTATCTATCTATCCTTCCACCTATCTATCTATCCATCCACCTATCTATCTATCCTTCCACCTATCTATCCATCCATCCACCTATCTATCTATCCATCCACCTATCTATCCATCCATCCACCTATCTATCTATCCTTCCACCTATCTATCCATCCATCCACCTATCTATCCATCCATCCACCTATCTATCCATCCACCTATCTATCCATCCATCCACCTATCTATCCATCCATCCACCTATCTATCTATCCATCCACCTATCTATCTATCCATCCACCTATCTATCCATCCATCCACCTATCTATCCATCCATCTATCTATCTATCCATCCGCCTATCTATCTATCCATCCACCTATCTATCCATCCATCCACCTATCTATCTATCCATCCACCTATCTATCTATCCATCCACCTATCTATCCATCCATCCACCTATCTATCCATCCATCTATCTATCTATCCATCCGCCTATCTATCTATCCATCCACCTATCTATCCATCCATCCACCTATCTATCCATCCATCCACTGATCTATCTATCCATCCACCTATCTATCCATCCATCCACTGATCTATCTATCCATCCACCTATCTATCCATCCACGCACCTATCTATCCATCCATCCACCTATCTATCCATCCACCCACCTATCTATCCATCCATCCACCTATCTATCTATCTATCTATCCATCCACCTATCTATCTATCCATCCACCTATCTATCCATCCACCCACCTATCTATCCATCCATCCACCTATCTATCCATCCACCTATCTATCCGTCCATCCACCTATCTATCTATCCATCCACCTATCTATCCATCCACCTATCTATCTATCCATCCATCTATCTCTCTATCTATTTATCTATCTCAATTAGTGGCTTGAGTTTTTTTTCTTTGTATTAGTAATGAACAAGTGTAAAGACTAGAGACTGCAACACTGTGCCCTACAGAGTGATGTTGTACACAAACGGCTCTTCTAAAAGCTACTCTGAACTCAGCGCTTCAAAATTTGACCTCTGGGCAACAGTGTGCCAAAGTTAACAACACTCCCCTATAAAAGTATGCACAGCAAAAATTGTGGTGTACATTTAACACCCATGGACACATATAAACACCATAGGGTGCTAAATGTACACCCGCAGTGTTAAATAAACACCAAAGGGTGCTAAATGTACACCCGCAGTGTTAAATTGACAGCAACATTTTTGCTGTGTGGTAAAGCCGATAAAGCTATTTTAGCTATTTCATTGAAAACAAGTAAATAAATGTAATTAAATTTAATTAAAATACACATACCTAACACATTGTATGTCTTTACTGAACAGTTGGATAATCCTATAAACTCTAAAGGCATTGTTTTCAATTTCTTTATTCTCCATTCTGTGTTCTCAAAATGATCAGGGTTTGCAATCATCCTTATTTTTAAAAATATCTCTGTGGTTTTGATTGGCTGGTTCAGGGCTAGCAAACTTGTGTTCATTTTAGTCCTAAAATGTGCGCCTTGCGTAATCTCTGTCCTTTGATCTATCTTTCTTTCTTTCCATTGCAGTTGCTCTAAGCTTTTTCCAAACATCTCCGTTTTTAAATGCCATGCTTTGCACAAATTTAGTTGAATTAAAATGTAATACAGTCATGATTAAATAAATGATATATAAATATTTTTTTCATACATTTTTCTCATACATATTCACACCTGGCAAATGAAAGATCATTTTCGCTTTACGATATTGTTTTTCTTTTCAGGTATCACCATTAAATGAATTATTGCCATGTGACCTGCTTGATTGTTATACAATACTCATTCATTACACAACACTCCAATTATACAACATTCCAATTAAACAGGCGCCGCGGTGCATACAGAGATACATTCAGAACCGCCAATAGGACGCTTTCATTGATAAATGTTGGTACACATCATTTACTGACATGAACCACGAGTGTGCACCGAGAACAAAAACCCAGTCCCGACAAAAAAGCCCACGCAGGAAATCTTATTCAAGATCGCCAGTCAAAACTTTATTCTCAATCGGAACTCCTTTTCTTTGTCCTCTACCGTCTGTTATGTTTAGCGTCACCTATTGCACTCCGGTTTGGTTTTAACGCGGTTCCCCTTGGGGAGGTGAGACCCCCGGATCACCAGTGATACAAACTAATATGTCTCAAGTGCCTCGGAGAGGCTGAACTGCAGTCCCTCTCTGGCTTGTCTGGCTCGCTAATGATGACCACCCACGGGAGAGCTGCTTCCACTCTTCGCTCCCACACGCACAATTATATGGCCAGACATCCAGCTTTCAAAGTGTAAAATGTCGATGATGTGTCCAATGGACGACAATCCCCTTTCCTGAATGTCAAGCAAGGGTAAGTTACGTCATATTGTTGAGAACCCGATGGAAATGTAGTTGATAATTAGGCCACTTGTAAACCGTCTCGTCTTCAGATTTGAAAGGGCCGGTCTGCGTAATCCATGACAGATTTGAGGGCAAAGCCAGCGGATGTCTCTCCGATGTGAAAGGAACAACGCTGACCTCTGAAACGCGACGGAACATATTCGCAACGTCGCTCTCCCTGCACAAGAAGATCAGGGCCAAAAAAAAAGAAAGATCAAAAGGAAGTTGTCTTACCTTCGGGCCGGTCATCAGGAAATTATTCACTGACCTGGAAGACGGAGCAGACCATTAGCTCAGCGAAGCAACATGTGCTTCATTACGTATCCAAACTGAAAGTTTTGAAATAGAAATATTAAATGCTATGATGAGCTTTCAAAGTAGCTTGGACAAGACTGGTGGTCTTGCATGTAGGCCTAATCGGATAATGTCGGCTATATATCTGCCCATATTTGCACAATAAATAATACTTCAATAGAGGTAGGCTAGTAAATCCTTTTTTGTTTTTGAGCCTGCAGACCACCCCACACCTTCATATGATTTACCCCCCTGAACAGGCAACAAAATCTGCGGAGAAAAGGAGAGAGAAAAGTAGCCTGATGGAGAAAAGTGCTTAGCCTACCGGTCATTAAAATGTTCTAACCATCACCAATAAAGAATATTTGTCTAAACTATCCATAACTAAGACCGTTTTCTCCTTTTTAAATACGTGAGATACTTAATAACTAGGCTGCTGTAAAACTCTATACCAGACCGCACTAGAATGGTAGCGTGGTTGGTGGAACTGATGATAGTTCACGTATTTCATCATGACAGACTGTTTTAGGAAAATAAAACCGTGAAAATACAAATATACCCGTTAGGAAAACATTCATGAGATATTGAGAGCGTAACATTATGCAGCATTTAAGGTGATCTGAGGACTTTATTTATTTGGGATTATCTTATTTCATTATTTGAAAATATAAAAAAGTGCCTATTTGAGCACCATCGTATTTCTGACGGTTCACAATCCTACCTTGCAAAATGTACGTTTTTCAAGTTTTAATTCAGACTCTCTTGCACTCTTTTAATTTGAGACTAATTCATGTAGCTACTCTCCGATAAACATGAGCATCACTGAACATGTATCCAGCGAAACGACTAATAGCCGAACGCTGTCTTCTAACCGACTCAAAGAAACAAAGGCCTAAATTTTAACTTTCAACTTTATAATAAATCTATATCCACTTCTATCGTCATTTTAAGACAATCTATTTCCATATTCGTGAATGTCTCTGTCTCCGGTCTCTACTGTATCTTGGAAATCCGATTCCTCCCTTTTTAAAAGATCCAAAAAGTTAAAGCTGTTGAACTCACCAACTGCAACAAGACTTCATGTGGGTCACCAGTATGAGAATGTAATAGCAGACCTCAAAGTGCATAAACATCCTGGATAAAAACGGCCAGATCTGTTTGCTGAAAAGTTGAGGGTCTCTTGCACAAGGCTATATACCTACATGCAGATTTGGGGAGTGTGAAGGTTTCATGTGGGAGACAAGGGGGGGTTCTGAAATGGAGCTGCTCTCATCCCAACAAGAGATTATCTGCTTAATTAAAGATTTTCCCCCTTCTTGCACTTCCAGCCAATCAGGAGTATTGTACCAAGGAGAGATTGAAATGATCAAAAGGGCACCCCGTGTTCCGCGAGGACAAATAGTGGGGAAGAGCTCTCTGCGTGTCGACCCTTGAAGGAAATTCATATGAAACCGAAGTCTCCCCCGAGACCCGCTTTAAAAGTTCATTTGCACAACGGCTTGAAAGGGGTTTATACAGTAGGAGCAGATAATGGTAGAAGATTATGGCGTTTTATCAGATGGAACTAGCTTCAGATGTTATAGGTACCAAAGGGATCAGTAGCCTGTCCTTAGCCATGGCTTAGTCTATAACAAATTAGATTTAATCATCAATTTTTAATTGATAAGAAAAACAACAATGATGCGGAAACAGTCCACTCCAGTATTTTGGTATTTGGCAGGCTTTTCAACGAATTCACCAATTAATTTGGGTCTTAAAAATGGGAACCCACTGAACATCTTTGGTTGAATTTATTTAAACATCGGTAATCTATGTTTCAAAAAGAGGAATGACAAAAACGTTACATGTTAATTGTTTCTAACCTTAAATCCCCTGCGCTTTTTCAAAAGTAACGACCAAACTGGGTAAAATAATGATCAGAATGGAGAAAATGCTTCATCATTTGTTCGTTACTCTTAAATTAGAGTCTTGGTTCTTTTGCTGATAGCCACGGAAAAAAACATAATTTCTAAAACAGCATTGTAATTTAATGGTAACCAAAACAACGAATTAAGCAATACGTGTTACCTTAGCTTGTTGTCGAGGTTTTGGGTTATTTTATTCTCGAAATGTTTAGCGCAGCATATGGTCATTAAGCCAAATAGTGTTAAACATATTGAAACTATTGTTCATTAAATCTTAAATAGGCTATCATTAAGTAAATATATATTGTAAAGGTTGTGCGCAATAGATCGTGGAATACAGCCCTAATTGTTCATAATAAACTTATAAATTTGTTTTGTTTTTCTAATCGATGAATGCGAATTCCGACAATTGGCCAACTTCAATACAAATGCCGGTGTAAATCTAACACTGCTTGTGTACATATAACACCCTAGGGTGCTTATATGAGTCCATGGGTATAAACACCCTAGGGTGATAAATGTACACCACAACATTTCTGTGTAGTTAAAATAGCAGCACCAGTAATAACAATGATAACAACAATATTACTATTATTAATAATAATAATAATAATAATAATAATAATAATAATAATGAGTAAGAACAAGATTATTATTATTATTACTACATATTGAGATTTAAATCCCAGTACAGACGTTAAAACACAAAGCATCGTTTTTTAATTCAATTAGGCTACCCGAAAAACTGTTATATGTTCACAAGTAGCAACACAAAAACGCGGACATTTTAACACAGAGCTGAAATTATGAAGAGCCTGAAAGACATTTCAGTCTATTAAGTTTTCATTTAATATTTATTTATAATTATGAAGTCATATAATAGGTTGAAACATCGGCTTAAATAAAGGGAAACATAACAGTCGCGTCTGGGTGTTTGCATGTTTAATCCAGATAAGAGATAGCTAACGCCGCGTGAAGTGCTACTTTCTCCCCCCCCCCCCCCCCCCCTCACAGACCCCTGTCTGACCTTTTAAGACTTTGCCGGCCCCCCCTTTACTTAATGTCTTCGCATCTTCTTTTGTGCAAATTAGGATTAACACAAAGTTCTTTGGTAAAGTAGCTTATTTGTGAAAGTTATTGAATCCAGAGAATTCACCAAAAGCAGTGGCCCTTAAATGTTGTTACTAAACTGGAATAACAAATAAATGATGATGATTATTATTGATTATTAAAGCTCTTTTTGATTGATTTCAGATTTCAAGACTGGTCTTTTGCGTGAATAAAGCATCAATTAGATATGGATGTGGTAACATTCAATATTATATTTTTATATTTATATTATTTCTATTGAAATAATATTTATACCGTATTTATGTGTTTTTAATTTTTATCTAAGGCGAATTTGAATACGCTCCTATTGAGGCCGGTCAGATTTTTTTAAACTGGGAACAATAATAGCGATTTTATATCTCTTGCGCGCCTCGCAAAGTGCCCCAGATGGGAAAAAAAAGAAGCAAAACCAGTAACAATTTAAATCTAATTTAAATTGATGCATTTTTGTAGGAAAGGATTATCATACAAAAGATTACATCGCTATAATAAAATGAGAAGCACTCTTTTTTTAAGACACAGACTCTTAAGAGATCCACTTATTCTGACTCGGGTGACAATAACACACACGCGTCTCTTCCATCAGAAATGACACTGTCAAAAGTTTAGCACAACATTTTCAGTATCTTTACGGAATAACGCGCTCGGGCGCGCAGACAGACACAGACACACACACACGAACAGACAATGCTTAAAATAAACAGTGTGTCATGTGATTCAGATTTGAATTTCACCAGAACAAAACAGAGTGTCATTAATCATCAGTGTAGCATAATATCTGTTATCTAAAGGAGCAGGAACTGAGGCCTACCATTACATTACATTATAGTCATTTGGCAGACGCTCTTATCCAGAGCGACGTACATAGTGCATACCGACTGTGTACATTAAAATACACCCATTAGCTTATAGCTTACTGACACCCAACCAATGATATGATAATATGATAATCATGATAAACTGAACATGCCAAATATGTTTTAGGCAAACCCAGAAAACGATAATAAAAATAATATATCCGATAGAACAACAAAAATAGTTAATTCAAAACCAATTTCCATGCCAGCCAGAGAAGAAAAAAAGATTTAATGCAGAAAAAATAGTGAGATATGATCCTATAGTCAGTTGATTAGGCTATAATATATAATAGTGAGGTATGATCCTATAGTCAGTTGATTAGGCTATAATATATAATAGTGAGGTATGATCCTATAGTCAGTTGATTAGGCTATAATATATAATAGTGAGATATGATCCTATAGTCAGTTGATTAGGCTATAATATATAATAGTGAGATATGATCCTATAGTCAGTTGATTAGGCTATAATATATAATAGTGAGATATGATCCTATAGTCAGTTGATTAGGCTATAATATATAATAGTGAGATATGATCCTATAGTCAGTTGATTAGGCTATAATATATAATAGTGAGATGATCCTATAGTCAGTTGATTAGGCTATAATATATAATAGTGAGGTATGATCCTATAGTCAGTTGATTAGGCTATACTATATAATAGTGAGATATGATCCTATAGTCAGTTGATTAGGCTATAATATATAATAGTGAGATATGATCCTATAGTCAGTTGATTAGGCTATAATATATAATAGTGAGGTATGATCCTATAGTCAGTTGATTAGGCTATAATATATAATAGTGATATGATCCTATAGTCAGTTGATTAGGCTATAATATATAATAGTGAGATATGATCCTATAGTCAGTTGATTAGGCTATAATATATAATAGTGAGATATGATCCTATAGTCAGTTGATTAGGCTATAATATATAATAGTGAGATATGATCCTATAGTCAGTTGATTAGGCTATAATATATAATAGTGAGATATGATCCTATAGTCAGTTGATTAGGCTATAATATATAATAGTGATATGATCCTATAGTCAGTTGATTAGGCTATAATATATAATAGTGAGATATGATCCTATAGTCAGTTGATTAGGCTATAATATATAATAGTGAGATATGATCCTATAGTCAGTTGACTAGGCTATAATATATAATAGTGAGGTATGATCCTATAGTCAGTTGATTAGGCTATAATACAATAGAACGTCATATTATTAGCGTTGTTTCTTTGTAGGCTAGGTAGTTTGCCTCCGCAAGGTAATCCACTGTAAAAGAATTTCACTGTAAATTCACAGTAAATTACAGGTTACTAGGTGCATTACTTTCACAGTAATTTACTGTATATTTTCACAGTAAATTACAATAAAATGACAATTGTATACTGCGATTTCAGTTAATTTGCCCATGAAATTGCTGTGATGTAACTGTAGAATTACAGTAATAAACATATTTAACTGTAAATTTACAGTAAAATACAATAAAATGACAACTGTATACTGTGATTTCACAGTCAACTTGCGCATGAAATTACTGTGATGTAGCTGTATGCTGCTGTAGAATTACAGTACTCAGCTGGTTCTAAATGACAGTAATCACCTGTATTTTCACATATCAACTATAATGCAAATCAGTTTAAACTGGAATGTGAAATACTGTTAAATATTTTTAAGTGCAAAAACACATTTCACAGGCACTTTGTGCAAATTTTTAAAAACTGAAAGCTTAACTTGGTCACTATAGGATTGATTTCTTAATTTCAAGTGGATTGGACTGGTCATTTAATTTAGATAATGTGCATTTTCACCTTTCCCTTGCCATAGCGCCACCTATTGACCACACAAAACCAAATCTAACAAGCGTCCTTGGTTTTACATGCATAAAATTTGTAGTTTCATGGTGATAAAGTTCAGGAGAGTCGTTCAGAATGAAAAATTATCTTGTTGAAAAACTCATAGGTTTGAGGGGTCACTGCAGCACCCGCTAAAATCTTCAGAGCAGATGAGACACAGATCAACTAGAAACATTGACTGCAACACAGTAATAAACAATACAGACTTTATTAGACTTTTTGTGATACTGTCTTTGTTTTGATGGCAAAACATTTTTATATAATTCAAGAACAATTTACAAGGTTGTTTCTACATTTTAGAGTTTCAGATTTCACAGTAGAATACACCATCAACATATCAACTTTGTAACATTTAAAGATATTCAGCTTTTAGATGTAGCATACCAACATTCATGCACATTGGTATAAATGTCTAGGAGATCAATTTTAAAGGGATATTTCACTTTGGTACAACATAAGTAATTTTGTGGAGGCTTCCCCATTGTATTTGCATCGTGGGAATACTAGCAACATCAGCTGTCCCTGATGACCGTTAACAGCGTCGCCGTTACTCCCGGTTGTCAGGCTCCCAATTCACTCCCATTCATTTGTAGGGACCTCGCCAAAATGAATCGTTTTGAAGCACAAACTAACTATGGCGGATAATACACTGAAAAGAGAGCGCTAGGGTCAGAAAGTACACGTTTGTTTTGAGCTGATAAGCTGTTTTCAAGTTTAAGCCAGATCTTGTTGTTCTTTTATAAGGCAATAAAACATTGAAAATATATTAAATATTTAAAAAAACATGTACTTTTTGACCCTAGTGCTCTCTTTTATCGATGTATTATCCGCCGTAGTTAGTTGTGCTTTAAAACAATTTCTGCGAGGTCCCAAAAATGAACGGTAGTAAATCGGGGGCCTGACACCTGGGAGAAACTGCGATGGCATTAACGGTCAGCAGGGACAGCTGATGTTGCTAGTATTCACCCTATGTGGGGTAGGCTGTTAACGGTCACAGGGACAGCTGATGTTGCTAGTATTCACGCTATGCAAATACAATGGGGTAGGCTCCACAAAATTACTTATGTTGTACCAAAGTGAAATATCCCTTTAAGTGTTCTTTTAATATATTCAAAAATAGCAGAAGATTTTATGGAGTAAACTCTAGTCACAATAATTTAAAATCCCCAAGTCAAATATGGCAGGAGTTATTGTTTAAACATTAGAAATTCAATTGACTGCTATATACATCAAATTCAGTCAACAGATGTTGGGACGTACCCTCTAACAATGTGCCAAGTTGCATAGATGTCACTGATGCGGTTAGGCCAAAACTGGGAACAGAGAAAAATGGATAATAGCATTTCCAAAATAGCGGCCAATCCAAGATGTTGGCGATAGATAAGGTACAGATATACGTTCCAGACGAGGAAATTCATCATTACAAAAAAGAATTTTGACTATAGGCCAAACAGTTCAAAGGTTTTAGCCAAAAAATGTAAAGAGCGCCACCAAGGCCAATCTGGGTAAATTTTGTTACCAGAGTATCGAGTGGGAATGGGGACCTGTGGAAGGTTTTCAGTGACTTTATTAAATGCAATCGCTTTAATGACACATCGTGAAATGTAATACAAAACTGTGTTTGCTTTCACATAACGATGTGCATTTATCATGCCATAATTAAAAACAAAACGCATTGCGTGTTCTCTAAAAACACTCATAGTGAAATACAATACGGGGTGTGTTACTTTTCAACGCCAGTGCGTGGTTTTCGTGCCAAAATTTAAATGTAAACGTGCCCATTGCATTTAGCTCTGTGAGCATAGGGTGCCGCACAGAACGTGACATAATTCAAATCAATCCTCGTGATTGTATTAATTGACCTGCAAAATGGTCTGTCATTGATTTTATCGAAGTGCTCCGGCGTTTCAGTACCAAAATGAAATGTAATCAACTGTCCAATCACAGTCCAATGGGCGGGGCGGGATCGGGTGGGAACGAAACAGAGCAAAGAAGTCCATCGGCCTCGGTTTAGTTTTTGTGCGTAGCCACAGCTATCTTGCATGTGAATCGATTACCTTGTGATTAATGCTGTAGGCCTATGTGTGTTTTTTTTTATTTTAAGGCTGGTCACTCACACAGCTAGCCTGGCAACCCACTCGGCGAATCAATAGCAGCTTCTCATTCACCACCGCCAGCCTCTACCAGTCGCTAGATCATTTGCCGGCTTCGAGTAGGATATACGCACCGCCAGCCTCTACCAGTCGCTAGATCATTTGCCGGCTTCGAGTAGGATATACGCACCGCCAGCCTCTCAGTAGTCTTATTTTTGGCCCTTATCCTGCGCCATACTGGAGGATGTAGCAGTGCTGCTTTGCCTCGTCACACCGACCTCATTAGTTGAATTATTGCAGGTAAATGGGGTTCCAGCCTCGATTGCAGCGGCAGCCACTTTTAATAAATCTGCGAAAGTCTAAGAGGTACTTGTTTTAATGACACATCTTAAAAAATTATTTTTGAAAAACCATATAGGCCTACAGCATGAATCACAAGGCAATTGATTCACTTGCAAGATAGCTGTGGTTACCCACACACACTAAACTGAGGCCGATGGACTTCTTCGCACTTGTTGATTGAACGCTCCACTCAGCTTCTCCACTCAGATTTTGACCCCATCTCTGGGTTAATACCCAAGCACCTGTAAACAAAAGGCCAAGACAAAAACTTTCAGTTTAATATACATATTTTGTATTATTTCTCCAAGGCACATGCAATGACACTCCTTGACACCACATCTAACAAGTAGACAGTTTGGAGCAAATTACTCTGGTTTAAGTTCCACCACTATATACGCCCCCGGGAAGACCGGTCCTCACCCTGATGTCCCTATATGCACCACTGATAAAACTAACTAATCAACAAGTATAGAGGAAAGGCAGGCCAAGGTAGCTAACCTTAGTCCATTAATAGCAATACCACGGGCGTAGAATTATGGGGGGACATGGAGGACGTGTCCCCCCCAATGTTTGGAAAGAGTCTAATTGTCCCCCCCAACCATAACTGATCCCTCACCCATGTAAAGCTTACAGTCAATAAAGGCTGCAACAATGGTAAAAAATGTACTTTTTGCGGAAAGATATGTAACGCCTACGCCCGTAAACATAGTATGAATTATTGACCCACCCCCTCGCTACTTCAAACAGTAGCAATGGTTTATCTCATGGCCACGACAAGTTTGAGTTTATGAAAGCACAATTGGGATATGTAGTCAACAATTAGAGGTGATTGCTCAAGCCGATAATACTATGGACTTCAATTCCCATAATCCCATAGTTTTGTGTAACGTTCATAGACTGTATAAAAATATGGACAAAGTCACTGTGACGTCACCCATTGCCTTCCCAAGGCCTCGTAAAAACCGAATTGATTAATATTTTTTAAAAATCAGCACATGCAGAGGGTATTAACATTTGTGAGGGTATTAACATTTGTTCAGGACCAATCAGAGGGACAGGTTGAGTCCTCTTCTGCTCCATGGAGCCGGAGAGGACTCAACCTGTCCCTCTGATTGGTCCTGAACAAATGTTAGTACCCTGCAATTACATTTTTTTGTGGGAAAGATTTATTGACTTTTTATTTGACGATTTATTTATTTTGACCTCATTGCTGCCATTGACTTACATGGTGAAAGACCTATACTGGAGCCAATCGCAGTGGCACTAGTAACCGTTACTAGGCAGTGGACCTCCTTCAAGCTTTCCTAGTTGTAGGTTAGATTGTCATCATGGTCACAGTCATGGTCATCGTCATGGTCAACGATGAGATTGGGGAACCTGCAAAACTGACACTCCTTATCCAAAGAGTTTGGAGGAGGATGTCATTTTTTCCGTTTCCAAAACCCAAATCAAACAAGGAAAAATGTAGGCTGTGGATAAAATTATGTGTGCGACCTCATTCACAATTGAACCCCTCGGAGATGATGAAACACATCTAACATTATGTTTGCTCCAAGGTAAAAAGCTAACGTTAGTTAACATCAAAGTTAACCTCATTTCGGTGTTAATGGCTACCATAACTGAAAAAAGAAACTAGCTACACAATGGTAGCCAATTGACTTAAAATATATCAAAATCAAGTTTTTAATGGTCTAACAATGCAACGTTAATCACATCTTTAGCTTTGGCTATCCGTAACGGACGTCAGCTGTCATAGCTACTGTTTATGTTAGCTCTACCTAAAAAGGGAAAATCACTTTTCTCTAACAAACATGTTATTCCCGCAATTTGTTAATGGAAGCCAAGTCCCAAGTAATGTTACCCAAACACTTGTTATTTCTGTGTGCAACTACTGCTGCTGATAGTGGAGCTGCAGTTACATGCCTACCACCTCCAACTAAAATGTTGGTAAGCTAAAAACATGAATAATGCAATAACATAATGGCCACTAAATAGATAAAGTATTAGAACATTTAATAGTTTGTGAAATAATATCAAACTCTAGCTTGAGCCATTTCATTTGAAACAGTAAATTTCATCTCACCTCAAATGTAAATGGACAGAATTTTTATTTAACATACAAAGGAATGTCCACTTCCGTAGCGTGAAATCAATACTGTAACGTTACTGTTGGCATTTTAAAGCCAAAGCGAGCGCATATAACATTAGCTGGCTAGTTACCACTTAGCTACTGTGCTGAAACTGGACTTATTTGGACGTTTGGTTAGCTTACTAATACAAAAGACTCTGGGCCCTATCTTACACCCGGCGCAAAGCGGCGCTAACGCAAACGCAAGTGTCTTTGCTATCTTACACCCGGCGCTACGTCCATAATAACGCCTAACGCTTACGCCGTTTAACTAGCATTGCGGCATTAAATAGTCTTGCGCCATCATTAGTGAACTGGGCGTGTTGGTCTTAAGATGAGGAGTGGCCAGGATTCTTTTTGGCGTATTGCTATCTTGAGCCAGCAGAAAGCGCTTGCGCTAGAACCACCACAAACCTGGTCTAAAGTCATGTCGCAGTTGTTTACATGCTATTTTAACGGCGCATATAAGTGCGTCTACATAGGCGTGTGCACAACGCGCATACCCTCCTGTCTGTTACACACAGGGGCGTGCACAGGCATGACTAAAATATCTAGATCACAATGTGAAATATTATTGTGTAGGCTATATCAAAAATGCATAATAATAAAAGATTCCATAGGTCCACATACCTTTCCCTCAGCGAAGGGAAACAATGCCACATTACATTGCTCTCAGCCCACTCCATCAACATCCAGGCGATGTGCGATGGTACGGGACAATGGCTATCCATTAAAAAGGAGCTGATAACACCTATAGCTATCAAGCCTAATGCGTGAATTGTCTTTGCACCTAATGCGTGAATTGTCATTCAATGGAAAACTCGCGCACGGCAATAGACGGACATTTAAGTTCTGAAAATGCGCTTCAGATGTCATTACAATACAGCTCTGTTTATCTATGAATACAGCCTGTAAGTAAATAGAATGGTTTGTGACTGAAAAAAGTTCAAAACCTTGTCCAGTGAATATTGCATTTATTGTTTTTCAAATAGCCTAGGCTACAGCGGATTCGCTGTGCATAAGGTTTTTTTCGATAGCCTATGGTTAAAAAACGGAGATGTCACCATGTTAACTAAATTGTAACCTTAGCTATTCTTCGTCCTTCATATTTTTTTTAATTAGTGACCAGGTTTCCATACTCTCACCGTTTAAAACCCAGCTGATTTCACCCGTTATTCCTTAACTGTGCAAAACGATTTTAAAGAGAACTAAGCATCTAATTAGAAACTAAAACAAATTTGCAGCACGTTACACAATTAATTCACAATTAATTTTAATGCCATTCTCTGCACGTGAGCTGCATGTTCTCTGTTTCCCCTGCTGTAAGTCGCACGTTTCACGGTCTTCCTGGGAAAGTGGATTGTTTTAAAGGATTACGCTACGAGTAAAACAGGTTGGTCACATTTCCATAAACAGGACATTATTAAACAAGGGGAAATATGCGTGAACTTATGGGTTGCGAACCTGACAGCTTTATTGTAGGCTATTTAGTGTCATCATTAAGGCAAAATAACGGTATGTATGTTATTAATCAATATTAGCCTACTATGCAGGTAGCCTAATGAACTTTGGATGAAGCTTGAACTTCCAGAACTCCATGAGAACAGCCTCTTGGAATTGATGTTTGACACTTTCATTGCATAATCAAACGAAATTCGCTGAACAAGCAGGCTAATTTGGCGTTTCTGGCCATTGATAGCTTATTCTCAGCTGTTGCAGGTCCTTTTAGCGAAATTTAACCGCACATATTTTGTAAAATAACAGCCCTGTCTGGAATTACCGGGAACTCATAGGCTAATGGTTAGTCCGAATAATATTGATCATATTCCATTTAGCCTATTCCTTGATCACACTAAACACGCACGAGCATGTCTGTTTCGCCATCATAAGCAATCCGCCAAGGTGGAAAAGCAGGCTTTTAAAGGGAATGGGATATGACATTTTGATTGGTTTATTGAATGTCACGCCCAAGACACACCTATAATTAATGAAGCGACTAGGTTCAGCCCAGTTGCGCCATGCGCCGTGCTTAGCGCCAAAAAAACACGCCGTTAAAATAGCAAAAGTGGACTTGGACACGCCCTAAATGGACTTAGCGCCATGCGCTTAGACTAAGCGCCAAGATCGCCAATATAGGGCCCTCTATGTTAGTGTTTGCAGATCTATTTTTAAAACGTTAACGTTCGCTAACGTTGAATAACATTAACGATACCAGACTCCATCTCGTAAACAAACCGATGATAATAATGTGTTCATGAATGAGATATGGTTTGCTATTTGATGCCAAGCCAGCTAGTCCCTCTGCTGATGTCTGTTACGTTAGGTTTCCACTGTCACTGTGGTAGCTATCTAGCAAATGAGACAGCACGCTGTGATGGAAATAATGCTGCCTAGCATCATAAAATCTACATTGAATCATTTCAGCTAGCATTTAAACTACACTACAAATATGAAATTGAAGATCAATTTTCCCTAAAGTTACCATTTTTCCAAAAAGGCATTTTTCTCGGATGAGACGTTAAACCGAGGTCCTGACTCACTGTGGTCATTACAGATCCCATGACACTTATCGTAAAGAGTAGGGGTTTCCCCGGTGTCCTGGCTAAACTCCCAACCCTGGCTCTTTCAATCTGCCACCTAATCCCCCAGTTTAATTGGCTAAAAAATTCTTCTCTCCCTCTCCACCTCAGCTGATGTGTGGTGAGCATTCTGGCGCAAAATGGCTGCCGTTGCATCACCCAGGTGGGTGCTACACATTGGGAGAGTTTCCCCCCTCATCATTGTAAAGCGCTTTGAGTATTGAGAAAGGCGCTATATAAATGCCAGGCATTATTTTTTCATTATAAAGGGTGACCGGGCCTTTGCTATTAGGGCCCTTCAACTTTGGAATGCCTTGCCCGAGGAGCTCAATAAAGATATTTTTAGATATTTTGCCTATTCTTTTTTTATTTAATGTGTTTTTATTTGACTGTGAAGCACTTTGTAAACATGTTTTAAGAAAAGTGCTATACAAGTACAAATAAAAGATTTTTAAAAAGTGTGTTGCAAAATGTTTTATAGTAGCATTGTGGCTAGTGTTTTGTTCTATGCTGTTTGTTGGGGAGGGAATATTACAAGAGAAGATGCCAACTGTATCAACAAACTAATTAAGAATGCAGGGTCAATGGTTGGCTTTGGTCTAGACAGTTTAGAGGTTATTTTTGAACAGCACACTCTAAGGAAGTTTGAGAGAATTGAGAGTCATCCCCGATATGGAACTCTTAGCAATCAGCGCAGTTTACTAGGGGTGGGAATCGAGTTAGGAACCGGTTCCAAGTTGTCCGATTCCTCGGAATCGTTCGCCTTCGAGCTTATCGATTCTCTTATCGATTCCAGCATGTATTCCCGACAGCTACGCATAGCAAAACAGCGTCACGTCATGCGCGCTGTCGTTTTTCATTCAGTCAGCGCATGCTGGCTGGCAGAGTTTGGCAGCCTGTCTAAAAATATTAAATGTAAACGTAATTTTTTGAAAACTAATTTAAGCTACTATCATTTAAAAATCAATATAAAATGTGTTTGCGTAAGATCTCCATTTTGTGATCCGTCTTCGGAAATGTGTGTGGACTTCCCTCGGGAGCCTATAAGGCTATAACCAACTACAAGTGTAAAACTAGTGTTTGGATTGGTCGTAGACTAATCTGACAACGATTGCCTGCTTGGTCACGCACAGATGAGTAGCCTAGATTTGGAAAGCGGATAACTAACCTAAATTAGCTAAATGATAATCTTCAATCTTTGTCATCTTCAGCTAATAAGAGGAGCCAGCTTGCCTCCAAAAAACAGTCAGGTAACGTTAAAGATCTCGTCTTCCTTCCATGTAAATGTATAGGCTAAATGAGATAGGGGGAGAATGGTGACAGGTGAAACTGTTCTGATAATACAGAAACCAACGCAAACGTTACGGTGCAGCTTTATGAAATGCCTAAGAGCGTAACTAACTCATAAGTAAAGTTTGCGATCTTCGTTAGAGAATGGAACTCCTAAATATCCCAATCACAGAGCAGCAGTTAAACAACAATATTTTAGCTACCTTTTTGACATAATTATCCTCTTCTCGTGTTTTCATTATTTTCCGGTGTCTCTTATTTTCTGATATTTTTAAGCATATTGATCAAGCCAAATTACATTTACAATGCCATTTCAATTTACAGAATTATACAATTCTGACTGTTTTATTGGATGCTCTGCCACTTGTGCAGTCATAAATATAGCAGATAAATATTTTCCATGATATGACTAAGAAATATGAATGAAACACGAATGCTTTATACTTTCTAAATGTCATTGAATCCATTTTAGATGACCACCCGATAGTAATAGTAATAGTTGATCTTTTAATAGCCTGGGAGCAAATTATATTTAAGGAATCGATAAAGAATCGGATCGATAAGCAGAATCGATAATGGCATCGGTATCAATAAAATCTAAGGATTCCCATCCCTAGTTTACTGGTGTCGAGGAAAATTCTCGTCCTCCCTTTTCCGGTGAGTTTTTATATGAGGCTGTGATGATGTGAATAAACACTCAAGACAACGGACTAGTAAAAACATAAAATCTTTAGTATAAAAGCAGAGGCCTCTGGTGAGTCCTTGGTCACAAGCAAGTTCAGTCACTTAGCCAGCGAACAAAGAGTCCGCTGGACATAAGGAAATACACAGCTTACATACTATTCCTTGGAGGAGTTGGGGGCAGTCCCCAACCCTCTCCACCCATACATTTCTAAATCATCCTATCCTAATCAAGCTAATACTTTATTACTCCTCCTCTGCATTAAATCTTATCCTATATCAGTAAAGCATGATTCACATAGTCTCCTCATTAGCAGTAATTAACATAGTCATATGACTTTCAAGCATTGATAGGTTTTTATTCCTAATAAGGGCCTTCGTTCTGTCTCTAGTTTTACCAGTAAATGATCTCATTCTAATTAACATAGTCTTACCAGTAAACGGCCTCATTCTATATCAGGATGAGGCCCACTTTTGTGGTTGGCCGGCTTGCAGTAAGCACACACATTTCAGTTACATTTCTCTCATCTTTGCTCTGCACTTACTGATCTCATACAAACAGAATACAGCCACCCTATACATTTTCTAAGCACAGATATGTTTATTAATGTTTATGGCACAGTTATTAAGTTAATAAGAATTAACTGTGTTAATAAGTTAATAAGAAACAATTAATGCAGCATATAGTTTAATTATTTGAACTTCCACATTGGGAAATAAATTTATTGTACCAAAGGCCATTAGATGCTTTAATCACTACACACACAGTACACTAAGTAAAGATATTGGCCATCATTCAGTAGGTTGGCAGACCTATTCATTGTCATTAGTGTATATTAGTGTGTATAATAATAATAATAATTATTATTATTATTTTTATTTTTTGTTTATTTTTTGTCCATTGTATGTACATTGTTAGTGGCAATCATTCACCTTTGTGGATGAATAAAGTACATTCTCTTCTATTCGATCACATTGTATTCAGAGTTTGTTACACCTGAAATGAGAGCGGAGTTCCCGTTCCACCTTAAAAGTCTATCGCGAATCGTCGACTATGTCAACTCATCGCTCTAATTCAATTTAACTTTTGACAAGGCTGAAGTAACGTCAGAACTAATCTAATATCACACTGTGTTATTCAGAGTTTAGATGAGAGCGGAGTTGTTACACATTAAATGCAATAAGCAACACCGTATCATTCAGAGTTTCCGTTCCTCTACGTCAATGTTACGCAACTTCAAGATCAACGCTCAGGCCCCAAGGGGCCTGGCAGTTGATGTGGGGCTTCACGGTTGATGTCTGCAGGAAGACTCTATTGGTTTTTCATGTTTAGAGGGATTATTTCCCTTCTGAAGCCACATTCTGTTAGCAGTAGCTATGCATGTCATGAAGAATAAAAGTCCAATATTCACATTGTGCTAACAATGCAAACAATTACAAAAAGAGGTAAAAATGTTTTAACTGATCAAATTAAAGACTGAGGTGAATCAATAGGCTCCTAATTGGTGAAATTGTGGACACATGGCAACTAAAACTAGCTACTTGGTAAATAATGAACAATTCAAAGACAAAGCAAATGATAATGAGCCAAATGGTGTTAATAAGTTTAAGGAAAAAATTAAGGAACTTAAAACACAAGTGTTCAACTACTGAATTAGGAGCATATTGATTCACCTGTCTTTAAATTGATCAGTTAAAAACATTGTTGCCTTGTATTATTGTTTGCAAGATAGCACTGTAAGCACAATGTGAACATGGGATAGCCTTCATGGTATGCATAACTATTTCTGACAATTTGTCTTACAGTTTTTTACAATTGCTTTGACTCATTTTGCACAGCAGAATTTCAATGTACAAAACTCAAAATGCAAGGTGCCAAACTGACTTTCAAAATTCAAGACACCACATCCTATGCTGACATACAAAGTGTAAAACTGTTAATACAAAGTGCCAAACTCTAAATCATATGCTCCATTCTCAGAATACAGCCACCTAATATTACAACAATGTTCAAATGCTTATTACTACAAATGCAGATCACTAAATCAATTCAACAGGTCTTTGTATTCATGTCTCAGTACTTCCAACAACCTTGCCCAGGTGAGTAGCATTGCAACACAATTGATAATCTCTTCACTACATAAAAGGCTGCTTAGAAACCTGAATGGCAGTTTCTGACAACATGGAGCAGGTCGGTGAGGTTGAGGTTGGTAACGAAAGACAGGGTTGTGGGCGGGGTCGTGGTCGTGGACGGGGTCGCGGTCAAGGAGGCAGAAGAGCAGTTGTGTCAAATGAAATTAGAGCGACTATTGTCGACCATGTGGTAAACAGAGGTCTAACACTGGCTCAAGCTGGGAGGGTTGTGCAGCCAAACCTGAAAAGGTCAACTGTGGCATCCATAATAAGAATTTTTAAGAGAGATAATCGGTAAGTCAATATGTGTAATTTACTAATTTACTGTATAGTAACTGTATATTGAAATTACAGTAATTGTAAAATTGATATTGCTGTCTGTGTTACAGTATATTTCCTAAATACTAAAGTGTGGGTGTGAAGGATGTGTGTGGGCCGGCCCTAAGATCAATGGGCAGGCCCACACACATCCATCCCTGATCGGTCAGCCTGTGCAACATGTTCAATAGGGAAAAGCACCTGGGCCTAATCAATTGTAATGTAGCCTATTCAAGTTTATTGATATTTGGAAAGCGCTACAATATGGTGCATAGAAATAACCTTGTTTTGCATATTGTACATACAGTAAAGCATTGGTATATTTTTTATCTCTGTAATGCTCATGTGTTTTAGATTTCAGAGCATGATGGACATTGATGCTGGAGCAGAGCAGCATGAGATCATATACGTGGATGAAGCAGGATTCAATCTCTGCAAGCGCCGGCGTCGGGGCTGGAATGTAATTGGGCAGAGGGCCACTGTTGTTGTTCCAGGACAGCGTGGAGCCAACATCTCAATGTGTGCTGCCATTTCCCGCAATAGAGTTGAGGCTCGTGACCCTCTGCTGGGGGCATACAACTCCGTGCGCCTCATACATTTTCTGGATGGGCTGTACAACCGTCTCGTACAGCCAAATGCTCAGATGGTGTTCATCATTGTCTGGGACAATGTAAACTTCCATCGTGCATTGGCTGTGCAAGACTGGTTTACAGCCCATCCAGAGTTCCGATTCCAATTCCTTCCACCTTACTCCCCGTTTCTGAACCCCATCGAGGAGTTATTCTCGGCCTGGTGGTGGAAGGTATACGATAGGCGTCCATATGAGCAGGAAACGCTCCTTCAGGCCATGGATGAGGCATGCGATGACATTACAGCCCAGCAGTGTCAGGGGTGGATAAGGCTCTAAAAGATTTTATCAGCGCTGTCTTGCCAATGAAGACATCAGATCAGCGGCATCAACGAAATTCCGTGGCCAAATGCAGCGGAGAGGCAAACTGCTGCAGTTTTTTTTTTTTAATTTACAGTAAAGTTTGTTGTTACTGTTTTTGCTTTTACTGTACAATACAGTTGAGTTTACAGTACTGCATTACCGTTTGATTTTTCTTTAATGATTAAACTTCATATAATCTAATATTTTGTCTGTCTTTCATAAAAACACAAGCGCAAAACTGCAGTCTATCACAGGGGATGCTTGCTGTACATAATTTCAAGTACTTATGAGGAAATTACCATTGCATAGTCTTTAGTATTTTGTGTTTGACCGCATTATTTGATAATGGCCGTTGTATTTGAAAATGCACCAATAATTAAACTTCAAGGATGAACATATCCACTATTCTGACACTATGATAAACTTTAGTATGAAATACAATCTAATTTGGTTCAGTTGTTTCTACTGTTATTATTCATAACTCTCTATGGCTACGTTCACACTGCAGGTAAAAAGTGGCCCAGATCCGATTTTTTCCTCAAATGTGACACAGATCAGATTTTTTATGGAAGTGTGAACAGCGAAAATCACATTGAATCTGACATTTCCAATTCTCATTTGGGCCACTTTTGAATGTGGTATTAGATTCTGATACATAACAGATTGTGTCAAAGCGAACGCAGTCTGAACAGTCAGATCGGAATTAATGTGACTTTACGTCATTTTTGATGTAGCAGGGCATTATGGTGTATTCAAATGAACTTGCAAGTCCGAATATTTCCTTCCGAGAAGAAAAAACTATTTGAACATGACAATAATGTCACGTTCAAATCGTTTTTTCTTCTCGTTAATCAGAAATATTCCGACTTCCGAGATAATTTGAATACACCATTAGAATGTAGCGCACGGGCTAGTTAGGTTATCAACACATTCACATTATATTATCATGTGTTGTCATTTTAGATAAGTGGTAAATGTGCAAAGCAGTGGATTTTTTTGGGCACAAACGATAGCCTACACCATAATAAGTCTTTATTATCATTCGCGGACAGCTGCGTTAACCGTTTTGTGATTTAAAATAATGTTAGAACTGTACATATTATTGTCTTGGTTTGTTGCACGGTATTTATTATTCACGGTTTTCTCATGTAGGCTAGCTGCTTACCGAACGTTAATGGTTGTCGGTCCAATAATGTGTCAATAGTTTAATCTAAGGGTGCGCAGTGATGTTGGGCTATAGCCTAACGTTACACATGAAGTTGAATAGATGTGTCGTGTGATAGCTTTTTTATACTGTGTATTTTAACACGGCTGGAACGCTGTATTGGCCAATCTGTATCCCGGAACTATCCGTTTTATAAATGTTATATCGACTGGTCTCACTAGCCAAACGGCCGAGCGCTCCATTTTCTTAACTCGCCCGTCCTCGGAATCACTAATTTCATGCCTTGCTTGAGTTTCACTGAAACCGCCCATGTCACGGTCCCCCCATTCCTGGCTCAGATCTCGCATTCACGAGTCCCTCTGCACAGAAGTAGCAGCCATGGCAGCACAAAAAGCTAGGCTTTTCCCCCCCGTCTCCTCACCCTTATCATTAGCTCCACTGCACATCAACTTTAAAATGAACGCAGAAGCTGTGACTCTGATGACTTCCTTTTTGTTGTTGTTCATTTATGCAGGCTGTGTAACAGGCGTCTTTTGTTAATTTGCACGGGTCATTTGAGCAGAGCAATCGGTTCACACTGGAATCAGATATGGGCCACATTAAAAAATTAATGTGAACAGCCAAACAAAAAAAATCTGATCTGAGCAATAAATCGGAATTGAACACTAAGGCCTGCAGTGTGAACATAGCCTTAGTAGCTCGATATAAGTTGTAATATTAACGTTAGCAGTAATACAAAGCAATTCGCATTTGAACTTGAACTAGCTAGTTAGCAGTACAAGCGTCTCAGGGGAAAAAAAAAAAGTTGGTCTCTGCTTTTATACCACGTGCCCAGTTGAGACCACCCCTAGGATCACCTCAACTCCACCAATTTTTATGTTAAGGATCTTGTGACGTCACGAATCCCCGGAAACCAGCGTATTGGTAAGTCTACACAAAAACTCAGATAAAACTATTTTGACTAAACATGAGATTTTCGGACATAGACAGTTGTGTATGATCATATTCTAACCCAAAACATCGGTTTTCAACGGGAAAAGTCGGTTTTTGACTGCAGTATCACTTTAATCTTGCTTTTAAACGGATTATTAGGCTACTGTCAATATTTTTCCGTATAATTTGCCAGATAGCCTAACAATCAAACAATTAAATTTCTCAATAACCAAGACGAATAGGTAAATAAACTTGTGCAGCATTTTTACTATATCTATTTGTGCTGACGCAAAATGCGTTAATAGCCTATGTCATGCGAAGTGATCAATGACCAAAACATATTTGGGTAAATTTGTTTTTCTAGCTTGAAAGCATGCATTGCCCTCAACGCTGGTTCCAGCAATTAAAGAGGTTTTCCTCTTTAAACGTAGCCTATGCTTTCTAATGTTTAGATCGTTTTGACTAAATCGAGTGCTGTCTTAAATTAATGACATTCTTTAACGTGATACGTGATGAGGAGAAAACGCAATGTGTGCAATTCAGAGAAAACGTTGTTTTTTTGCCAGTTAATTATTCAGAATTATTGCCACCCTTATTAAACAATCTCACGTTGGTTATCTCTTTGTCATTGTCATTTGTTAATCATTAGCCTATAGGCTACATAATTGATTAGGCTATTCAAGGAATTTGCTTGATTGACATAAGCAAACAAAATAAACGGAAACAGGTTGAAAATATGTTCGGTTTAAATGCTTTATTTAAATGCTACGCAAATTTATGACACAAATAAATATGCTAGCCCACACAACTTGCTGTACTTATTGCTATTTGTTATTCAGTAAATCAACTGATTGACTGATAATTAGTGTAAACA
This sequence comes from Synaphobranchus kaupii, assembly GCA_029718625.1. Taxonomy (NCBI): domain Eukaryota; kingdom Metazoa; phylum Chordata; class Actinopteri; order Anguilliformes; family Synaphobranchidae; genus Synaphobranchus; species Synaphobranchus kaupii. The sequence continues at coordinate 116,051,367 of CM056380.1, forward strand.
GGTTGAGAGTTTAATCCGTTTAAAGGTAGCCAAGGCTATGGTGACAGACATGATCCGAGATCCCACGATACGCCACTGTGCAGCAGCATAACTTCAGAGTATAGATGGGGTGAAGTGCGTCTCAATTCAAATAACCCGCTCTGCCCTCGCTCCCTCCCACTCGCTAAACGCGAGTGTATACTCCTGTTTTTTTGGTATGTGCGTCACATCCTCCCAAGTGAAGTTTGCAAGTGAAGTTTACGAGGGTGGAGCAAAAACTGTATTGGGACACAGCCTGGGCTTTCGTTCTGAAGCTCACTTCCTGGTGCTGTTGCTCACTAGCGCCACTGCGGTTGGCTGCAGTATAGGTCTTTCCCCATGTAAGTCAATGGCAGCAATGTGGTCAAAATACTCAGGCAATAAATTTTTTACACAAAAAAATGTAATTGCAATACACTACTCACAAAAAGTTAGGGATATTTGGCTTTCGGGTGAAATTTATGGAAAATGTAAGTTCACGCTACAGTGATATTATACGTATCATGAAAGTAGGGCATTTAAGTAGAAGCATGCAATGGTGATTTCCTCATCTCAAACAATTTATTGAAACAAAAGCCAACAACAGTGGTGGGTATACCACAACAAAAATGTCAATGTCTCAATAACTTGTCATGTGCCCTTGAGCATCAATTACAGCTTGACAACGACGTCTCATGCTGTTCACAAGTCGACTTATTGTCTGCTGAGGCATGGCATCCCACTCTTCTTGAAGGGCGGCCCTCAGGTCATTGAGGTTCTGGGGTACAGAGTTACGAGCCTCTACACGGTGAGTCAGCTGATCCCATAGGTTTTCTATGGGATTCAGGTCTGGAGAAAGTGCAGGCCACTCCATTTGAGGTACCCCAGTCTCCAGCAGCCTTTCCCTAATGATGCGACCTCGATGAGCTGGAGCATTGTCGTCCATGAAGATGAAATTAGGCCTGTGTTGTTCATGCAGGGGCACAATGACTGGATTAATGATGTTATTCAGGTAGTATGGGCTTGTCACTGTACCATTCACAAAGTGTAGGGCAGTTCTGTATTGACTAGACACACCTGCCCACACTGTAACACCGCCACCCACCAAAGGGTCGTCTGGTGACAACAGTGGCTGATGCATAGCGCTCTCCTTGACGTCTCCAACATCGTTGGCGGCCATCATTTCTGCTCAACGTGAATCGACTTTCATCAGAGAACAGCACTGAGGCCCACTGGTCCCTCGTCCAGCGTAAATGCTCCCTGGCCCATGCAAGACGATGACGCCTGTGCCTGGTGGTGTGGTCAGGTACCCTTGCAGGTCGTCTAGCACGCAGACCACGCTGATGTAAACGGTTTCGAATGGTCTGACGTGACACTTGGGTGCCTCTCACCTCCCTTAAATGTGCCTGGAGTTGAGTGGCATTCATCATCCGGTTCCGCAGGGCACTGTTCACAATGAAGCGGTCATCAGTGTGGGATGTGGCCAAAGGACGTCCACTTCTATGACTTTCTGTGACTCTTCCAGTCTCTCTGTATCTCTGTTGCAACCTGCTGATGACACTCTGTGACACTCTAAGCTCAGTGGCCACTTCCCTCTGAGAACATCCTGTTTGAAGCCTCGCAATGGCGAGGTACTGTTGATCAATTGTTAGGTGTCGTCTTGGTCTCATGATGTCAAAATGTGAACAGCATGATGAAGAGGACTGTTTAAATACCAATTCTAATTGAACCAGGAAATGTATTGGTCGATTCATGGATCAAACACCTGTTGTGAATTTTGCCGTTCAGCTCCTTGTTAGAGAACAGCAAGTTGTGCAAAAAGTACTGAAACATTGAATAGTTGGACATGTGCATTCAAAAGTTTAGAGAAGGTCAAATTAATTTCACCTGTAAAGGTTATAGTGCATTTTAGGTTCATCCTGAAATTTCACCCGAAAGCCGAATATCCCTAACTTTTTGTGAGTAGTGTATGTGCCTTTCCTTCATCTAATGACTGTGCATGTGCTGATTTTTTTAAATATTGTGTCGTTTGGACAGGGTATTAACATTTGTTCAGGACCAATCAGAGGGACAGGTTGAGTCCTGGGATCACTGGCATAGACAGGTTCTATATGGTTCTCACTGCCAGGACCAATCAGAGGGACAGGTTGAGTCCTCTTCGGCTCCACGGAGCAGGCGCAGTTTGTACAAACGGGCGGCGAAAAAGACTTCCGAGCTTCAATTCAATTTTTACGGGGCCGTGGAAAGGCAATGGGTGACGTCACAGTGGCTCTGACCCCCCTACAACCCCCATACACCGTGTCACCACAGCCTGATAAATATGGCTAATCAGGAAACAACGCAATGGCAAAACGCTTAACGTTAATTAAACGGACGAATATATCATTTCAGAAAAAAATTTATAATGAAAATTGACGCTGTGGAAGCTTCTAGCTAGTTCCCTGCTTCCATAACGTTACCGTTACCTAACCGTTATACCAAGAGCGCTTTTAAATTTAGCTCGGATATCGGTGGCTAACTAAGCTAACTCGTAACGTTACCTCAAAATAAAAGAAGAGGATAAATTACCTTGTTCCAAAATATCATTCGTTCACTCATTCACTTTATGATTTTAGAGACTAACGTTACATTAACTTTACGTTACCTCCGTAGCCTAACGTACTTGCCAGCAGTTTTCGTAACGTTACAGGTTTGGAACAATTGCGAGGGAAACTTGGGATCGGATCAGAGAGAGGAATACATTAACAGATGAGGGGCGAAATGCACAGAATTAAACATATCTTAAGGACGAATATTTCTCAGTTAACGTTACCTAGCTAAGGACGTATTTATTAAGTATGAGCAATCACACTTAGCCTTGGTGGTTGTGTCTCCGTAAGACCACACTCCGGCTACAAAGCCTTAAAAATGAAAGCACAACTATCTCAGTTACAAGGTTAAAAAAAAGTATAGCCATAATGGGGAAGTCATTGTTAACATAAGTTATAGCTATATCTAAGTTATACATATATAAGTTAACAAAATTGAAGACTGAATTAGGCTACTTAGGCCCATAGACTGTATAAAAAATTAGGCCTAGCACTTACCATATCTGATCCAGTGTGGCGCCGAAAAAGGGGGTGACGCAATCAACTTCACGTGTTTCCGATGCTGTCGTATCCCACAATGCTGCGCGGTCCAGTTCAATTCAAATTTCACAGTAATTTGCTGTGTTATGGCATAGCCTGCATTGATTTCACAATAAAATTCTGAATACAGTATTTAACTGTGAAATATTACTGTTATATCTTGTTAAATCCTGGTAATATTTAACAGTAGGATTATTAATTTATTTTAAATGTTTCACTAAACTATTGCGCTTTTTCTACTTCTAATTGACTGAAAACACACAAACCAAATAAATAAATAAATAAAACGGGACTCACAAAGCATTTGCAATGAGCCAAAGTAGCAATTTGCTCCCATTCTCCAATTACAGAGACACAATGCTCCTTGGCTGTTAATACATATATGATCTTTAATTTGCATATGTATTTCTGGTTTTCCTGCGCAAACACAGAAACACAGGAGGTGATTGTGTAAATGAGCTTCCATGTGATAATATTACTGAATCAACGGATATACATACATAGTCTATATTATGTAAATTTTCATATTGTCAGGTACATAGGCCTAGTTGGAATCGCAGGGTGGGGGGTTGGGTGTTGGTTTCCAGCCCATATTGATAGAAAATTAAAGTGACCCCCTTCAATCATTTCTGCCATTTTCTAAAACTTACCTCATTTTTATCCACACCTTAATGGGTTGCAGTCTGGCCTCTTACTGTCCCACCTTCTGCTACTCACCTAAAACTGCAAGATCTGATTGGCTTAGTAAAAAAAAAAAAGAATCTAAAAGGAAACCTAGAAGAAAATAAGCTATAGCTATACAAATTTTGGTAACATTAAGTTCAAATAAAATCAAATAAGTAGTTCCAGTATCACTGGTGGGACACCTGCCCTGAGTCCCAAACCCCCCCCCCCCCCCCCCCCCCCCCCCCACAACAGGGCCACCTTTAGCTGTATTGCACTGAATCATACCTGAACCCATACTCCTCATTGTTCACCACGAGCATATTACACACATCTAATTATGAAGGACTGCCTGATTGCCTGGTGGTAAGAAGGGATGGGCTCCCCCTATTGATGGGGAGTTTTCTATTGCCCCAGTTGCCCTAGGCCTGCTTTTGTGTGTTTCAGCCCAGTGTCTACGGACCGGTGTAGTTATTGTGCAAAATGTTTTGTGTAATGTGCCATATAAATAAATTTGATTCAAATTTATTGGAAATTTTTTATTTGAACTGGATGGATATCTCCTTAAAAATGGCAGCAAGACAATGTTCCCAAGCATACCTCAAACTCAAACAAGAAACAGTTAACTTAAATGGTCAGTCTTCGGAAAATTAACTGGATCGAAAATCTGTGGTTTGAGTTGAACATTCCAGTTGAACAAACATTCCACCCAGTTTGTCACCAATCTAATAGAACACAATAGAAGTGGAAAAAATGGGCAGATTTGGAAAGAATTAAAGACAATTAATGTGATTTCAACTGCCAGATTTTGGCTGATCACCTGTTTGGGACATGATTACAACTGGATTATTTGTGATTGTTTTTATGTGGCTTGAGTGTATTAAATTCACATATTTAATAAAAGTTTTTTAAAAACACTATAGAAGAAGACTCTAAGCTAGTGTGTGCTATAGGTTGCACAAAGTACAAAAAAACAACAACAATTGTGGCATATATATATATATATATTGTTTTGGGAAAAATACAAAGTTTTTCAGTACACAACATAAGTCAGTGCCTGTATTGTTTAGATAAACCTTTGCCCATCTTTATCAAGGGTTTGAATAATTTTGGAGGGCACTGTATCACCTAGGTTAAATATTTTAGTGAGCAAGCTAGATTAGCCTACCAACTATCTAGCTAACTGAGCACAAATATAACTTTTTGTTGTCTGGTTAGATGTTATGAAGTTGAATTAGAGCTTTGTTAGAGATAAACACCACACTCTCTTGTGGCGCGTAATTATTTTTGTAATGATACATTCATGATCAATATTTATTTTGCGGGACAAACAATACTTTTATTCTGCACCTTTCAGCAAGTTCTGTGGATGTTTTTTTTTTAAATTATTTGTCTACATAAAACTCCAACACAATCAATTCTATCATCATGATACTTTGTACACATGTGCTTAAAGGGTAGTTCCACTGAAGAATGATGTTTGATTTGTACAAAAGTAGCTCTCCTCCTGATTAAAATGAGCTCTCAGCCAACAGTGAGAGCAGAGATATAGCCCCAAACTACTGCGCATGTAACAGGTACCTGCTTTACTGTGAACTACAACGGCCAAGAGCGCTTACAGTTTATGGGCGATGTCAGCCCCTGAATAACGTTACCGGAGAGGAGGCCGAGGGACTGGGCTGGGCATTTTACTACTAATCCTCCCGCGCAGTGGTTGCCTTGTCCGCGGGTTTACAGCTAAGTTGGCAGTCACAGGTAAATTAAAAGTCGGGAAGCACACACTTATTTAAAAAAGTTAAAATATGTTGTTTTATTTAAAATACGTTGGTTTCGGTAAAAAATGGGCTAGTTTTGAGTTGCAATTTGGCTGGAAAGTCTTGCAAGATCTGGCGACCCTGCTTCAGCCTCTCTTCGAGACTAGAGAGGCCACGTAACTCACTGGCAAGTTAGCCACTAATGTAACAGTTCTACTGAAAAAATACCACCACCATTAGCTAGAGTCTCCAGAAAAAACGTTGGAAATATGGCCATTAATTTAGGAAATCACAGGCTTTCATTTATACGGATTGGCAGCGCGTTCAGCTGTGGATCCGGCCATGTATTTGGGCTCAAACCAGAAAGCCCCTACAACAAAAAGCTAGTAATATATTAAAAACATTGCAATTTTCGAAATGGCAAAAAGCTGATGTGTGGCTTAGCTGCTGCATATTTAAAAAACCTGCATTTGCACCTTTCTTTAATGCCAAGAAGCCGTGGCTAACAACAGCTAACGCATTAGCCCAGCAAATGACGTTAACGTTGCTTCTGTAATCGAATGCTCGAAGTGAAACCTTTAGATATGGTCAGCTCACTAATGTTAGTCTACTTTTCATGGTCATGGATCATAATGTAACGTTAGTTGACATGGTTTCTTACCGGGGGATTTAATAAGGCAGATGAGATGTCAGGGAATGATACTGGAGGCCACAGAGTTGGATCATTTGTCCAATCTGTAACCACATAAGGAGAGCACTCTAGTCCTGTTTGGCTTATTTTGCCAAAATATCTTTAGGAAACAACGTGTCAATGTCATTTTCCGACAATAAAATGACAATGATAGCTAGTTTGATCTACAGTGCATCCCTACAGTAACAGCATTGCTTTCCCCCTTGCTGGCTCCGCCTACATATCTATGTAGGCTAACTCACTGACAGCACTGTATTTTTTTCAAAAATGCGGAAGAGGTAGACGTAGGTTATACGTCATTTTGATGTATACCTCTACCAATATTTCATCTTTATTTGAGGCTATTTCAGTACAGAAATTATTTTGGCCAGCCACAAAGAGAGACTTAATTAGTTGTGCCTTGATCTGTTAAATAAGGTTAATGTTGTTTTTCGGTGGAACTACCGTTTCAGGACACAAATAACCCATATGCCCTAAGCCTGGTACCCCTAAATGTTTCTTGCAACTTGAATTCATTATATTTTTTCATGAATACTAGTTTTAAGCATTCCGATATACATGTGAATCATGTTACTCTGAAAAGGGTAACATAACTTGACAGTAACAGGGTTGACCATTTCAGGTAAATGTGTTTGTAGATATTGATCATAATGTGAAAAATAAACAATTTATACATTAGTTTAGGGTAACAGTGTTGATATCTTATGCTTGTCCACCTTGGTCAAACATTATAAAACATCAAAAATAGTAAATTATTAAAGAGAAACTTACTTGTCCTTGAACCACTCATTGTCTAACTGAGACAGATGATGCAACTTCCATGTGACTTAATGTCTAAAATGATTTATATATGGCTTAAATGGTTTTATCTGGTTTTATCTTATTTGGCATGAGTACTGGATGATGGTACACCTTATTTATGGTCTTCAGTCCACCTGTAATGAGGCTTAAGGGCACAGTCTGTGCTTAAGGTTTGTTATCCAATGCTTGGGCATGTTGGGCATCCAGCCAACTGAGTAACCCTGCTTTGTGAAATGCCACCCTGGAGGTAACTGCAGCTCAGGTTAAAAGTCAAAGTCCTAGTCCCTGAATGACTCATAAAACTGGAAAAGTTTCTACCGAGCAGACAAGCTGAGGGCATTCCATTTTTAAAAAAAAAACAATTAAAAAAACACTATATTGCGCCACCATCTTGCTTTGCTCCTGCTCCAGTGTGTTACTCCAACTCTCATTTACATTAAAAGTACAATCACTTCGCACAGCCCTTCCCCAGGGCGACTTACACAAGTGGAAAAATACCAGCAGTAGTCATATGACAGGGATGAGATTCCCCATGGAGTGGAGGAGGCAGTTATTTAAATTAACCCTATCCCAAATGTCACTAGTCTCATGATCTTGTGAACCACAAGCCCTGGCAAATCCGACTCCACCTCAAAAATGATGCAATAATAAAAAAAAAAACTATACCAGTTCGACTATACTTGTAGGAATTTCCCCTCCCACCTTTCAAAAAAGGAAAAAGACAAGAAGGGTATAATTTCTTTTATTTGATTATGAAAAGAAATTGATTACCACGGAATAACACAACAGTATACTTTCCATTTTGTAGAAAATATGCGTACACTTACAGTACATACAGGTCATAACATTCCTTGCCAAAATGGTTTCATTTTTAAGGCATTCAGAATTCAAGGTTAACACAGGAAAAAGAAAATTGCACTGCAAAACAATAGGCAAGGTTTTTTTTTATACATTTTTTTTTTTAGTTCGGTTTAGTTCAAAATACTGTTTAAATGTTACTTATAAACTACAGTACACACGTTACAAAATACAAATCATTTGTCCCTGAACAACGTAGGCGAGCAAGAGTTCTTTTTGGATTATTGATTATGGCGAGGAAGCAGGTTGTGTCACAGCCGTTTAGTAAGGGCTTTAGAACTCAGAGACAGAGAGCAACCACTTTATCAGGTTTAAGACAAACGGCAGGCCTTCCCTTCCCAACCCCAAGCGTTTCCAACACTTGCCAATTATCTCAAATTAAAACACTGAAGAGTGCAGTCCCAGAGCGGATCTGCTCATTTCCCTCCGTAAACCTGATAAACACGGATTTCTCCCACTTAACCAACGTCCGTTTCCTTGGTAAAAGGAGGGTCAGGAAAAGGCTGAAGTCATAAGGCACGGGTAACGTGGTTTTCCTGACTATTTTCGCTCCGATTACGGAAATAAAATAAGGCGCACCAGTTATCAGCCATTTTTTCGACATCTGAAAATTTGGACAACAGAAGCTATTAGAGGAAGCACCCTCTCATTCCATCCGCCAACCTTTTCCTTCCAGAGTAACGCACCAACAATTCAACCCCACCGAGTACTCTAGCAAAAGGTCTTCAGAGCTGAGGGGTCTTGTGAACCAAATGCTAACTGAGCTGAGAGCCACCTGCTCACCTGCTCACCTGCACCCAGCTCACCTGGGCTTTGTGGACAGCACGTCAGCCTCAAAATGGAGGCAAAACTGAAAACCGTTTGGACATAAGACCAAAAATCTTGCATCTGCAAACAGCAGCACAAGCAATGAGCACCTCCAAAAATAAGACTGGAATGGTTAGTGCCTACGGCATAATTGCCGTAAATATAACTTAATTTGGGCCTACAAGTCCGCACTGGCAGTTTGACAGTTTATCCTGTTTTCTGTGAGAATTACGGGGTGGGAGGGCTCCTGCAATTTGGCCCGCCCCCAAAAGGATTCAACAGCTTAGTCAAAGTATACAAACTGCTCAACACGTCTAGCACGCGTGACAGGATTACAGAAAATTCTGACCTGTGACTTTTGCATGTGGAAACAGGTTTGTTAAAAATTAAACTGAATTAGCTGTACTTCACCCAAGTTATGAACTGGTTGAGAATCCAGCAAAACTTTGAATCGCTCCAAAGTCATATAGCTTTGCTTACAGATCAAGAATTACTCCATAAATTATGATGAATCTAGAAAAATGTGTTTTGTTTCTCCCCCCCCCCCCCTCCCTAAAGCAACATCATGGAGTTTGACCAGTCCTCTGGCCAGGGTAGAGGCCAGACAGGGCCCACTCCAGCCACTTTACATGGATCCAATCCCTGGACCTGCTGTCCGAAGACCGCTGGCTAACGGATGTCTTCCCCATCAAACACACGCAAGTGCTACTGCTACCAATTCAGAAATTAATTGCGAGAACATTGTTTGAAGGGCCAGGTTCATTAAAGCCAATATTAATCACAACTACCTGGGGTATAAAATCGCTGATCTGATAAGATGTCAAAGCCGTACTGTAGTCGTCCTCACAGCCCAAACGGCGCGGGCTAGCCACTGCGAGTGCTGCCGTCACCTGTACGCATCACACGAGCTTGCACGATCTCACGGGACGCCTTCTTGCAGTTGGAGGCCAGTCCCAGGGTAGCACATAAAGTCGATGAAACACGTGGTCAGGTTGTACTTGGAGCAAACTCACTGGTGGAGTAGTCGAAGGGGAACGTGTGGTGGTAGTTATGAAACCCTTCCCCTGAAACAGAAGGCAGACCAGACCGTGTTAGCCAGGATGGGCGGGGTGCATACCAGTTTCTGGAACATTCACATCCGTGCAGATGTTTCTCTTCGGATACTACAGACACCTGCCAGTGAAAACTGTTTTTGGCTGAAGAATGATAGAGGTAGCTTTCAAATATAAAGGGTCAAGTATTTACAGATTTTAATCAGTGTTTAACAGCAATACTCCATTGGGAAGCTGAAAGAGTCATGCCACAGGACATACTTTAGTGCTAAAACCAGTCGATTATGAAAACGGTCAAATTTTACATTTTCCATCAACCTGCCCAGAGACCACAGATGGAAATTAGCCCTATGGGCTAAATCTGGCACATTTTAGATTATGTTTATTAATGTGCATTGTCCCTTTTTTTTAAATAAATAAATAAATAAACTTAAACTTAAGGAACTGCTCACCCCAAAGTCTATTCTAGAAACATGGGAAATAGTGTCATTGCATATCCAACGTCCTGCACACTCCTCGATACTATCCGATATCCTGATTGGCTGCAGCACCTGTCAATCTTCCATCTCATTCTGTCTCCCAAGTGACTTGCCCCTCCATTTCATCATTTATATGTAACATAATGCACATCTAGCCAATTTAGTAACACCATCATGTCACGAGAAAGTTCATCTCAATACCTCTTGAATTTACATAGATAACATTATTGACAGTATAAATCCATCAATAATTAAGCAACAGCAATTAGATTTTAAGCCAAACTACTTTGAGAACATTGTGGTGGAACAGGAAGTATTTATCCATGAATAATTGACCCCAGAATGCAATTGGTGCAATGCCAGGAGGCTAACTGAATAAAATGCTAAATATGTAGATGTAAATTGCAGCAGTTACAAATCCGTTCAGACAGAAATTTCAGTTTTATGTAAACAATGCTGAAAAAGCCATTATTTCTGGCAGATTAAATTAGGAAAAACAGAGCACTGTTTTATCTACGGTGCTAAAAGGCCAGAGCCAAGGGTATGGTCTCACCTATAGCACTGAACAGAGTTCAGGAGTATGGTCTCACCTATAGCACTATACAGAGTGCAGGGGTATGGTCTCACCTATAGCACCATACAGAGTGCAGGGGTATGGTCTCACCTATAGCACCATACAGAGTGCAGGGGTATGGTCTTACCTATAGCACCATACAGAGTGCAGGGGTATGGTCTCACCTATAGCACTATACAGAGTGCAGGGGTATGGTCTCACCTCTAGCACCATACAGAGTGCAGGGGTATGGTCTTACCTATAGCACCATACAGAGTGCAGGGGTATGGTCTCACCTATAGCACTATACAGAGTGCAGGGGTATGGTCTTACCTATAGCACTATACAGAGTGCAGGGGTTTGGTCTCACCTATAGCACTATACAGAGTGCAGGGGTATGGGTCTCACCTATAGCACTATACAGAGTGCAGGCGTATGGTCTTACCTATAGCACCATACAGAGTGCAGGAGTATGGTCTCACCTATAGCACTATACAGAGTGCAGGGGTATGGTCTCACCATAAGCACTGAACAGAGTGCAGGCGTATGGTCTTACCTATAGCACCATACAGAGTGCAGGAGTATGGTCTTACCTATAGCACTAAACAGAGTGCAGGGGTATGGTCTCACCTATAGCACCATACAGAGTGCAGGAGTATGGTCTCACCTATAGCACTATACAGAGTGCAGGGGTATGGTCTCACCTATAGCACTATACAGAGTGCAGGGGTATGGTCTCACCTATAGCACTATACAGAGTGCAGGGGTATGGTCTCACCTATAGCGCTGAACAGAGTGCAGGAGAATGGTCTTACCTATAGCACCATACAGAGTGCAGGAGTATGGTCTCACCTATAGCACCATACAGAGTGCAGGGGTATGGTCTCACCTATAGCACTATACAGAGTGCAGGAGTATGGTCTCACCTATAGCACCATACAGAGTGCAGGAGTATGGTCCTCACCTATAGCACTATACAGAGTGCAGGGGTATGTCTCACCTATAGCACTGAACAGAGTACAGGGGTATGGTCTCACCTATAGCACTATACAGAGTGCAGGGGTATGGTCTTACCTATAGCACTAAACGCGACAAACTTGTTCTCTCGTGGGTTGATGTGCTGGTCGTAGGGTCTGTTTCCCCCACATATGGGCCGGCGCTGTTCACCAGCCAGGTGGCGTTGAGGACGATGGTGTACCTCAGGAGGCACGGAACGAAGTACGCCACCATAAAGACTCCGCCCACAGGTACCAGGGCACCAGCATCGGGATTCCGAAACATAACAGCAACACTGAGGTCTTGTAATACCTGCCCGTACAAAAAATAAAAAGTTGATTACATTTCCGGAATCATAAGAATTAGAGGGAGGGGGGGAAAACTAACCTAGCATTGGTTTTGTCGTTTTATTTTCATTCCGTCTTTGACCGTGAAATGTCAGAAACGGGCATTTTACTGCAGTCCAAACATGGAATTTCAGGCTGCTAAAAACTACAGAACACAACACGGCTTTGCAGTGGAAACCATCTTACAAACATTTGGTCAGTAAGAAAAATGTAAATTTTTCACCAGTTTTACCAATATACCTGGGAAATGACATTTCTAAATTAGCCACTGTACCATTTCGAACCATTTGCACGGCAGTAAAATGCATTAAACAGTGCACCTGATTATTAAATCTCACGGGGCGAAACACTTGTACTTGGTGGTCGAATCATAAAATATTTTCAAGGGGGATGGTGGGGTCCGTGATGTCACAGAGCACAATTAACCCAAAGGGGATGGAAAGGGGCGATGGCAGTTTTAAGAAGGGGATGGTTGTCGTCAGTTTTTTTTTAACAGGGGCAATGGCATCCTCTTGTGTCCCCCCTGCTTGTATGTGTGAAAATAATGCAATAATAAATCTGGATAAGAGTGCTTGTGAAGTGCCTAAAATATAAAACATAACAGACGTACTTTCTTTGGAACATGACGACTTTATCAGCCCTCAGATCAGCCAGCTCCAGTTTGCCACCCTTCTCGATGACGTCCGGATGCTTCCGCACCAGCAGCCAGCCAATGTGCGAGAAGAAGAACCCTCGCACGGCATTGTGGGGGTCGGCGTCAGTCTCAGAGAATTTTGTGATGGACTCTGTGGTCCCCGAGCCCACTCGTAGATATCGTTCTGCACGGACGAAACCGGGTCAAAAAACTCATCTTCTAACGCACAGTGTCAGACTTCGGTCAAGGAGAGCTGCAGTGTCCACTAGACTTTGGAGCAGTTCTACACTTAAATGATTATGTCACCGATTGGCAGAAGGACAAGTCCAAAAACCGTTTTGCTACGGCCTAATTTGCTGCCCGATTGAAAGGAAACTTACCTTATTAAATTAATACACTAGGGAACACTAACCCACTGAATTATTTACACAATTCTTCTACAAATAGCATTTTCAAAGCTTTTATTTTGACATCTGCTTAGGTGTAACATCCTCTGTGTTCTTTTATTCTGATATCACTTCCTTAAGTTATTCTGGCCCTACATTGGTTTAATCTTAATCATAACTACACACTTGAAACAAATTGTTAATCTTCTCAAATTGACAATGATTTCAGAGAATTGGAATAACCTCTGGGTTGGAAGACAGCAAAATAACTGGTTTAAACCTAAGATTGCTAGTTAGTAACTATGTATGGAAGCCAGCAAGGTGCAATGCATTTATTGTTGCCCAGCTAGCTAGCTACATATTACTAGCAAGCAAGCACACCAGTAGGTAGCCAGCAGTCAAATAGTCGGTAATTTATAGCTACCAATCAGATGTAGCCAACTGTTTAGCTGTAGTACATTCGTTACCGACTAGCCAACTACCACAAATGGAACAGCCAATGTTGGTTGAGTAAAACCAGGGGTATACAGTCAGGTGCGTTTACCTGAAAAGCCATGAATTGGCAACAGCGAGGAAGACTCGCAGAGGCAGGGAGGCCTTGTAAGAGCGGTGGCTCCACAGTCGATGGCGCCCGCCGTTATTCCGAGGGCACTTATGAAGAAGCACACCGCCGCTGGGGGGAGGAGGGAGGGGCAGGAGAACGTTCAGTGACTGCACACCCGCCATGGCGATTAGAGAGTTTAATGCACTTGTGAAGGAGCACAGCACAGCTGGGATCGAGGTGGAAAACCGTTCATCCCGCTGCACATTACGGCCGCCAATAACTGAGAGCGGTTTGTGGAATCGACAGTCGGAGTGGGTTTCATTTCACAAGCTATTCCTCAAAAAAAAAAAAAAGGGGAAAATAAATAAATATAAAGACTGAATGCCTTTCTATGTGCCATCAGACAAGGCCCCAGGGAATGTCGAAATTGAAGGCCCTGGTTTGTGCCTGAACGTTGAGTAAGAAGGACACACTGTTGTAGACACAAGCGGCTCACAATGGAATGAACTATGGAGGCCGTGATTGTCCATTGTTCTCGGGAATAGAATATTCTGCAGTTTCAGAGATGTTAGTCAAGCCTTTATCCCCCCCCCCCCCGTTGTTGGTGAAAATATTAAGAATAGTAATGACCAGTTAAAAAGCCGTTTCATGCAAATCATCAAACAGGCAAAATCTACTAGTGACACACACACACACACACACAATGCAACTGCCAAGCTTGGCCACAACCTTTTTAATTCTATAAGGTAACTTGGCTTCCAAGGGTCCAGTCGGTTAGGCGTCAGCGTTTTATCACTCTTCAGCGCCCCCCGCTGGTTCATTGGGGACTGCATGTGAAAGCCGCTGTTGGGTTTGCCCAGTTCCCATGTGCGAGCATTTATCCGTGATTATGTAAGTATATATTAAGTATTGCTACCACTTATAACCATGTAGGTCATTATAGTGGACGGCATCATTCACCTCAAATTTTGTGGGAGTCCTGGGTTGATGAAAGTCCACATCTCAGTTCAGAGTGTGTAAACACCCCAGTTCTGCTATGGCCCAGTCAATATGCACGTAGCCCCAACTTGCTGTACACGCAGCGGTAGTTTTGTAAAGTTATGTAGTGTCTACCAAGCCAAATTGCTGAATGGATTATGCATAGTCAAAGAACTGTACAAAGACTACTGCAGTATACAGTGTGTAGGAAAGCAATACTCCCCTGTAGAGTTCATTTGAGACAGAGACCAAAGACAGGAGTTTACTTTTACCAAACCAGTATTTATGAAAATCAGTGTGTACCCTTTCCTGAGGAAATCAATATAATGATAACTTTAAACACATAAGGCCCCTCCCATACATATAACAAATATTACTAAACTGAGTACAAAACTTGCTATTCTGTCTCCCTTTGCTTTAATTATTCCCATAAAGGACTTTGAACTGTATTCTGAATAAAAGGTGCTATACAAATATAGCCATTATTATCCAGACTGGCTGCCAGCACTGTGACTAGACAGTTTAAGTCTACACATAGTGCCAAGTCAAACCTGCCAAAGCTCAATATAATTTCATAGAGCCAAGTCATTAGGGACACAACTGATAGTTTGGCAGTTAAAACACAACTTAGAACATACAAGTCAAGCGCTGTAGTAGGTGCAAGAGGAAGACTAAATTAAGTGCTCCAAGTGGCAAATTGGTTTAAGGATATCACTTTCAACATTGTATACTTGGGGTTAGTAAAATCTAATCAGACTATAGTAGTACAAGGAGGCAGCACACCAATACAGTAACTCACATCTCCTTTGGAGGAAGACACTTGCAATGGGGCCTTAAACTGGGCTAGGCGTTTGAATTAGGTGATGCAATTTGTCTTGACTGATCTTGTTGGTCACAATCCCCACCCACGGTCATATGACTGACAAGCATGTGTTGAAACCTATTTTTATACAGTCTATGGTTGAAACTCACAGTATCTTTTCAGGAAATGTATTAGAAAATGCAGTTTAGACAATTATGGACATAATATTGTGCCAGCTAGGTACCCGAAGAGTGTTAAATAACACCAGTCACTGGTTCCCAACTCTGTTTAAACTGCCCCCCCCTCCCCCTAAAGTCAAAAATTTATTTAAGGACCCCCGCCAGAATTTTGACAAATAATTCATAAGTTCAAATCCTTCATTTTTAGAATGCCTTCATGCAAGGCGAGAGAAATGCTGGATAAAAAGCATTCAATTAAAATGACACTATAATGAGTTTGAAATTCAGGCCTTTCTAAGGTTGTGTGAATGCAGTACTTTTATCTTTTATTCATCAAACTCTTAAATTGACACCGTGCGTACGTTTACATTTACTGGATAGAATGGTAGGCTAAACTCTGACCGACAGGATTTCTAATGCATGCGTAATATGTTGCATTATGACTTCCTTTTGAAGAAGTATTAAATCATCAACTATCTGCGTGACCGAATGTGCATGCTGGCTTGTGTTTCCATCGTAATTCATAACGTCTACGGAAAGAGGATTTAGCTTCTTAAGGTCATGTCAGAGATGGCTACGAATTCCATGAATAATAAATATTCCATATCCACATCCCTGGATTTTCAGTCAGATCAACAAATACTTTAATTTTCTGCAACATGCTGCATAACAAGCAATTACTGTAGAAGGATGATGCATTCTTTATTTGATTCAATTACAGACTAACGGACAAAATTATCTGGGGCCTAATTGGTGAAAATGTGGTCACCTGGTCACTGAAACTACACTTTGTGACAAACGAATAGTTCAACGAGAGAAAATGGCTATAAGCCAACCCTGAATTACATTACATTACAGCCATTTAGCAGACGCTCGTATCCAGAACGACTTAGACAGCTTTTTAGCGTAGTATCAATTTATACAGCTGGATTTAGGACTATACTGATGCAATTCCGGTTATGTGCCTTGCTGAAGGGCACCACGGCAGTATCTCACCTGGGAAATTAACATGCAAACTTTTAGGTTAACAACCAGGTTGCCTAACCATTATAGTGCACTGCAGCCTTATTGTTACACAAGTTATTGTGTAAGATTATGTTAGAATTTTTTTTTACATTTTCAACAACATTAATTGATCAATGTATTGGCTGTGACAAAGACCAGCATTCACAGTGGGTCTGAATTTGAAAACCACTGGGCTATCGAAAGCCTCACTAGCTAACATGCTTTCTGACTGATGTATATCCCTAGTCCCTCACAGGACACCTGTCAGCTGCCTTCCTGAAGTAATCCAACAGGCTCATCTAATCTATGGCCAGTTAAATGACAACCAGCATTCCTACGGTCCTTGACAAACGGGACACTAAAAACGAAAGCACTAGTTAGTTAACAGTCCAACCAACGTGTAAACTCAGCCGTTTCAGCTAACGTTGCAGCATAACAATGTAGTTAGTCATTTGGATAACTAAGTCAAAATGAACAATAGGAGTTCTGACATTAGATTGTAACTAGTCTGCCAGCATTCTACAACTAGATGGCAACTCTGATCAGTGCTCGCTGGCTCATTCACATTTTGAGTAATCTCTCGTGATTCAGTAGTTAGGTAGTATGGTAAGTAATATGCGGATTTTGCATTGGAGACAAACTTAAGTTGCTTTGACAATTGCCCAAATTGAATAATTAAACAAATTGCATTTAAAATTTGATTGTGTACAAATAATTTATGCATTCTTAAAATGCGTTAATCGTACCTAGATAAGTTTGGAGAACAAGAATTGTAATGTACACGGCTTCCATTTATAGCCCAGATGTGGGCGGGAACATAATTCACCATCAGGCGTAAAATGCTGCGCGCGAGACGTCGCCCGATCACATGCATTGTGTGCTTAATTAAACGAGGTATGGCTGTCGCACCCATTCTGTTAAAATAAATTTAATAAACCACACAAACCGACAATGACAATTTTAAAGAGTCAAGAACAATAAACGGTTTATACTCACACCACGCCAAGGTCAATACTGAGGCGGAGGGTAGAACTGTGAATCCATACAGGGCTCCTATATGCAGTAAACACATTAATACAACGTTTCTCCATACTATTTCCCTTGGCGGTTTAGGACCTTCTTTTTCTTTGTAAGTATCATCAAAAACGTCTTCTACTGATGACAGTACTCCTGCCGCCTCTCCGTTACTTCCTTCGGTAGAATTCGGGTACGTTGTCGCCGTCACCATGGTCTCGGTCATTTCTTAGACAAGCAAGAAAATATCATACATTTTGTTAGCCACTTTCAATTAAAAAGCGTCCAGTTGTGTCCTACCGGGAAAGCTGGTCCATGCATTGCATTGCATTGCATTCGTGTCCAAATTCTGCAGCTCTTAAAAGGGGTGTGTCCCCATTTCCTTCAGTTACGAGGACAGAGCACAAAATAACATGCATGCAGCTTGCCCCTTCGATTATTGTTCTTTCCCACTTACCGAAAGAGATGCAACAGTTCTGTGCTTTTAAAATGAAAACCAAAAGCCGATATAACGTTAGCGAAGGAAGGCAGGAGTCTTCACAATGAACGCTGTGTTACTCCTGATGATAGCCTACCTTGTGATTTAGTTTGGGAGAGGACGTTATAAAGACTGCAATTGGCGGAACAGAACTTGCTACCACCTCACTGTGAAAGCCTCATTGGTCGCCTGCTATCTGCTGTTCACGTTTTACAGTCATGTTCATTCCAACCAGCTGCACGGATTCACAGGCAAATGCAGTGAAGTCACAAACAGTCGCGTTAACACACGCACTGAGGAATTACGTAACGCCTATGTTTGCATAGGATGGAAGTTACACGAGTCATTTTCTTTTATTTTTTTCCGAATTAGCCAGTCACTCGGAGTCATTGTTCAAAAGTAACCCATACAAATAGCCTACATAGCAGGATGTTTGTATATCCTACAGTAGCCTGTAACGTCAGAGAAAACAAAATAGGCTATGCGATTAGCTGCGTTAGCCTACCCCACGCAATAGTCCCCTCGCGATTTAACGCAGCTTGTTGGCCTACCACTGACAAATTCTGCGTAAGTACGCTACATAAATTCCATAAAAACTAGTCTCCATGTTGGCTGCAGATTCATTTAAATACTTCAAACCATACAAGGGGTGCTGCAGGTCTATCTGGAAAAGACCGATGCTGGAGATGCAATTGTTCCCTTGTTTTCAATATACTGAGTTTACTCCTGATTGTAGTTGTTTTTTTCTTTCTTTTATTACAGGCAGTGTTTTTGGTAGTGGTTCTGGGGAAGTAAATACATTAAAACTAACGTATATGTATAAAATATTTCCATTTCATCGTGCTAATGCTAATTGTCACAATACAATAATAAACATACGCAGTTACGTAAAGGCCTATAACACAGAAATTTAGGAAAACCTTTTTTTGTTGCAATTATTTTTACGTATCTTTTGATTCAGTATCCTAGTCTGGTATTCAACAGATTCATTTTGACATCTCTTAAGAGTAGGTTGAACATTTGTGGCTTTAATTTCGAAGTAACAGTATTACAAAAGACTTTTGGGTACAAGGACAAATTACTGAGCAAGCCTTGCCTACTTGCGCCATCTAGTGAGTAATCTTGAGGTTGCAATGTTTTATTTACATATTTTTTTCAAGCATCAAAACTGAATTGTAGAACATGCATTCACTATGAGAAATCAAGTCTTCAGTCATTTCTGTTTATTTCCCACACAACTGCTACACAAGATATTTGACCGTTCTGCAGACTGTGCTACCTCTGGAACAGCAGCAGAAGCTCACAGTGCAGTGTGTGGGGAAACATGTCCACTGGCACGGTGGCCTTCAGGGTGAACGGCTCTCCCGTCAGCTTCTTCCGCGGGTCAGCGGGGCAGCAGAGCTCCAGAAAGTTCCTTGTGGCCTCTCCCTCCGGCTTGCAGGACACGTAAACCAGTCTGCGTATGGATGGAAGGTTCCGGAGCGCTCGGACCGTCCTGTAGTGCAAGCCGGCCCGGGAGGGGTTCGCCACGACGACCAGGCCGTGCTGGGAGCTGAGTGAGGGCAGTAAGCTTGGGAGTACCTCTTCAGCCTTCCCAGGGAGGAAGCTGCAGTTCCACGCGTGGTTAAGTGTGGCGTTGTACCTGGCATCCTCCACGGCCTGCTCCACGATCTCCACACCAATCACCCTGCTCACCGCGCTAGCCATGGAGATGCCAATAACCCCCGCCCCACAGCACACATCCAGCAGCGTGGCTCCGCCCAATCCTGCTTCACTTATGTCACTCAGCTCTCCGACAGCTTCGCCTACATTCCCCAGAGCACTCAGCTCTCCGACAGCTTCGCCTACATTCCCCAGAGCACTCAGCTCTCCGACAGCTTTGCCTCCATCCTCCAGAGCGCACAGCTCTCTAATGCTGTTGTACAGCACCTCTGCGCCCGCCGTGTTCACCTGGAAGAAGGCGTCAGGAGAAATACGGAACCTGAGCCCCAGCAGGTCCTCGTAGATGTGCGAGGCCCCGTAGAGGAGCTGAAACGGGGCCTGCTGATGACTGCAGCGGGTCATGGAGCTCTCCTGGAAGTACAGAGAGTCCAGCTGGCAGTCGGCTCCGGGGCCCTGGGTGAAATACTCCAGCAAAGCCGCCTTATGGAGCTGGACCTCATCCAGAGCCATAGTCTGAGGGTGGAAGAACACTATGGCCATGGTGTGGCCTGCTGAATTAGTCCTGACCGTAATCTCCCTCCAGTGGCCTCCCTTGTGGAAGAGGAGGCAGGGGTCCAGAGGGGAGAGACGGAGGAACTCCTCGTAGCATCGCGCCACCAGCTTGTGTTTCTCCGGCACGTTCCGCAGGTGGTCTCCCCCGACACACACGATGTTGCGTTCCTTCCCAGTGCCCACGTAGAACCCCACCGTCTTGGGATCGCCCCCTGGCCCGACGTTAACAGAGAAGGTGGACTTGTTGCGGTATCCGTCCGTGACTGGTGACGGTCGTATGGGCAGCACAGGGGGGCAGCGATAAGCCCCAGCATCGGACAGGCAGCGCACAATGTCCTCCTGCCGCTCCTGTTTGAGCTGCAGCTGCTGCTCGTAGCTCAGCCGCCACAGAGGGGTCACGACATCCGCCAACCGCTCTTCCCAGGACACAGCCTCACCCCTTTGAGGCTTCCGGTGTTTCCTTCTCTTCCCTTTCTGAGCTAATGCTCCTATTGAGTGTTTGAGGTCCTTGGAGGCGATCACATCCTTTACTGAACTGCTCAGATCAGCTTTTCTTGGGACTGCTCTAAAATTCTGTTTGCACCTAAATACCATTCTTAACTGCATAATAGACATCATGCTACTAGTATAAACAAACCACGGATAGAAGTCTTCAGTTTCAGCCTGATATGATCTTCACCATTCGTCAATTGAGCGCATACACCGTGCTAAAACGAGTCCGACTACTTTTCCTTGTTTTCTGTGGCGCTACCTGCCTGAACTGTAGTCTACTTGACGAGTGACGCGATATAAACGTTCCTGTCTGAAGCCTATTATTCTGACGTCATCGGAGTGCGACCTCCAGCAATTTAGTAGTAGTTCCGCTGTAGCGATGGAATCAAACAGAGACGAAGCGGAGCGCTGCTTTGAGATCGCGGTCACAGCGCTAAGAAATAACCACACAGATAAAGCTCAGAGGTTTCTAGAAAAGGCTTACAAATTATTTCCCACAGAGAAGACAAAAGGTAAGTTCAAACACATACAAGACGCCGAAATCGACACCGTGGTTTAGATCCTGCTTGGTGGACTTCGGGCCATGGGAGGCCCTGTGGAAACTGGGACAGTAATATGCGCAAGCGCGATTGGCAACTGGGGCGTCTTGGTAGTGGTAGTCCTTGTGTAAGCAATTATTACACCGTGCTGATGCGATTGTTTATCAATGTGATTGGAGGTTAGGGGTAGGAAATATATAAACGTAACGGCATTATTCTTGTAGCTTCATTGCAGTGTCCATTTAGAACACGAAGGGAATGGTATTTGGGGTTGCTAACTGCCTAGCTAGCTAAAGTTACTAGGGTGGGTAAATTTGACTTCCTTCCATACTTGGGCAAGAAATTATATTTGTCAGTTCTGTTTTCAGAGTTGCGGGAAACGTCCACCCATTTCCACGCACTGTTTGTTGTTACATTTTGATATTCATATCACGCACTTGGTAAATTATTAGCGAAGCCTGCTACAGTAACGTAGCTATATTGCGAGAGTCCCTTAAACGCTCGTCTGTCAAACTACAGTTCCCGTGAATACTCGACGAACAACATCGAAGTCTGATTAACTTGGCTAACAGTTTAGCAGGCTCGCTAGCAAATTACAACACTAAATATGGTATTTTACAAAATGCTGCGTGACTGAGTTAGTGTGAGGTTTTACTGTACTGCACTAATTCGAATAAGGTTGTTGTTGCTATTGGTAATAGTCATAATAAGCCAGCTAGCTAGTATTCTGTTCTTGGGGCCAAGAATGTTTTATGCTAAGAATCGGGAAGCAGCTAGCTCGCTTGCTATGTTAGCTACAGTTTGTATTTGCTTGGCTAGTTAGCTTGTTATAGGGGTTCATTCTTCAATATATGGACATACTAACTGATAAGTCTACATATGTATGTTCTGTAGATTAAAAAGCTTTGGTATCTAATCTAACTTTCTGGATTAATTTATTTCTGTGGTAGAAATCACCAACCATCTTAGCTCTGTGGCTATCTAGCTACATCTAAATTCAATATGAGCCCGCTAGTAGCTACGGCAGTTTTTTTAGAGTCTAGTAATCCAAACCCAGACCGCGTGGTTAAATTGCACTTTTTAATATCACATAATTGAAATGCTTGGTTGTGTAGTTATAAAAGACTATTCACATATGTTCATAACTGTTCGAGGGCAGCCAAGTACTACTTACTTGTGCTTTTGTTACCAATATTTAGTATTTTAAAAAATTATAGTTTTCATACTAGACTACTATAAATCTCCAGTAAATCTGATCAATACATGTACAAGGATTTTAGTTAGAAAAGCCGAGAAATCATTCTGTATATTCAACAGGTTGATGGACACCCTAGGCTGTAAAAACCAGCTGTTCTATGGGGGAGTGTAGATAAGTACAATAAGGATTGAAGCTTGAATTATGATCTGAACATATACAATAAGATTAAAACATCAATAACTTATAAGGGAAAAATCCAATTTTAGATATGCATTTAATGATGGCGACAAATGTAAAATTTGATATGTCAAATTTTGTCTTTATTTATATGTTTGTTTGTGTGCTGTGGGTCTGCCCCACTGTCTTTTTGTTGTTGCTGGGGCTACAAATGAAGTTCCCAAACGGGAAAATAAAAGTTATTCTATTCTATACAAAGTCATGTTTTTATAAATACATAGGCTAGTCACTAACTTTAGTAAAAATCTGTTGTAAAGCATCGACTTCAGAAGTTCAAAATGTGAGGCCAACGACTAAGGCCAAATGATCTTATTTGACACTGATTCATATCTAAAACCCTCTACTGCTGCAGTACCAGGATGGAAAATGTATTTATGCAGGAAACCACAATTTGGGATTGGGAACTGTTTATCCACATATGGAACTGTCATCATGAACAGAACAGAGTTTAATATTCACTCGCTGATAATGACAACATACTTTAGCCATATAAACGCAAGGTTAATATTCACTCGCTGATAATGACAACATACTTTAGCCATATAAACGCAAGGTTAAAATTTTGGAACATTTGCTCACGACCAAATGATGATGATCAAAGCCAGCTCTGCTTATGAAAGAACAAAATTAGCTTTGACTAAAACATCAGTGTTTTATAAAATGTGTACAAAGTGAGTTTTATAGTTAACATCAAATGAATCATAAGGTTACCAACACACTTTAATGCAATCATACCAATGATCACTTTTCTCAATACTTTTTATTGACAATGACACGGTGTATAAAGCAGAAAAAGAATTTGCTTTTAAAAATGGATTATGATTATTAATTCATCCATACTAAAAACTGACGCTTGACCCATCATGTTTCTGTATGACGGAGAGGTCTAACCACCTAATCCAGGATACTCTAGTCCAGGGGTGTCCAATCTTATCCGGAAAGGGCCGGTGTGGGTGCAGGTTTGTGTTTTAGCCCAGCACTACAACACCTGATTCAACTAATTAACTAATCATGCTCTTCAATCAAGACCTTGATAAGTAGAATCAGGTGTCATAGTGCTGGGCTAGAACAAAAGCCTGCACCCACACCGGCCCTTTTCGGGTAAGATTGGACACCCTTGCTCAAGTCTGTGGGAAAATGACAACCCTAGATGGGCTGACTGGGCTGTTCTCATTGTGTATGGTCGTGTTATTGCTATGGGTTTAACTTGCTGGTTGTCTTTTTTTCCAGCACTGCTTGAGTCTATCGCACAGAATGGGCAGGCCTTCGGTCAGAGCGACCCGTCCAGAACAAGCGACGGCTCAGGCGCGCGACATCGCAAACCAGCAGAGGGCGAAAACGCCACGGGCGAGAAGGCCGCCGACGCGCCAAAACCCTACACTTCAGATCAGCTGGAAGCTGTCAAGAGGTGCCGGCATTTTAGTGTTCCGTAAATAACGGCCGTATATCAGTCCCTGAAGCATGAACTGTAAAACTATACCGAATACTGCAGCGTTTTTCCCACCCATTTTATTTGGAAGCGACCCCATTCTGTTTAATTCCAGTTTGGAATACTGGCCAGGGAAGTCTGTTCTTCTGTGACATCATTTGTTAGGGAGAGTGCAGCTGAGCGTGGCGTGTGCTCTCCTCTGCAGCCCCTGCAGTTAGCCTCTGCACAGCCGAGCGTGGCGTGTGCTCTCCTCTGCAGCCCCTGCAGTTAGCCTCCGCTTATTTTCACTCAGTGACCCACCGGCTGAGCTGCGCAGCCATAGTACCGCAGGCGGTGTTCATGTGCAGCTGGTTTGCAGGCATTTGATTGGCCAAAAGGGGTGGGGCAGGGGTCCTGCCTCCTGTAACTCCCCCCTGGGGCGCATCACTGCGCTCGTACTTCTGCTCAACGCGTCAATCAGAAGCCAAGAGTGTGGCTCTATTTTCACATGTAAACAATGTTCCCTGGCCAGTATTGGGCTTCTGTATCAGAACCAGAATCATTGTACTTGGAAACGATTGGTACCGAATGTTTCAATGGGCAGATGTCACTTCTGTCGTTTTATTATATATATATATAATTTTTTTTTTGTCTCCTGTGTGTTTCTCACCTCAGGATAAAACGGTGCAAAGACTACTATGAGATTCTGGGATTGAGCAGGGACGCGTCTGAGGAGGACCTTAAGAAAGCATACAGGAAGCTGGCCCTAAAGTTCCATCCTGATAAAAACCATGCTCCCGGAGCCACGGAGGCCTTTAAAGGTAAGCAGGCGTCCGTTCAGCCGTTCTCTGGGTACGGTAATTATACGCCGTCTGTGATGCTGTAACAGTCCTGCTCCGTATATCCGTTTTGCTGTAGCCATTGGAAACGCGTACGCAGTTCTCAGCAACGCAGACAAGCGGCGGCAGTACGACCAGTTTGGAGAGGAGAGAGCGCACCCGTCCCGGCACGGCCACTCGCAGGACTACAACCGCGGCTTCGAGGCCGACATCTCCCCTGAAGACCTGTTCAACATGTTCTTCGGGGGTGGATTCCCGTCGAGTGAGTTTATCTGTCCATCTCCTCACCTCTCTCTCACCATCTCTCCATCTCCCATACCCAGTGTTCACATGCAGAACGGTCTCCTCACCTCTCTCTCACTATCTCTCTCCATCTCCCATACCCAGTGTTCACATGCAGAACGGTCTCCTCATCTCTCTCACTATCTCTCCATCTCCCATACCCAGTGTTCACATGCAGAACGGTCTCCTCATCTCTCTCTCACTATCTCTCTCCATCTCCCATACCCAGTGTTCACATGCAGAACGGTCTCCTCACAGAAAATGTACTTTTTCCATTGTTCTCTGAATTTATTTTCCATGCAGGGGCATTTTTAACATAGGCAGGCCCCTATACTAAAATACAGTGCAGGGAAACATTGCGTTCAAAGCCCCCATTTTAGATGTTTTTCTGCAGATTTAATTTGGAGTGAAAGACCTTTAATACTGTAGTGAATAAACAGAGTTTTACTGGGACAGAATGAGACGTGTTCTCCAGGTGCTGTGCTGGTGCTGGAGCACGATGCAGTCCCAGTGTTAGTGATGAAAATGCCCATCTTCTCCCCTGCAGGTAATGTTCATGTTTACAGCAACGGCAGAATGCGCTACAATTACAACCAGAGACCAGAGCGGAGAGAACAGCAAGGCGACGTAAGTAACGCCGTTCAACCAAATTTCTCAATATTTTCAGCAAGCTTAGTGGGGAAAAGTTTGCCCACAGTTGAGAGGCTGGGAAAACTGTGTTGCCTGATATGTTAGCCTAGTCACCCGAGACTGCTGTGGTGCGTCTGCATTTTCTTTGCAGTGGGTTTGTGCTGTGATGTGTGTGTTAGCAGTAGTGTAAGAGTATGCACCGTCTGCGCAGTGGTGTAAGTTTATGCACTGTCTGCGCAGGGCGGTCTGGCACTCTTCGTCCAGCTGATGCCCATCCTCATCCTCATCGTAGTGTCTGCGCTCAGTCAGATGATGGTGTCCAGCCCTCCCTACAGTCTAAGCGTCAGGCCGTGAGTATCTGACCAATCCACACACTCCCTGCCCAATCCACACACTCCCTGCCCAATCCACACACTCCCTGCCCAATCCACGCACTCCCTGCCCAATCCACGCACTCCCTGCCCAATCCACGCACTCCCTGACCAATCCACGCACTCCCTGCCCAATCCACGCACTCCCTGCCCAATCCACGCACTCCCTGCCCAATCCACGCACTCCCTGCCCAATCCACGCACTCCCTGACCAATCCACGCACTCCCTGACCAATCCACGCACTCCCTGCCCAATCCACACACTCCCTGCCCAATCCACACACTCCCTACCCAATCCACACACTCCCTGACCAATCCACACACTCCCTGACCAATCCACACACTCCCTGACCAATCCACACTCCCTGACCAATCCACACACTCCCTGACCAATCCACACACTCCCTGCCCAATCCACACACTCCCTGCCCAATCCACACACTCCCTGCCCAATCCACACACTCCCTGACCAATCCACACACATCCACACACTCCCTGACCAATCCACACTCCCTGCCCAATCCACACACATCCACACACTCCCTGACCAATCCACACACTCCCTGCCCAATCCACACACTCCCTGCCCAATCCACACACTCCCTGCCCAATCCACACACTCCCTGCCCAATCCACACACTCCCTGCCCAATCCACACACTCCCTGACCAATCCACACACATCCACACACTCCCTGACCAATCCACACACTCCCTGACCAATCCACACACATCCACACACTCCCTGACCAATCCACACACTCCCTGACCAATCCACACACATCCACACACTCCCTGCCCAATCCACACACTCCCTGCCTAACCCTGTGTGCGTGATCTCCTGCGCAGATCCGTTGGACACACTCATAAGAGGCTGACGGGCACTCTGAAGGTGGCGTACTATGTGGGCGAGCACTTTGCTGAGGAGTACAGCGGAAACAACCTGAAAAACATGGAGAGCAGCGTGGAGGACGACTACATCTCCAACCTCAGAAACAACTGCTGGAAGGAGAAGCAGCAAAGTAAGGCCCAACTACACCTACACTCACTACACCTCCAACCTCAGATACAACTGAGTAAGGCCCAACTACACCTATACTCACTACACCTCCAGCCTCAGATACAACTGAGTAAGGCCCAACTACACCTACTAACTACACCTCCAACCTCAGATACAACTGAGTAAGGCCCAACTACACCTATACTCACTACACCTCCAACCTCAGATACAACTGAGTAAGGCCCAACTACACCTACACTCACACATCTCCAACCTCAGATACAACTGAGTAAGGCCCAACTACACCTACACTCACTAAACCTCCAGCCTCAGATACAACTGAGTAAGGCCCAACTACACCTATACTCACTACACCTCCAGCCTCAGATACAACTGAGTAAGGCCCAACTACACCTATACTCACTACACCTCCAGCCTCAGAAACAACTGAGTAAGGCCCAACTACACCTATACTCACTACACCTCCAACCTCAGATACAACTGAGTAAGGCCCAACTACACCTATACTCACTACACCTCCAACCTCAGAAACAACTGAGTAAGGCCCAACTACACCTATACTCACTACACCTCCAACCTCAGATACAACTGAGTAAGGCCCAACTACACCTATACTCACTACACCTCCAACCTCAGAAACAACTGAGTAAGGCCCAACTACACCTACACTCACTACATCTCCAACCTCAGAAACAACTGCTGGAAGGAGAAGCAGCAAAGTAAGGCCCAACTACACCTACACTCACTACACCTCCAACCTCAGATACAACTGAGTAAGGCCCAACTACACCTACACTCACTACACCTCCAGCCTCAGAAACAACTGAGTAAGGCCCAACTACACCTACACTCACTACACCTCCAACCTCAGATACAACTGAGTAAGGCCCAACTACACCTATACTCACTACACCTCCAACCTCAGATACAACTGAGTAAGGCCCAACTACACCTACACTCACTACACTCCAACCTCAGATACAACTGAGTAAGGCCCAACTACACCTATACTCACTACACCTCCAACCTCAGATACAACTGAGTAAGGCCCAACTACACCTATACTCACTACACCTCCAACCTCAGAAACAACTGACTAAGGCCCAACTATACCTATACTCACTACACCTCCAACCTCAGATACAACTGAGTAAGGCCCAACTACACCTACACTCACTACACCTCCAACCTCAGATACAACTGAGTAAGGCCCAACTACACCTACACTCACTACACCTCCAGTCTCAGATACAACTGAGTAAGGCCCAACTACACCTACACTCACTACACCTCCAACCTCAGATACAACTGAGTAAGGCCCAACTACACCTACACTCACTACACCTCCAGTCTCAGATACAACTGAGTATGGCCCAACTACACCTATACTCACTACACCTCCAACCTCAGATACAACTGAGTAAGGCCCAACTACACCTATACTCACTACACCTCCAACCTCAGATACAACTGAGTAAGGCCCAACTACACCTATACTCACTACACCTCCAACCTCAGAAACAACTGAGTAAGGCCAAACTACACCTATACTCACTACACCTCCAACCTCAGATACAACTAAGTAAGGCCCAACTACACCTACACTAACTACACCTCCAACCTCAGATACAACTGAGTAAGGCCCAACTACACCTACACTCACTACACCTCCAACCTCAGATACAACTGAGTAAGGCCCAACTACACCTACACTCACTACACCTCCAGTTTCAGATACAACTGAGTATGGCCCAACTACACCTATACTCACTACACCTCCAACCTCAGATACAACTGAGTAAGGCCCAACTACACCTATACTCACTACACCTCCAACCTCAGATACAACTGAGTAAGTAACCTGGGGGGTTAGCATAGCCAGGATTTCTTTGCGTTAGCTGGCTTGACAAAACCTAACCACTGCAATCTGGTATAACCGGAACTACGAACGCGGTTATCAACTTGCTAAGTGAACACGGGCTTTGTTAATCAAGCTCTGTGCGCATTCCCATAAAAGGGGCGGTGTCTGCTTTGGGGCAGGTTATGTTCAGGCTAACGGATTGAAACATACATTTACGGTTCCTTGTGTTGTACAGAAGGGCTTACTGTACAGAGCTGGGTATTTCTCGTTTAAAAGGACAGTTCCTTGTGTTGTAGAGGGATGACTGTACAGAGCTGGGTATTTCTCGTTTAAAAGGACAGTTCCTTGTGTTGTAGAGGGATGACTGTACAGAGCTGGGTATTTCTCGTTTAAAAGGACGGTTCCTTGTGTTACAGAGGAGGGCTTGCTGTACAGAGCTCGTTATTTCGGAGACAGTGATTTGTACAAGAGAGCACAGAAGATGGGAACGCCCAGCTGCTCCCGGCTGTCGGAAATCCAGGTTCTGCTGCACGGCTAAAGGATGTCCCTACAGAGAGAGGTGAGCCACTCTGAGGCGTCTGTTCTCTGCCTCACTCTCCAAAAGCCCTGTTGGGTTATAATGACAATGTGGATAAGAGTTCTCACCTATGTTTACTGTAGTAGTGATCTAACCAAATATAGCTTGATTCATTTCTGTAAATTATGAAACATAGTTTTTGTAGAAATTCTGTTATGCCTGTAATACAATTCCCATCGAGCTTCAGGCACACAAATGGCTGCATATAAAGTTTAAACGGTAAGAACTTGGTATTGGAATTGTGTTAAGTTACAAACCCTGAACGTCGTCTTTCTTGAAGATTGTTTCTCAAATCACCGAGGTAGGATGTGCGTATTTAAAGGAAAAGTGTATTTTGACAAATTCTGGATGTGTGTGTTATTGCAGACAGTAAGACACATCTGGAGCAAACTGTACTACTGAAGCTGTATTTAGTCTCTTACTACCACAATAAACACAAGTGATTACATTTGCATTTAATTAAATGGGGGGTCAATTATTCCTTTAACACTATAAGTCTGACAGTTTAGTTTTTCTGAGTCTTAACGTCTTTCTCCCTACAGGTTGGTTCAAAGTTATGAAAATGCTGTATAATAAGAGAATTCTACACGGGTCCTTCATGCTACTGGAGCGAGACGTGAAACGACAAATCAAACGCCTCCGAGTGCTGCGGCCAGCCACGCCCAGCCACGCCCGAGAAAGCGGCAGCAAGCCAGAGAAAGTGAGCGTTAGTCTAAGCCCTGTACCGAGAACGGACCGTTTCCTTATGCTCCCATTCCTGATTCCTGCTCCAGTAGAATGGACAAGGCCTATGCTGATCCACCGCCGTTTTCTGACGCAAGAAAAAATCCCAAACTTTTAAGGATTCTGGGAGAGAAAAAGGAAAAATCCCAAAAATAATTTGGATGTAATTTATGTGTCTGTTCTTGAATGACCACTAATGCTGCTGAGATTTCCCTGTTTTCCTAATTTAATTCTGTCTAAACCCACGAAATGGACTCCTTCCACTCACAAACCTGAGCCAGTTAAGAGTGGGTGGTTTTTATAGTTTATATGTATATATGTTGTACTTTTAATGCCACAGGGATTAGATTTAAATTATGAAGCTTCCTTTTATCAGTAAATAAATTATACCGGGTGGACTTGCTTGTTGTACTCTGTTGAACAATCAGTGTTCACAAGATATTTGATATAAGTGCTATAAATGAATATAAAATAAAACATTTGAAAACGAACCATCTACCAGAATATAAAAAAAGTTCTAGATCCCATTAACACTTTTTTTTTTTTTTTGGGGAATATTCTGGTTTTACTGTAAATCGGGTAAACAGGAATACACTGTGAATCTGTTCTACTCCTTTTGTTTGCAGCTTCATTGCTGCACTTCATTTTTAAAAAGACAGGAGCGTAAATCAGGCCAGTGAGACTGTGGCAACCCTGCTGATACGACTACCAGAGCTGGATCAGTCCAACCGTTATGTCCAAATCAACCACAAAATCACCTGCTGGCAAGATGTTTTATTAATACACACCTATAGACCCATGAGGCAGGGGCGTGTTGATGTAGAGGGGCAGGACAGGTACAGATCTGGAGCCACAAAAAGACGATAATCTGATCAGGCTCAAAAATAAGAACAGGGATTTGATCAAGGTTTCTAAATTCACGAGATTAAAGCGACAAAAGATTTGACATGGCATGGGTATAAATGAGGGTAAATTCCACACTGATATGTACAGAGTTATCAATGTGTGACGGATTGCTATGGCTGCATTCGGAAAGGCTCCCTGTACACTGCATAGTGCACTATTTAGGGAATCGGCCATTTTGTAGGGTGTCCGAATTCTCAGTTTTCTCAATTGAGAATTCAGAAACCATCAAAATGGCCGATCCCCTAAATAGTGCGCTAAAGTGTATAGGAAACCATTCTGAACACAGCCCAGGTCACGTAGAGGTAGAGGCGCTCTGAGTCCAGGCTTGCTACTGCTGGATACTCTCTCGGCCAGCGGTAGACAATGAGGGACATGTCCAGTCCAGCGGTAGACAATGAGGGACATGTCCAGTCCAGCGGTAGACAATGAGGGACATGTCCAGTCCAGCGGTAGACGATGAGGGACATGTCCAGTTGTGGACTTTGATAAAATACTCCAGAAGAATTAAGAGATGAACGTGGTTGGCTCATTTAAATAACTGCATGTTCCCCATGGTGAAAAATAAGTTTGAAGGATTTTATTGAAATCAAAAGCAGGTGCTACTTAAACACACACATGTACACAGAGCCGGTCACGGGCGGAGGCCTAGGGGACGGCAAACGAAGGGTAACGTCCACGCGTTGCGTCCATGACACTCAGCAGACATCCACCCCCTCCCCACCTCCAACGCAAATACACATACAACTGAGTAAATAAAAATAATTACATGTATTATTGTCTGAATTGTTTTGTTTTTAAAACAGAAAAGGTGAATCTTGAGCTTTTTTTCCCCTCCACTTGTATTTTTGGCAAACACAGTTTGGGCTTCCATATAGCCAGGTGATCACACCTTGCCAGGTGTGGAGAGAAACGCACATACAGTACCAGTCAAAGGTTTGGACACACCTACTCATAGGTTTTTTTCTGTTATTTTTACTGTTTTCCACATTTTGGAATAGTAAAGACATCAAAACTACGAGATAACACAAAAAAACTAAAAATGGTTAAATAAAAAAGTCTTGTATTTTAGATTCTTCTAAAATACAAGCCTCCAAAGGCAGCAGTGTAGTATAATGGTTAAGGAACTGGCCTTGTAACCGAAAGGTTGCAGGTTCGATTCCCAGGTAGGATACTGCCGTTGTACCCTTGAGCAAGGTACTTAACCTGAATTGCTTCAGTATATATCCAGCTGCATAAATGGATAATATGTAAAACATGATAAAAAAAGTTGTGTAAGTCGCTCTGGATAAGAGCGTCTGCTAAATGCCTATAATGTAATGTAATGTAATGTAATCTTCAAAGTAGCCACCCTTTGCCTTGATAACGGCTTTGCACATTCTTGCCATTCTCTCAAACAACTTCTGTGGTAAACAGGTATTCCACAGGTAAAAAGGTGATGCCATCATGACTGTATAAAAGGACTCCTGATATCTTATTTCGAGGTACTCTTAGAAGCGATACTATAACCTCTGCATTTGAATGGATCTCTATGGGAATTGGGGGGTGGGACTAGATTTAGCTTTAAATTACACTGGAACAGTATGGAACACATGGTTGGCTAAATGGCTCTAAGTCATCAAGGGTCTGACGTATCAAACAAGCCTTAAACCATCACTCTGCTGCCAGAAATACAGTAGATATGGATGGATAACGAAGGGTTTCTTCTCCTGACTTACAGTGCATCCGGAAAGTATTCACAGCGCTTCACTTTTTCCACATTTTGTTCTGTTACAGCCTTATTCCAAAATTGATTAAATTCATTTTTTCCCTCAAAATTCTACACACAACACCCCATAATGACAATGTGAAAAAAGTTTTTTTGAGATTTTTGCAAATTTATTAAAAATAAAAAAATTAAATTTCTCATTTACATAAGTATTCATAGCCTTTGCTTTAACGTATTTTTAAAGTATCATATTTCATATTTGGTCGCATATCCTTTACATGCTGTTACTTCCTGAAGTCTGTGACCATCAACATCAAAAAAACTGTCGATATCTTATTTTCAGGCACTGTTACAAGCGATACTATAACCTCTGCATTTGAATGGATCTCTATGGAAATTTGGGGGTGAGACTAGATTCAGCTGTAAATTACACAGGTACAGTATGGAACACATGGCTGGCTAAATGGCTGTAAGTTATCAAGGGTCTGAGCTATCAAACGAGCCCCAAACCATCACTCTGTTGCCAGATATGGAGTAGATGTGGATGGATCACTTTAAGGGTTGTTTCTCCTGACTTTTTTCCCCATAGAGTTCTATAGGAAAATGAGTCCGGAGAAATAACCCTTGCAGTGATCCATCCACATCTACTCCATATCTGGCAACAGAGTGATGGTTTGGGGCTCGTTTGATAGCTCAGACCCTTGATAACTTACAGCCATTTAGCCAGCCATGTGTTCCATACTGTACCAGTGTAATTTACAGCTGAATCTAGTCTCACCCCCCAATTTCCATAGAGATCCATTCAAATGCAGAGAGGTTATAGTATCGCTTGTAACAGTACCTGAAAATAAGATATCGACAGTTTTTTTGATGTTGATGGTCACAGACTTCAGGAAGTAACAGCATGTAAAGGATATGCGACCAAATATGAAATATGATACTTTAAAAATACGTTAAAGCAAAGGCTATGAATACTTATGTAAATGAGAAATTTTAGTTTTTTATTTTTAATAAATTTGCAAAGATCTCAAAAAAACTTTTTTCACATTGTCAGTATGGGGTGTTGTGTGTAGAATTTTGAGGGAAAAAATGAATTTAATCAATTTTGGAATAAGGCTGTAACAGAACAAAATGTGGAAAAAGTGAAGCGCTGTGAATACTTTCCGGATGCACTGTATTTTTCCAGAGTTCAATAGGAAAATTTGTCAAGAGAAACAACCCTTCAAATGTGGAAAACAGTAAAAAAATAACAGAAAAAAACCTATGAGTAGGTGTGTCCAAACCTTTGACTGGTACTGTACAGCCAGGTGTGGAGAGAAACACACATACAGCCAAGTGTGGGGAGAAACGCACATACAGCCAGGTGTGGGGAGAAACGCACATACAGCCAGGTGTGGGGAGAAACGCACATACAGCCAGGTGTGGGGAGAAACGCACATACAGCCAGGTGTGGGGAGAAACGCACATACAGCCAGGTGTGGGGAGAAACGCACATACAGCCAGGTGTGGGGAGAAACGCACATACAGCCAGGTGTGGAGAGAAACGCACATACAGCCAGGTGTGGAGAGAAACGCACATACAGCCAGGTGTGGGGAGAAACGCACATACAGCCAGGTGTAGAGAAAAACACACATACAGCCAGGTGTAGAGAGAAACGCACATACAGCCAGGTGTGGGGAGAAACGCACATACAGCCAGGTGTGGGGAGAAACGCACATACAGCCAGGTGTGGAGAGAAACGCACATACAGCCAGGTGTGGGGAGAAACGCACATACAGCCAGGTGTGGGGAGAAACGCACATACAGCCAGGTGTGGGGAGAAACGCACATACAGCCAGGTGTGGGGAGAAACGCACATACAGCCAGGTGTGGGGAGAAACGCACATACAGCCAGGTGTGGGGAGAAACGCACATACAGCCAGGTGTGGAGAGAAACGCACATACAGCCAGGTGTGGGGAGAAACGCACATACAGCCAGGTGTGGGGAGAAACGCACATACAGCCAGGTGTGGGGAGAAACGCACATACAGCCAGGTGTGGAGAGAAACGCACATACAGCCAGGTGTGGAGAGAAACACACATACAGCCAGGTGTGGAGAGAAACGCACATACAGCCAGGTGTGGGGAGAAACGCACATACAGCCAGGTGATCACAGTTTGCTTTTTGGGGGGCTGAGGGGCGGAGCCTGTAGCCGCCACGCCCTCCTCACGCCCTCGTCCGCGGTGTCAAGCTTCCGGAACACAGCGGAGTCCCCCATGCGGCTGAACTGCAGAAGCAGGGGGTTCAGCAAACTGGCCGGGACGCTGAAGTTTAGGTGTGGGTACGTTACCCCAGCAACCACGTCCCGCGTGTTACTGGCAACGAGACCTGCACAACCGGACAGTAAACGGCTTAACACTCAGAGCCAGTGTGAATTCCACAGCCCCTATTCAAAGAAATGTGCAAAACGGGTCAAATTACAAGAATTCAGGTTGGAAAATAAGCAAAGTAGCTGATTGCATCTCTGCGTGTGAAGCAGCTGGTGTTGGAAGAAAGGTTACCTAGCAACTCTCCCGTTTGTGCTCGGACCACAGCGCCCCCGCTGGCTCCTGCCTGTACTGCACATGTAGTCTGCAGCATAACGGGCTGAGAATGGACGGTGACCGCTCTGGAGAGAATTCCTGAGGTTACTGTTGGTCCACAGCTCTGGCCAAACGCTCCATAGCCAATAACGTACACGTCTTCACCTGCACACGTGCAGAAATTAAATAACCGGTACAGGAGGAGCCAAATGAGGCAAGCAGCCAATGAAAATCTGTTTTCTTTAAACTAAGTTCTTCTTTTTCCTTTTGTAAAATTGCAGAGAACCACTGATATACCACAGTATGGATTTAGTTCACCCTGTCTTTTAATGTGGGTGGTTTTGCAATTACTGGAAGGTTTGTTCTTAGACTTTTGATATTTTGCTGGTAAGCTAAAGTAGGACTGAATAAACAGATCAATAAACTAGTTGGGTTTTAAAACAAGATGGTAATAGTTATCCAACTCGTGCACCAATCTATTGTTATGACTTTAAATTAAAATGAAAGCAATCCAGATAATTCCAGGTTCCTCAGGTAATCATGACCAATAACAACTGCTTGGCATGTTTTACATGCATGTGTTTTATGCCTACATATTATAATTAAACCTTTTTTGATTCAGCTCACACTATATATACATATATACAGTGCATCCGGAAAGTATTCACAGCGCTTCACTTTTTCCACATTTTGTTCTGTTACAGCCTTATTCCAAAATTGATTAAATTCATTTTTTTAATTCATTTTTCATAGAGTTCTATAGGTAAATGAGTCCAGAGAAATAACCCTTGCAGCGATCCATCCACATCTACTCCATATCTGGCAACAGTGTGATGGTTTGGGGCTCGTTTGATAGCTCAGACCCTTGATAACTTACAGCCATTTAGCCAGCCATGTGTTCCATACTGTACCAGTGTAATTTACAGCTAAATCTAGTCTCACCCCCCAATTTCCATAGAGATCCATTCAAATGCAGAGCGGTTATAGTATCGCTTGTAACAGTACCTGAAAATAAGATATCGACAGTTTTTTGATGTTGATGGTCACAGACTTCAGGAAGTAACAGCATGTAAAGGAAATGCGACCAAATATGAAATATGATACTTTAAAAATACGTTAAAGCAAAGGGTATGAATACTTATGTAAATGAGAAATTTAATTTTTTTATTTTTAATAAATTTGCAAAAATCTCAAAAAAACTTTTTTCACATTGTCATTATGGGGTGTTGTGTGTAGAATTTTGAGGGAAAAAATGAATTTAATCAATTTTGGAATAAGGCTGTAACAGAACAAAATGTGGAAAAAGTGAAGCGCTGTGAATACTTTCCGGATGCACTGTATATATATATATATATATATATCAAAACCTACAGCAAATCTGAAAGCATGCCATTCCACAGTTGTGTATAACAATCCCACCTGGTGTGAACGTGGAGGCTAATGTTGGGACCACAATGTCAGGGAGCTCTTCCTTTAGGATCACTACTGCAACATCATACGGCGACGTGGCCTTGGAGGAATACAGTACTTCACCCGTCACTGCTAGAGACCTGAGGACATGTAACAAAATAACTATGTAGCAGGGCCCGTGGTAACAAAATAACTATGTAGCAGTGCCCGTGGTAACAAAATAACTATGTAGCAGGGCCCGTGGTAACAAAATAACTATGTAGCAGTGCCCGTGGTAACAAAAGGCACAGTTCATTGCAATAAACAAATGAATAAAATATGGTTTTGTAGAATATATAGGGCTGATTTCAGAAACCCTAGTCAACGTGACATTATCTGTCTGCCAAAGAAGCCAATTATGTACTTTTTGCTGAAACCACTGCATGCCTCTGTGACTATGGTTATGGAAAACCACATTAATATTAATTTTGGTGGCATATAGCTGGTTTGTAGTTGCCTTTGCAATCCTCAAGTGAGGGCTCGACCTGTGCTTGTGACCAGCGGCCTTTAGACAGCACAAGTCACCCCAAAGTCAAAGTCACAGGAATCCTAT
This sequence comes from Synaphobranchus kaupii, assembly GCA_029718625.1. Lineage (NCBI taxonomy): Eukaryota > Metazoa > Chordata > Actinopteri > Anguilliformes > Synaphobranchidae > Synaphobranchus > Synaphobranchus kaupii. The sequence continues at coordinate 116,089,079 of CM056380.1, forward strand.
GTTAAATGGAACATGATTTTATAGTATATTTTTAAATGGCAATGTTTATATTAACATCTGATATACAATTAACCTGGATAATGTACCTTAAAGCATCATTAAAACTTACCTAGAGTTGGTCTTGAGCCTCACAGTCAGTCTGGATTTTCCATGCAAAACGTGCCTGCAGGTCAACATCACCTGCGAGTTCATCAATATCCCGGAGCCCCAGAACTGCCCGGTGTCCACTAAGGCCACTGTTGGGTGTCCTTTCAAGCCTCGGTCTGTATTTGCCACACCGTCGATTGAGTCCACTGGTAACTGAGCACAGAGCGAGATCTCCTTCAGTGGGTCCTGGAGAGTCACTGACTTCTGTATGTTCCTCAGAATCAATTGCACGGAACACACAAGGGTCAGTCCAATCCACTCGCTGGACTTCCAGCATAACGGAGACACGATCAAGCCTACTAGGTAGGCGAGGTCCCCGCTTTTAACAAAGAGCCCGCCTCCCTCGGTCCCGGGCAAGCAGCGGGCGTCCGTGAGGATGAGCGCGTTGTGTTCTCCGGCCAGATTGCTGACTATACCTTTGCTTAAAGTGCTCATGAAGAGGTCGGGACAGAAGGTGCCGAATGGAGAGCCGCAGGCGAAGACCACACGCCCCTTTTCCACACATTCACCGTAAACCCATGGCACAGTCCGGCCTTGGTCGGGTTTAGCCAAACCTGGAACTCTTAGTACGGCAAACCAGCTTAAAAACCGGATATCTTGATTAAATTCGGCGTCCTCCTCGCCACTGTAAAAGCTCCACTTATCGACATCCTTGAACACATTCCGAAATGTTGACTGAAACTCGCGACAGTTGACCAGCATGATTAATTCTGACTTTAAATGTGTCACATTGCGCGTGGCTTCAAATGAAACTGAATCTACGCTACTTCGACTTGGTGCGAGACATTGTCGCATTGAACACTGTACGTAAATGTTAAGCTGATCACTGATGCTATGTGGTAACAAAAACTGGTAGTCCGATGAAACGGATTCCTTGTCAGTAAGAAAGTGAGAAAAGAGAAGACCACTGCACAGCACAATCCCAGCATGGTCATTCACAATAACCCCGCTGGAACTTAATCGCCTGTTTGCCCCGGCCCTGGACGGGTTAGTAACATACGTGAGTTCTTCGGAGTCCTCAGAAACTATAACAACACAGCACGCTTCCTCAGCGGATTTCATTTCTGGCTTGAGTGGACAAAGTCAGCATTGGTGCTGACACTAATTAGCTGGCTAGCGAACTTACTGTTAAACATCTGTACCTTGTTAGCTAGCAAGCAAGTGTCGGAAAACAAAACGGCCACTTTTCAGTCTGCCTCTAGTTTAGTTATTGCCAGTGTAGGCTAACTTGCTAACGTTGCAGTACAGAGTCCAGAACTTAACCAAGCTGTTGCAGTAGGTAGGCTACCTGGTCTAATGTTAATATGTAAACTCAAGCCATTGATGAACAAAAACAAATTTCAACAAATATAAAAGCAAAATCGGATCTGAAAATGCACCTGCTCAGAAATATAGTGAATATAACAAATTATGTTTGAGCTTTGCTATCACAACTGGCTAAACTCCGGCAACAGTACTTCCTCTACGAAGACATCACGCCATCTTTTTTCTTTCCGGCAGACTGGACACCTTCCGGTGTATTGCTGCCCTCCACAGGTCTTTATTAGTATCACCACCAGTTGTCTCACTCCCCACCTCACACCCTTGCAGGCCCGTTAAATAAATATATTTGAGGACACTCCTCCCCACCTCTCTGCAACATGCCTCCGGACCCAACATTGTTCTTATCGAGTAGGTGGTTACCCCAACATCCTGTAATTCCCTGAACAATACCCTCCGTTCCTCCCTATATTTCCCACAGTCCATTAACACATGCTGGACGTCCTCCACCACCCCACACTCACCACGCATCCCATCCACATGCTTTCCTACCCTCGCTAAGCCCCCTGCCAACCCACAATGCCCCATCCTCAACCTAGTCATAATGACCTCATCCCTCCTCATAGCCCAGTGACATCCTGTGCTCCCTCTCACAGACGGCTGGATATTATAATGAAATCTACCCCTCCTTTCCTGGTCCCATTCGCGTTGCCATATCTGAGTAATCCCCTCTCTAATTATACTCCTACATTCGGACACCCCCAGGGAAACCACAGCATCTATGCTTTCCCTCCTCAGTGCAGCCTTAGCAGCTGCATCAGCGGCCTCATTCCCACCCACCCCCACATGAGCCGGTACCCACAAGAATCCCACCTCACACCCCCCCTGAACCACCCTATACAAAACCACTAGCAGTTCTGCCACCAGGTCTGGTCTCGCCCCCCTCTCCCCACCCTGCAGGGAACACAGGACTGCCTTGTCTACTCCCACCTCCCCCACCCATTCTAATGCCCACAAGAGCTCCACTATCTCAGTCGTGAAAACCGAAACCCTGTCTGTTAGCCGCCTACCCTGGATGATCTGCAATTTAGGTATATGAATCGCAAACCCCGCCCTCCCACTGGCCGGATCTTTTGACCCATCTGTATAGATGTGCAGGTGAGCTCCCCATTTCCACTGCAGGCACCTATCCACCACCACTGCAGGCCCTCCCATGTCCCCAGCCTGTAATGCTACCATAACCTCCATATCTACCTCCGGCTCGGGTATTAGCCACGGAGGCACACATGGCCAGCACACCGGGGGCCCCACCCCCACACCCTCCAATCCTACTTCTCTCCCCCAGCCACCCAGTTGAGTTATATAGCTACCCCTACCCACTCCTCCCCTCCTACCTCCCCACTCCCACGCCTCCATCAACAGCCTCCCTGCAGGATGCCATGGGTGACATCCACGTACCTTAGAGATATAATTTAGGCCTAGTTTGGCCCGCCGCAGCCTCAGCGGGGACTCCCCCATGTCTACCAGCATTGCCGGGACCGGGGTGGTGCGAAATGCCCCACTGCAAACCCTCAGTGCCTTAGCCTGCACTACATCTAGCTTGCGCAGCGTAGTTTCCGCTGCTGCCCCAAACGCCATACACCCATAGTCCAGGACTGAACGCACCATAGCCTGGTAAATCATCATCTGTGTTGCCCTTGATGCCCCCCAAGCGCTTCCTGCCAAGCTTCTCATCGCGTTAATCACTTTTCCACATTTTCCCACCATTTTTTCCACATGTACCCGCCACGTATGCCGCTCATCGAACCAGACCCCCAAAAATTTAAATATCCTAACTCGCTCCAGTGGCACACCATACAACAATAATCCCCCATCCAGTCCTTTCCTCTTACTGCCAAACACCACATATTTAGTTTTTTCCACCGACAGCCGGAAGCCCCACTTACCAGCCCACATCTCCACCTTGCCCATCGCTTCCTGGACCTTCTTTAGGACAAAAGGCATATTCCTACCCCTTTTCCACAATGCCCCATCATCAGCAAAGAGGGACAACCCGAGACCCTCCCCAACCTCCTGAAACATATCATTCACCATAACACTGAACAACACTGGGCTGATAACACTGCCCTGCGGCATCCCATTTTCTATGGCCACCTTTGAGGAGAGCGCCCCACCCACCCTCACCTGAATAGTACGACCCCTCAAAAATTCCTGGATCCAGTTTAACATCGTTCCTCTTACCCCAGCATCATATAGCTTCAGCAGCAGGCCCTCCCTCCACAACATATCATATGCCCTTTCAATATCCAGAAACACTGCCACCACTCCTTCCTTGTTAGCCAATGCCCTCCCCACGTCATATTCCAATGTCATCACAGAGTCCATAGTACCCCGCCCCACCCTAAACCCACTCTTATAGTTAAAAAAACCCTCTCCTCTCCAAGTAGTAAACTAACCTATCTGTGACCATCCGTTCCATCACTTTACAAAGCACAGACGTGAGTGCTATAGGTCTATACGATTCCGGGCAGGCTGGATCTTTACCTGGCTTTAAAATTGGCACCACTACTGCGTGTTTCCATGAGGTTGGCAACACCCCCTCCCCCCAAAAAGTGTTCATAAGTGCTAGCACTTCCTCCATCCCCATATCCCCCATGTGCTTTAGCATTTCATAACACATGTTGTCGTGCCCTGGCGCTGTGCTGCCTCCCCCTCGTATAGCTCTACACAACTCCTCCAATTAAAAAAACAAATTTCCAGCTCCATCATTGTCACTACTCTTCATCAGCTTCTCAGTCATCTCCTCCACCATCCTTGCCCGAGCCCTGAGGCCTTCCTCCCCCACATTAGCCTCACTATGCACCACACGGAACGCCTCTACGCACATATCCGCCTTTTCCCTATCGCTTATAGCCACCCTACCACCTGATTGAAGCACAGGCATACCCACCCGCCTATAGACCCCCGTCATCTTCCTGATCACTCCCCATACTTCACCAACAGGTGTGTTCATACCCAGCGTCCCACAATACTTCCTCCAACACTCCCTCTTAGCTGCCTTTATGACCCGTCTCGCCACCGCCCTCAACCTTTTATATTCAACTATATTATTCATTACGGGATACCGCCTCAGTCTCTTATACATTTTATTCCTAGCCCTGATCGCCTCATCACACTCCCTGTTCCACCATGGCACTATGCGACGCACTTTAGCCGGCCCCTTCCTAGGAATACTGTGATGCGCTGCCTGGGTAATCACTCTACATAATGTCTCATTCCAACCATCCACAGACCCATCCTCAACCCTACCCATTCCTTCAGTACACCTTTCCTCAAACTCCTCCCACCTAGCCCTGCTCCAATCAAATGATCTAGGCCTTTCATCCTTCTCCAGAGGCAACCGAACACCAAACCTACACAGAATCGGACAGTGATCACTCCCCATTGAATACCTATCCAAAGTGTCCCAACCCCCCCTCCTCGCCAGCTCCCCTGAGACCAGCGTCAGGTCGATACATGAACCTGTCCCACTATTCAACTGAAATCTAGTCTGCCTCCCATCATTTAAACACACCAATCCATATAAATCCAATAATTCCTCAACCGCCTTGCCATTTCGATCCCTGTGCGTGCTACCCCACAACGTGTTATGAGCATTAAAATCCCCCGCCCAAATCACCGCACCCCGCACTGCTTCCATAATGTCGTTCAAGTCCCTAATGTTTAATTGGAGGCACGGGTTATAAAAATTTATCACACTAATCCTCCCCTGCGAACCCCATACCTCCACTGCCACACACTCTAGCCTCGTCTGTAACCCTATCCGCCGATACTGTATGCCTTCCATTATAAACAACATACACCCACCCCCAGCCTTCTCTAGCCGATCTTCCCTGAGTGCAACATACCCTGGAATTATAAAATCCAAAACCGGCTTTAACCATGTTTCTTGAACACAAATTATTTGTGGTTTGTGCTTATAAGTGCCTAAAAACCTTTTAAATTCCTGCCCATTTGCTATTAAACTTCTCGCGTTCCATTGCAGTACGTAAAAAGTCATGAACACTCCTCCAAAGCCTCTTCCCGTGATTTACGCTCCACCGATGCCACATATGAATGCAACTCCTCTGGCTGAATCCCTGTTTTCCCAAAAAACTTATCTGCCTCTTTAACCACATTCAACGTAATATCCGACTTACTAATATTTTCTTTCACCTTTTTGACCATGTGTATTATTTGGATTAAGAACCCCAGAAACTCCTTCCTCTGAACCACTATTGACCCCACCGGCAGTGGGGCCGGCGCCGGTATCCCCGGCACCCTCACCGCTGTGCTCCCCCTGGATCCCCCTTCTCCCGCTGCTACACGCCCTGTCACCGGCAACACAGGTACCCTCTTCACCGCTTCCGCAAATGTAATTTTCTCAGTCTCTTTTATTTTCTGCACTTGCAACGCCCGTATATGAAACTCACAACCCCTGTACGCCGCGACATGACTTCCACCACAGTTACAGCACTTTGGTACAGACCCTCGGCACTCCGAAAACTCATGATCCCCCCCGCACTTTCACCTCTACACACCGCTGCCACATGCCCATATCGCTGACATTTATAGCACCTTAGTGGTGGTCGCTCATACTCCTTCACTGAGAAGCTTAAAAACTCTAATCTCACCCTTGCTGGCAACTCCTCCTCATCAAATGTTACTAGCACTGCCGTGCTATCGCTCTTCTGTCCATTCCTGAAGCTCCGAAACCTACAGACTGTTAACACCTTAGCTCCTTTAAGATTTTTAATCAATTCCGCCTCAGTTTTCTCCACCGATACTCCATAAATCACCCCTATTCTTCCCCTGGCACTGAGGTTCACATCTGGATCATACGCAATCACCTCCTTTCCCCCCAACGACCGCAGAGCCATAGCTTTGTCCCGCTGATCTGCATTTTTGCACATTATGACTAGATTCCCATTTGCTAAAATTTCAGCACTCTGGAGGTCACCCATCTCATCCCGCAAAGCCGCTGCTATTTTCAGCGGGTTGGGGCTTCCATTCCCTATTTTAAATTTGAACCCTATTTTGAACCCTTCCACCCGAGTAGCCATCATTTTTTGCAGCTTTGGTCTAGCCGTCTGTTCCTGAGACATAGTTTGCTCTCTTCCTGATCCATTCTCACTCCTATCCTTCCTCTTTCCCTGTTGCTTCCACCCACCCCCGCTCTCCCCCGGGTCCATGATGTTGGGGTAACCACCCGACCCTACCAAACACGTTTATTATTTTCGATTGTCTGTCCCGGTTTTAAATCCAATACAGCAATTTCAAGAGTGAAAAAAATAAAATAAAAAACAAAATAAAATAAAATAATAACTTCCCGGTTTCGCTTTTGCGACCTTCCTTGAAAACGTTTGAATTTACGCGCGAACTACGTCCATTGGCCCATCGACTCTCCTACTGCACCGCTATCAAGTCTGAAGGAAAAGGACCACCTGGCAATCTCTCTCTGATTGGCGGAAACTTGTCAGTACTTACTCACTTTCAAATAGCCTACATTAACATTTCTCATTTTGCATAACATATAGGATAGAATCTGGCTGTCGATAGACTTTTTGAAGCAATGCCTTAATGTTCGCTTAAAGTACCGGAGCCAGGTTAAAAGTTTAAACGATCCAGTGACTCATTTGCGGTCTTTTCATTTATTTTAAGAAAGGATTTCACAACACAACCATCCAATCCAACGTTTAACCTGCCACAATGTAGCCTATCGTAGGCTACTACCAGGTTTGCAGAGGTGGAAATTCCAGGGGTCAGAAAGTAAAAGTCCTGCCATGTTTCTTCCACCCATGAACTCACGATTTCACTAATTAGCCTAGTTAGCTCCTACCTCTTGGCTGAAGAATTGTGATAATTAGCCAATCCAGGTGATTGCAACGATTGCAATCTTTCACTTTCTGAACCTGGATTTTCCACCTCGCAGGTTTGACCTATAGCCTACACAGCGTAGCGCTGGCTAGCTAGCTCCGTTTCTTTCATTAAACAAGAATACTTTATAACACTGCTCAGATTCTTCATCATTTCATACATTAAAAGGTATGAGTGCCCTGACAGCATAGTATCAAGCAGACTGTTACCCATCCCTATGCTATGCTCCCCCTAGTGTTCATTAAGTGCTACTGCACTAAACCTGTATGAGGCCCACCCTGCTTGCTTGACCATACCCCCTCATTTACATAGATAGTACAGTTCGAAAATGAAAATGAAAACGATAATGAAAATGAAAACGATAATGAAAATGAAAATGAAAATGAAAACGATAATGAAAATGATAATGAAAATGAAAACGAAAATGAAAAGATTTTAATTTTAATTTTAATTTTGGGCTGAAGAATCCTCCTTTTCATTTTCCATTTTCATTTTTGTTTTCGTTTTCGTTTTCATTTTCGTTTTCATTTTCATTTTAATTTTGGGTTGAATAATCCTCCATAATCTTGTGCATAATAATGAAATGGTTTTCAAATGCTTTCGCGTGTGTAATATTTCTATGGTCATACTTCATATCTCAAGATGGGTGTTGTTAGATTACACTAATTAGTAACACACCCAGTGAATATGTTAGTGTTGAAGTCTGAAAAGCCGCCCGGATAGCAAGACGCTAACGGTAGCGGGTCAACATCGGGTTGGCTACAGAAATGTCCGGCTCCCGGCGTATTATGCTTGTTAATAACGCTAGTTAACAAGACAGTTATTAAAGATTTTTAGTAACTATTCGTGGCTCGTTTATCTGGATTTGCAGTTTTGCTCACGTTAGGCTGAGGTATTTCAACAAGATATCCGTGGCCTATAGCCTAGCCATTAATCTGTCTAACGTTACGATAACACTACAAGATCACCATAGTTCATTCTAACAGTCTAACAATAACATAGACATTCCTGAGAGGCTATACCTGGAAAAATAGGCGACAAGTTTCACTGTGGTCGCGATTTATAATTATTTAGGCTACAGTTACATGGCTACACCACACTATTAGCTAGCCGCGCAAGGCTGGTTCACGGAAATCTTGAGTCAGGGACCGGTCCGGATGTAATGTAATGTTACCGCTGGAGCTAGGCTACTGCCATACCGCTAGTGATGGGCATAGCGAAGCTTTCCGAAGCAATGACACAGTTGAAGCAATTGCTTTGGTCAAAGTGTCGGTATCATGAAGCATTTGACACCCGCCTCTCTAGTGACATCTCCTGGTCATAAAATATACCTGTCATTACTTTTCACAGCAGTGATAAATAGAAATTAGTGAAACATTAGCCTACCTGACTGTAATATTTAGTTTTAAAATATGAATACTACTGCCATGTATTCTCAAAGCCCTCTCTGAGTCTATTCATAAAAAGTGTACAATTAAAAAATATCATAATGATAAGGAGATGACGATTATCATTATTGAAGTGAAATAAAAAAGTGTTTTGTGTTTCATGAGCATGACTGCTTTTGTACTTCCGCATCATTAAAGAAGGAATTGTGTTTGGGATGGCATTTTATTCATTTTGTTTGAGAGTTAGTGTTTGGATAAAATACACAACACAACACACAATATGTTCAATATTATATTTGGTGCTCTATTATACCTCGCTTAGATGGTCCAGCTTGAGTTACAGCAGTATTAGATGGTGCTGCTTTAGTATCGGGATGCGTTGACCGAAAGTGGCGACGCATTGACGAAGTGTTATTTGAATAAGACAGATGTCGGTCGCAAATCATGCACCGCAACTTCGATGGGGTCTCTTTCTGGAAATGATCCCATACAAAAGACCTCTTACGTGAACTTTCCATTATCTTTACTTCGCTACAAAATCACAAACGCACTCTCAAATGTCTCTCTCCTCCGACAAAAACCCTCGAATTTGTGGGTTGTTTGAACCATTTTTATACATTTTGGAAGTTCGTGGGTGGGAAAGGAAGGAGCTGATCTGGAATCAGAGGTTTTGCACAAACGCACAGGTGTCGCATGCTTTTCCACATACACCTGAATGGAGGTTCATATGTGAGTGAAATAACCACTGATCCCAGATTTGCCGTGTTTGACGCATCAACAGGTATTGGTTGAGCAGGTTTAAAATGATGGCGTCACTATGACGCAACGAAGCTTCGGTTGCTGTGATCACGTGACTTGAAGCAAGCGTCGGAGCAGTATTTCGAAACATGATAGTGATGGGCATTCCGGCTCTTTTCAGTGAGTCAGATCATTTGGCTCAGCTCACCAATAAGAGCCGGCTCTTTCGGCTCCCAAACGGCTCTTCATTCAGTAGCATTTCCGGTTTTTCTAAATCGGCCAAAGTTAGCGATATTTTGACCTATGATTGGTGTTTGTGCACATCTATCACTTAAATTGTTCAAAGGAATCTTACTCTACTTTCTAATTACCAAAATGACATTATTTAGCATTTTGTTTGTTATAAAAACTATTTAAATAAATGTAAAAACAGTAAGACGCTATTACACATGTGCATTGAAAGTAGGGCATTTTTATGTCTTGAAATAAATTGCACAATAAACACAGTGCCTAGTTGAACATTTCAAAACAAAATAGACACTCATAAAATAGAACATAATATTGCGTCATAACAAAGAAAAATAAATAAATGCATAAAAAAATAAATGTGTAAAACTGCAGCATCAGAACAATTAAACTGACCAACAATTAAACAGGTTTTTAAATTATTATTAGCCTAATGTTATTTTCTTCTAGTGGTTTTATTTATTTTTGGCCTAAAAATTATTCTCTTCCCTTTCACACATGCAGCCTTATCCGTAAATTTTCCGGAACATTGCCAGATAGGGGTCATGTGTGAATAAGAGCCGAAGTCGACATTCCGGAATATCCGCCCCGGCAATTTACCGGCAAAAGACCTAGTGAGATTTCCGTAAAAGTTCCGTATCGATGTGATGTGTGAAGAAAGCCAGAACATTACCGGATCAATCACGCACAACATTCTGACATAAACACGGCGACGTGAGTGAACCCATCACAAACCCACTGCCCGTCGTCAAAATTATTCATGACACTAGACCAGAAGACTTTGCCATGGGGTCGCTCCCGTACCCACATTCGTCTCGCCGAGCCCCGAGCCACATACTCGTACAGCCTCCAGCCGCCACAGGCGACGTCTCCGGCTTTGAGCCAACCTAAAGCGGAGTTGTTCCCGACTTATCCTGATTTTTTCGTTAAGTTTTTGTTTACGAATGGTGTTTCGTGATTGGAACAGATGTATTATTGCCAGCGTTTGCCTCGAAAATGTATAAATAAACAAGAGTAACTGTAGTACAACCATGGACGGCGCTACACCGGGGCAAGGGTGGGCTATAGCCCCGTCACAAATTTGCTTAGCCCCGGTTTAGCCCCCCCCAGGAATTTTAATAACATTTTTATAATTATAATAAAAAAATATATAAAAGTAAATTAACAATTCTAATCCCTTTCTGATATTCACCCTGGCTACGCAGCGTAGCCTATGTAGCCTATGCTATGACGTAGGCTAGGCTACGGGTGTGGGTGTGTGTGTGTGTGTAGGGAGCTCAAGCAAATGACAAAATAACGTAAACTGATTTCTAACGTTAGCAACCCAGTGTTTCCCATAGCCTACAATACATCAGGCCTACAGAGTTCGCCACCATGTCAAAAAATATTAAATGGAAACGTCATTGTTTGAAAACTAATTTACTATCATTTTAAAATCAATAGAAAATGTGTTCGCATAAGCTCTCCATGTGAACCGTCTTCGGAAATGATCAACTAGGCTACTCAACAGATTTGTGGAGTGTGTGGACCCCCCTAGGTAGCAACTCCCAAGTGTAAACTACAGTGTTTTGAATGGCGTTAGACTAATCTCACAACAATGGCTGCTTGGCCATGCACAGATGAGTAGATTTGGAAAGCGAATAACTAACCTAAATTAGCTAAATTATCATTTTCAATCTTCGTCATCTCGACTTCAGCTAATAAGAAGAGCTTGCCTCCAAAAAATGGCCAGGTACCGTTAAAGACCTCATATTTCTTCCATGTAGCTAAATGTACAAGCTAAATGAGATAGGGGAGAGTGGTGACAGTGGAAGCTGTTCTGATAATACAGAAACCAACGCAAATGTTACGGTGCAGCTTTATGGAGCACACCTAGGAGCATAACTAACTGATATGTAAAGTTTGCGATCTTCGTTAGATAATGAAACTCCTAAATGTCCCAATCACAGAGCAGCGGTTAAACAACGACATTTTAGCCATCTTTTTTGACATAACGTTACACTGATAATTTATCCTCTCTTCTCACGTCCTTTTTCATTATTTTCCGGTGTCTTATTTTCTTTGATGTCTGATATTTTTAAGTACTCGTATTGATGAAGCCAAATTACATTTGTAATGCTATTTCAATTTACAGAATTGTACAATTCTGACTGTTGTATAGATGCTCTGCCACTTGTGCAGGCCCCCCCAGCGCACACACAAAAGCCATCCTGGGGGAAACACAGCTAACCTTAGCACCCCCATGTATTGACCTAGCTCACCCTTAGCCCAGGGAGAGAAAAGTTCCTGGCGCCGTCACTGTTGATACGCTTATGTACACATCACATATCTCGGCTAATAACGTTATTTCCTTATTCGTTAGTGGTTTGACAGCGTCAACAACGCTCATGTTCGCTATTTTTACAACCTGCGTTTGAATGATTGAAACATTTAAGTCCAATGTTCGCACTATCGCTGGTTATGTTACTGTTTGAGTTTGTGTGCAGTTCAGTCACACGTTAAGCAAAGCTGCCAGCCCAGGCGGCGTCACATAGACCGTAAAATACATAATATTGTGTACAAACAGCGTGTGGCCCAATGTTCAGAGACGACTGCAATGAGCTAACAAAATGTTGTCAGTGTTTTTGCTCTTTAACTAACGAAACCTCTTCAGTGCGATAACAGATGGACCGTAGAGTTCCGTGAGATGGACCCTGATATGCGGTTTTCTTTATAGACATGTCAAGATACATTTTATTGGTGCTTAATGTAGCCGAGACTCGCATTGACATGGTGCTGCTTTTCAGTGGCTTTTCTGCTACACGGCTAAATACTGCCACCTTGTGGTACAAAAATATATTTCATTCAATTCTTGCAACTAAAGTAGTTCAATTCAATTTTATTTGTATAGCGCTTTTTACAGAGAACTGTCACAAAGACGCTGCACAGGGAAACAGAAGGAAAATTGAGCAAAAAACCAGGCCTTAGCCCCCAACCAGCAAAATGAGGTAAAAAAAAAAAAAAACCCCGGTAGGGGAGAAAAAAACACTGAACAGTGGCGAGAAAAAACTCCCCAGTGGGAAGAAATCTCGGAAGGAACCTGGCTAGAGAGGGGGTGCCCATCCTTCGCTGGCCGGCCCGGTTTAGACTAAAGGTGGACTGAATGGTAATAGTCAATTCAATAATCAGGTCAATCATCAGTTCAAAGGGGGCAGGGTGATGCATCTGGGACTCCGGTTGCGTGAAGTCGGGAGGATAAACCAAAGGAGGGACGGGTCCGAAGCAGTCTGCAAACTCAGGGTGAGGCGCATAACTGGAGCAGTCTGCAAACTCAGGGTGAGAGGGGGACGGGCCGGAGTAATCTGCAGCTCAGGGTGAGAGAGGAAAAGAGAAGGTTAGCCCCCCCCCCCCGACATCCTTAACTATAGGATTGACTAAAGAGGTACATTTTTAGCCTACACTTAAAGACAGAAAGTGTGTCTGCAGCCCGTACATACATGGGAAGATTATTCCATAAAAAAGGGGCTCTGTAAGAGAAGGCTCTGCCACCCATTGTAATTTTAGATATAATAGGAATTTTCAAATAGCCAGCATTTTGAGAGCGAAGTAATCTAGGAGGACAGTAAGGAATGAGTAAGTCACTCAGATATTCAGGGGCCAAGCCATTTAAAGCTTTAAATGCTAGAAGTAAAATCTTGTAGTCAATTCTGAATTTGACAGGCAGCCAATGAAGAGTTTTGAGCACCGGGCTGATATGCTCCCATTTCTTGGTTCTAGTAAGAACCTTAGCGGCTGCATTCTGTACAAGTTGGAGGCGATTCAGGGCTGAGCCAGTGCAACCAGACAATAATGCATTGCAGTAATCTAGTCGAGAGGTTACAAAGGCATGAACCATTTTTTCAGCATCCTCCAGGGACAACACCTTCCTTAATTTAGATATATTCCTCAGGTGGAAGAAGGCCATTCTTGTGATATTGTTAATATGGGGCTGAAAGGAGAGATCTGAATCAATAATTACACCAAGGTTTTTAACAACCTTGTTAGGGGAGACAGAGAAGCAATCTAAATTTAAGGGAAGCTGTAAGAATTTATCTCGAAGGGATTTGGGACCTAATACTAATATCTCAGTCTTATCTGAGTTCAATAAGAGGAAATTTTGGGTCATCCAGGCCTTTACATCTTTGAGACAGGTCTCTAGTTTAGACAACTGGTCAACTTCACCTGGCTTAACTGATATATAAAGTTGTGTGTCATCTGCGTAGCAGTGGTAGTTAACACCAAGTCTGCTTATAATGTTCCCAAGAGGGAGCATGTAAAGAGAAAAGAGCAGAGGACCCAAGACCGATCCTTGTGGTACTCCAAAGTTCACCTTAGAAAATTCAGAGGTTGCTGAATTCAATGTTATTGAAACTAGTACGAATTCAATACAATAGGATACAATCGACCACACCATTTAACAAATTACCACCGGCTTTAACACTGTAGAAATCAATTTAGGGTAATTTGTGTTAGTTCTTACTATCGCCTAAAATAGAGGGACAACACAAAAACTGCAACAGTAACATGTCACGTTCTGTAAATTCTGCCCATATTCTACATTTGATCACAAATCCAAACTGCTTCATTATAGAGCAAATAACTGAATTGAAGGCCCATACAAATATTTGATTAGATTATGTCCTATCCGTATATCTACATTCAAGAGATTGGCCTATATGCCAATTATTGCCGCGTGGGAAAATCTATTTGCTACAAATATCTGATTTCTTTTCATACACATTTGGAGGCATGCGGCCTCGTGTCTACAACCGTATCACAGCCTTGCTTAGCCTACACACAGTTCACTATAGCACTCCATCTCGTTTGATATTGCTGAGACATTAGGCTACAACGGACGGAAAAGAAAAAATCTTCTCCTATGAAACCACGGACTGATTCACTGATGTTTCATAAACACAGATATCAATTCAATTAAGAAAATACGTTCACTAAAATTGAATCCACGGATGTTAGTGCTAAACTGTCACTTTGATTAAGCTGTGCTTTCCCGCGGTACTTTTATGTATCTTTATTAATACCAAGTCAGTTATTTTCCTGGTATTAAGTCATCAGACCAATAAATACAGAATTTACGCTGGATTAGTGTCTGTTTGACACAATGGGCCTCATTCACAAATCACTTTACGAACAAATTTGTTCTTAAGACTTTCCTTAAAACGTTTTTTACAAACATTTCGGGATTAACTGATGTTTGGGCTCTGAGCCTCTCTTCTACCCAAGAAAAATCCCAAATAAGAAAACATTGGTGAATGCCAGAATGTTAAAAAAAAAACGTTTTAAAGAAAGTCTTAAGAACAAATTTGTTGGTAGAATGGTTGGTGAATGAGGCCCAATGTTCGGTCTGTCGTGTTTTTTCGTAAGGCTACAGTTGGTGTCAAAATATAGCCAAGCCTCTTTTAATCAAACAACAGGGTATGTGACTTCCGTCATATCCAACGAGGTAAAATCCTTATATAATAGGAATACTGGAGTAAACGTAAAACTTATTCAAAAGTAATTTTTTTTTATTTTGTTTTTGGTCGCAAATGGGAAATTTGAACATACTCTGGGCCTATTGCGTGTATTGCGCCATTTTGTCAGTTTTCTGTTTTACTGAATTAAGCGTATTAGTGCGATTATACTCGCAGATTCCCATTCCTCCCGACACCCCTTCACCTTTAGCTTCTCTTCTCTCCATCCCACTCTACAACAGGCTACTTACTGCGTTTTTTTTATTCCATTTTATTCCTTCTTTTACTCTCTTCTTTCTCCCCGGTCTTTAAATGGCGTTTGAGTTCGAAATACTTTGGGCCCTATCTTACACCCGGCGCTAAGCGGCGCTAACCCAAACGCAAGTGTCTTTGCTATCTTACACCCGGCGCATGGTTCATTATAACGCCTTGCGTTCACGTCGTTTAACTACCATGTATTCTTGCGCCCATTACAAGTGAACTGGGCGTGTTGGTCTTAAAATGAGGAGTGGCCAGGATTATTTTTGGCGTATTGCTATCTTGAGCCAGCAGAAAGCGCTTGCGCTAAAACCACCATAAACCTGGGCTGTGTCCGAATCAGAGCTCTATCTACTGCACCCTGTCTCCTAAGAAAAGTGTACTGGCAGAAGTGTACTGTTTAATGTGCACTGTTTAGCAGGACGCGAAAAATATCCGCTATACTATTTCCAAAGACGTCCCACCACTGTTGCCATGTCCGCGGTTTTACAGCTAAATTGGGATACTTTCAAAGTGCAGTAACGGGTAATAATGAAAAGTCGCAAAGCACGCACTTATTTTAAAAATTAAAAACATGATGATTTCTATTTAAAATACGTTGGTTTCAGTTAAAAATAGCCTATAATTTGGCTAGTTTTGAGTCGCCATTTGGCAGGGAAGTCTTACAAAATCTGGCAACCCCGCGCCCCACTCTTGCGCTGCCATGTCACGTGTTGTTTTTGTTGTATTTGAAGGAAAACGTCAGCGAAGCTGCGCCTCATTTTTCAAAACGAAGCTCACGTCATATTCATGTGACCAAAATGGTTGTGTACTTCTTGAAAAGTGTGCTCCCGAATGTAGCATACTCAGCGAAACCCCGGAAGTAAGTGTGTCATCCGGGTGTTTGAAGTATACTGCAATTTTAAAAAAAATTGCGTACTCTACGACTTTCTCGCCCTAACTACTCACCAAGGCTACTCAACAGTGTGGAAGAGTGCTGATTCAGAATCAGAGCTCTATCTACTGTGCCCTGTCTCCTAAGAAAAGTGCACTGGCAGAAGTGTGCTGTTTAATGTGCACTGTTTAGCAGGACGCAAAAAACATCCGCTATACTATTTCCAAACCGCACTGTGGAAGTGTCGTAAGCAGGTCAGAAGACGTCCCACCAGTGTTGCCATGTCCGTGGTTTTACAGCTAAATTGGAATAGCCTACTTTCAAAGTGCAGTCACGGGTAAAAATGAAAAGTCGCGAAGCACACACTTATTTTAAAAAGCAAAAACCAGATGATTTCTATTTAAAATACGTCGGTTTCGGTTAAAAATAGCCTATAATTTGGGCAAATTTTGAGTTGCCATTTGGCTGGGAAGTCTTACAAAATCTGGCAACCCCGTGCCCCACTCTTGCGCTGCTATGTCACGTGTTCTGCGCCCCACTCTTGCGCTGCCATGTCACGTGTTGTTTTTGTTGTATTTGAAGGAAAACGTCAGCGAAGCTGCGGCTCATTTTTTTAAAACGAAGCTTCACGTCATATTCACGTGACCAAAATGTTCTTGTACTTCCTGAAAAGTGTGCTCCCGAATGTACTCAGCAAAACCCCGGAAGTAAGTGTGTCATCCGGGTGTTTGAAGTATACTGCAATTTGAAAAATGTTTGCGTACTCTATGAATTTCTCGCCCTATCTACTTACCAAGGCTACTCAACAGTGTGGAAGAGTGCTGATTCGGACACAGCCCTGGTCTAAAGTCATGTCGCAGTTGTTTACATGCTATTTTAACAGCGCATATAAGTGCGTCTACATAGGCCTGTGCACAACGCGCGTACACCCTCCTGTCTGTTACACACAGGGGCGTGCACAAGCATGACTAAAAATATCAAGATTACAATGTGAAATATTATTATTGTGTAGGCTATATAAAAAAATACACCTAATGCGTGAATTGTCATTCAATGTAAAACTTGCGCACTGCAATAGACAGACATTTGAGTTCTGAACCTTAGGTGTAAATAACAATTTGCGCATTAGGCTTGATATGGTTGTTAATGGATAGCCATTGTCCCGTAACAGAAGATTACAGGAATTATTGGCAAATATAGGCTAAGTCATAGCTTGATCCAGGATAATTGCGAATAGTAACCTATAGTAACCTTACACATACCATCGCACATCGCCTGGATGTTGATGGAGTGGGCTGAAAGGAATTTAATGCAGCATTCTCCTTCGCTGAGGGACAGGTATGTGCTACACAATAATAATATTTCACATTGTAATCTTGATATTTTTATTTAGTCATGCTTGTGCGCGTCCCTGTGTGGAACAGACAGGAGGGTGTATGTGCGTTGTGCACACGGCTATGTAGACGCACAGTGGCGATTTTACCTACCGCGGGTGCAGGGGTACATTTGCACCCCCTACTGTTGGGATGAAAATATTACAATTTTCAAATCAATGTCAAAAAACATTGAAAAGAAAATGATTTTTGTACATTTTGAAGTGATGTCAGATTTGTACATTCTATCATGTTTTGTTGTACTCTAATTATTCATTTTAAATTTTTCAAATAACCACGTAATGACCTCTAAACTCAGGCACGCGACGTAGCGTCCAACATCCGGTTGTTCAGGCGTTGTTGTTAATGTTAGCACAGTGCCAGCGAGTCATGGCAAAACGACGTAACAAAACGATCGATGCATTCTTCAGCAAGAAGAATAAAGTTCCTCAACTGACAGTCCTCCTATCAACACCCAAAGCCAAGGTGAAGGAGCTGCATCAGCTTGCAATAATGAAGCAAATACTGCTGTTGCCAATGAAGCTAACACCTGTGGTGGGATTAGCGGTGGCCGGGCGGAGCTGCAAACTAACAACGCGCCAGCGCCGGCACCTGCAGAGCCTAATGAAAGGGATTCCTGCCTCGGTCCAGAGAACGCCCTTCAGAATATAGCATCTGGGCCATATCAACCCGTTATTGATTTCCCAGCAAAGTCCACAACAAATGATAAGATGCCAGTGCTTAAGTTTCGAAAGGAGTGGTATAGCGAATTTACTTTCTTAGAATATAGTGTTCGTGATGACCGAGTTCAGGGAAAGGGGTGATGGGAACAATAGCTAGTGTTTGTTCGTCAGGTGTGCAGTGCCTGTGCGCCACTTAGGAGCAATGCGAGTGCGCTATCTACTCTCGTGGTGCTGGATCGCGTTGCATTATTGTGCGACCCGTAGGTGCGGTCGCTGTCCGCGGTCCCGGTTCATTTGTGCATTTTTTTAGAACAAGATAGACTGACGGCCTTGTGGTGTAATCTAAGTATGCGTGACGAGCTACGTCAGCACGCATTAGAGTTGAGAGGACACATGACGTGCAGGGGCACAAGATGGAGTATTGGTTAAGCTAGCACTACCACGTGTGTCGAGGTATTCTTAATAAAAGTAAAGAAAACGTATTCACTGTAGTTGTCCAAGTTATTAAAAGAACCCAACACGACAGCCTAAGTGATAAATTGACATGATGTCGTCTGTGATTGCTGTGATATGCGGCTGCATTATAAGCGCTCCTGTAGCACTCTCAGCTGGGATCTTACGCTGCATTATAAGCGCTCCTGTAGCACTCTCAGCTGGGATCTTATGCTGCATTATAAGCGCTCCTGTAGCACTCTCAGCTGGGATCTTACGGTGTTCGTGACGACTGCGTTGTTGGCTCTAATGTTGTAGGCTTTTTTTGGTGATGCACAGTTGTCAT
Source organism: Synaphobranchus kaupii (assembly GCA_029718625.1). Taxonomy (NCBI): domain Eukaryota; kingdom Metazoa; phylum Chordata; class Actinopteri; order Anguilliformes; family Synaphobranchidae; genus Synaphobranchus; species Synaphobranchus kaupii. Next base: position 116,108,229 of record CM056380.1, read on the forward strand.
AATGTGTAACATTTAAACATATGTATAACCAATAGGTGGTCATGTATTTATTTAGCTATAGGCTACTTCGCTTTTCTCTCTTTCTTGCTCCTCTGCCCATTGCACCCCCTGTTTTAAAACCCTAAAATCGCCACTGTAGACGCACTTATATGCGCGGTTAAAATAACAAGTAAACAACTGCGACATGACTTTAGACCAGGTTTTTGGTGGTTTTAGCGCAAGCGCTTTCTGGTGGCTCAAGATAGCAATACGCCAAAAATGATCCTGGCCACACCTCATCTTAAGACCAACACGCCCAGTTCACTTGCTATGGGCGCAACATCGCTTGGTATTTAACCGATGTGAGCGCTAGGGGCTATAATGAACCCTGCGCCAGGTGTAAGATAGCAAAGACACTTGCGTTTGGGTTAGCGCCGGGTGTAAGATAGGGCCCAATATGGGTCTGGTTTTGCTGTGACCAGTGTTATTTGGGGTTCCCTCCAAAGAAAAAAAGAGCACTGAATGCTCTTTAATTAAATGTTTGGGGAAAATGAGCAATCCTAAAATCAGCAAAAAATGGTTGTGGTTAAAGACTATAGATACAGCATTTATATGGAGACAAAACATTTTTTTTTTACATAACACTTGAGGAAAGATGCAGAATAAAAGTATTGCTTTTCCTTAAAAATAAATATTGATTATGAATGTAACATTGCAAAAATAGTTTTACGGGCCTTAAAAGAGCGCAGTGTTTATCTCTGTCTAAGAGGTCAGAGTTTGGTTCCCGGTGTTGTGCTGTTGGAAATATTCCATTGGTCACCTATAAACTGTATTACCTGTGACAGCATGGACTTGTATGAATTTATACTGAATATATTAGAAAACACTGTGTAAGCACTAAATGAATATTTTAGAGGCACACTGAGGAAAAACCCCCCTGTAAAAATCATGAGTTGTCATGAAGTAAGAAATAAGGGAGCTGATGGCTAGCAGATGCTCAGAACTAACAGAAACCCGAACCGGGGGGGCTCCGAGGGAGGGGGGGCTCTGGGAGAGGAGATTCTCCGGTCACAGTGACATATACTCATCTGTATCTTGTATTTTTATTCTCTATGCACGAAGGCATTTTGTTTTGGGATGCTTAGACTGTTGCGCCACGATGATTTAATGGTCTTAATATGTCAACGCAGGACAAAACGGAAGCTTGGGTGATTTCCAAAAGGGGGGTGAAGATAGCCCACTGTGTTCTTCAAAGAATCAGCACATTTGGGGTTATAGGGGTTAACCAATTGAAATGATGCTAAATGACGGAACCATGGTGGCGTACAGTAGTGACACACCTGCAGGGGCGGAGATTTGGGTTGGATTTTTGGAGAAGGGGATGGACTGTGTGCTAGAAATAATGTATAAATGGAGATGTAAATGTAACCACTTTGAACACTTCTGCAGAAGCTGTTTCGGCTTTAAGAGTTTCTGTGTATTAAAGTCTGATTATTCTGGAAGATTCTGCCTCCATCCTCTTTATTGAAGAACTTATAAAAATTAGGACTGAAAGCTGAAAACCTAGAATTCTTGTCGCTTGGAAACCACGACAGTCAGTGCCGCTCGTTTTTTCGGCTTCCCTGCAGATCTCTACCCCCCTTCACTATAACCGCGCTAGCTAAGCTACGCGGTATGCTATGAACGCCTTGTGCTTCTCTTTTATTTCATTTCTCCAGTTAAAATGAAAACGATAATGGATCGGATTGTAGTTATGAAATGCAATCTCCATATGAGACACTAGAGGGGGTGAAATGCTGTATCTACAGCCTTTAACAACTTGCTAAGTAAGTGAACACGGGCTTTGTTAATCAAGCTCTGTGCGCGTGTCTGCAACAATGAGGAAAAAACACTGCTCCGTGCGCACCAATCGTAAAATGGCGAGGCGCCATTTTTTGGTGCACAAGCTGTTAAAATGCGTCCAGTGTGATCGCAGCCTTACGGACGGAGATAATGGACGGATACAAAGAACATCAAACAATGATAATAGCAAAAAGAAACACCGTTGCCAACATCAAAAAACTCTTGATATCTTATTTTCTGGTACTCTTACAAGTGATACTATAACGTCTCTGCATTTGAATGGATCTCTATGGGAATTAGGGGGTGGGACTAGTTTTAGCTGTAAATTATGCTGGAACAGTATGAAATACATGATTGGTAAAATGGCTGTTAGTCAACAAGGTATAGTACAGTATCGCTTGTAAGAGTACCAGAAAATAAGATATCAAGAGTCTTCATGTTTTTGGGTCACAGACATCAGGAAGTCATGGCATGCAAAGGATATGCGACCAAATATTTTAAATTTAAAGGCACAGTCAACTTAGTGTATGTAAACTTCTGACCCATTGGAATTGTGATATAGTGAATTAAAAGTGAAATAATCTGTCTGTAAATAATTGTTGGACAAATTACTTCTGTCATGCACAAAGTAGATGTCCTAACTGACTTGCCAACACTATAGTTTGCTAACATGAAATCTGTGGAGTGGTTAAAAATTAGTTTTAATGACTTCAACCTAAGTGTATGTAAACGTCCGACTTCAGCTGTAGATGTCATTGCCAAAATAGTGCCTGAGTGCGCTCTGAGTTTTTCTGATGTTATATAAACCGTGGTTTTCAGTTAGGAGAGCTCACAATGCACTTGAAGGGGCAGTTATCTATGCAAAACTTAACATAAGTGACTATGTTGGTGTATTGTTAAAGATGGACAGAGGAATCTTTAAACACACCCCAGCACTGGGGGTGGCTCACTGTGTTCTGTGTCCTCTGTGTCACGATGAGTGAGATGATTACTAGATTAATATGATTTATTAACACAGTGAAAAGTACTAATTTGTAACTGCTGCTCTACACGATGCATTTAGCATAATTGAGAAGTGTCATGAGTGAGTGACGTTACGCACCAGATGCTGCGCACCACCAATCAATCCCAGATAGACTGAGATCACAATCAGACATCACCAATCAATCCCAGATAGACTGAGATCACAATCAGACATCACCAATCAATCCCAGATAGACTGATATCACAATCAGACATCACCAATCAATCCCAGATAGACTGAGATCACAATCAGATATCACCAATCAATCCCAGATAGACGGAGATCACAATCGGACATCACCGATCAATCCCAGATAGACTGAGATCACAATTGGACATCACCAATCAATCCCAGATCAAACCATATCTCCCCTTTTCCAAAGAGAAAATAAAGAATGTTTTCTCAGCCTCTCTAGCTAAACATTTCTCTGTGGAATGTTTGAACACAAAACTATTTAGCATTTTTAAACACATTTTCTGTTCTTTGAGTTTTCTGAACAATCGATTGTAAACTAGGACATTGCCCTCCATCCGCAGCAACATAGGGATTATTCTGCCCTTAAACAGTTGCTGTTCCTATAACTCAACAGTCACTTTTTTTACTCTTACAACAGTTTATTTGCTCTTTTCTGAACTTGAGTCTTTTGACATTTTTTTTAAATTGTCTGTGAACCTGAGAGGGGTTTTAACCTCTCGACCTCTCAGTCAGTTTCACAGCCCTAGAGGCGGTAGAGGCTGCGCAGTAGATCTTGGTGGGGTGAATCACCGGCTGGGCCTGAGGTCTGGTCTCTCCTGTTGATTGAGGGACTCCTCCATCACTGGTGTGGTGTCTCTGGAGAAGGTCCTGTTGATTGAGGGACTCCTCCATCGCTGGTGTGGTGTCTCTGGAGAAGGTCCTGTTGATTGAGGGACTCCTCAATCGCTGGTGTGGTGTCTCTGGAGAAGGTCCTGTTGATTGAGGGACTCCTCCATTGCTGGTGTGGTGTCTCTGGAGAAGGTCCTGTTGATTGAGGGACTCCTCAATCGCTGGTGTGGTGTCTCTGGAGAAGGTCCTGTTGATTGAGGGACTCCTCCATCGCTGGTGTGGTGTCTCTGGAGAAGGTCCTGTTGATTGAGGGACTCCTCCATCGCTGGTGTGGTGTCTCTGGAGAAGGTCCTGTTGATTGAGGGACTCCTCCATCGCTGGTGTGGTGTCTCTGGAGAAGGTCCTGTTGATTGAGGGACTCCTCCATCGCTGATGTGGTGTCTCTGGAGAAGGTCCCGTTGATTGAGGGACTCCTCCATCGCTGGTGTGGTGTCTCTGGAAAAGATAACTCTGGGACAGCCTGAAGAGGTCTCCTTTTCCGACGAGTGACTGTACCAGCGTCTGTTCTGATCACGTAGGATCTTGGCTCAGGAGATTGACCTATGACCTTGGCTGGTCTTTTCCAGCCTCTCTCTCCATGTAGTTTCACTCTCACACTTTGACCAGGGTGTAGATCAGGCAGAGCATGTGCTGAGTGTCGGCGTTTATAGAAGAACTGGTCGGCTTCCTTTGCTTTCCTGTCCATCTCTAGCACTTGTTCATAGCTGATGAGCTTAGGCTTTGCTTTCCTGTCCTTCTCTAGCGCTTGTTCATGACTGATGTGCTTAGGCGTTGCTTTCCTGTCCTTCTCTAGCACTTGTTCATGGCTGATGTGCTTAAGCTTTGCTTTCCTGTCCTTCTCTAGCGCTTGTTCATGACTGATGTGCTTAAGCTTTGCTTTCCTGTCCTTCTCTAGCGCTTGTTCATGACTGATGTGCTTAAGCGTTGCTTTCCTGTACTTCTCTAGGGCTTGTTCATGACTGATGTGCATAGGTGTTGCTTTCCTGTTCTTCTCTAGCACTTGTTCATGGTTGAACCTTGCAGTGACGGTAGCTGTGCCGTTCTCCGTGTAGAATCCTTGCAGTGACGGTAGCTGAGCTGTTCTCCGTGTAGAATCCTTGCAGTGACGGTAGCTGTGCCGTTCTCCGTGTAGAATCCTTGCAGTGACGGTAGCTGTGCCGTTCTCCGTGTAGAATCCTTGCAGTGACGGTACCTGTGCCGTTCTCCGTGTAGAATCCTTGCAGTGAAGGTAGCTGTGCCGTTCTCCGTGTAGAATCCTTGCAGTGACGGTACCTGTGCCGTTCTCCGTGTAGAATCCTTGCAGTGATGGTAGCTGTGCCGTTCTCCGTGTAGAATCCTTGCAGTGACGGTAGCTGTGCCGTTCTCCGTGTAGAATCCTTGCAGTGACGGTAGCTGTGCCGTTCTCCGTGTAGAATCCTTGCAGTGACGGTACCTGTGCCGGTCTCCGTGTAGAATCCTTGCAGTGACGGTAGCTGTGCCGTTCTCCGTGTAGAATCCTTGCAGTGACGGTAGCTGTGCCGTTCTCCGTGTAGAATCCTTGCAGTGACGGTAGCTGTGGCGTTCTCCGTGGCCAGCCGTTCCTGATGAAACTGATGACCATCTGGAGGTCTGCGTCATTACGTACAGCCTCTCTGACCTCATCCAGTCTGTGTGCTGATATGGGTCTGCTTGTCACCACAGCCTCCACAAATGCCTGAACATCCTCCTCTGTGTCAGACATGATCTCCTCTCTCAGTGGGCTTCTTTTTTCTTTTTTTAAATAAGTAATAATAATTAAAAAATCAATAATTAAATATAAAAAATAAAAAATAAAAATAATTTTTTAAAAGGGGGATTAAAAGCTAAACCAGGGAGAATAATGAGGTGAGAGCAGTAACCAAAGACAGCGCAGGAGTTATCATGGAAAGTGGGGGAGAGAGGGAGGGAAGGTGGGTATATCAGGGACAGATGGGAGGGTGCATATTAATGAAGTATCTTCACTGTATTAGCAGGCCCATTACCGGTTCCCACCTCTTAAGGAAGCCTCAGCGAGTGTTATTTGCTCCATTTCATAGAGTTCCCAAACTATTTGAATCCAAAGATTGTATGTGGGAGGGTCAGGTTTAGCTTATAATTTAGATTATAACACACTTCAGGGCTGCTATTAGCAAGATCTGTAATAAATAATTTGTAGACCTCCCCTCTAAACCTTCCGGTATTACCCCTAATATGGCTACCCTTGGGTCCTTTGGGATATCATGATGAAACACTATATGGCCAAAAATATCCGGACACCCCTTGATCTGGGGCTGATTTTCTTCCTGCTGTACCTCAGCCTCCCATCTCTCTATTATCTGTAATGAATTAGCAACTGATGTTCCTGCTGTACCTCAGCCTCCCATCTCTCTCTTATCTGTAATGAATTAGCAACTGATGTTCCTGCTGTACCTCAGCCTCCCATCTCTCTTTTCTCTGTAATGAATTAGTTGGATTCATACATAAAAACTTCTGATATAAACTAGAGATGACCTTTATGTCTACATTTCACATTTGTAAATGCATCAGGTATTGCTGCACTATAGTGGGTTTTACAACTTTACCCCACTCCGTATGTGTTGCTAAAAAAATGTCTCAATTGTAAATATGTAAATCAATCTGTCCTGGGGAGGTGAAATTTCTCTTTTCATTGATTGAATGACTTAAGGCTTCCATCTCTGATGAGTTGGTATAGATATTGGAGCCCATAATTGGACCCATTTTTAAATCCCACATCCATATGGGACAGTATGAAATCCTTAATTGAGCCTATGCTGGATTTAAAGAGACAGCGTCTGAGAAAGGCCGGCCGGAGCCACACCCCAGGGGCCTACAGCTCCTGAATCAGCCCAAATGTGCCCAGGACCAGATTCTGTCCCCGTCCAAGGCATCACAAACACCTTCCTCACGCTGGCTCATATCGCCCAATGAAAACGGCTATGTAAACGCTGCGCACTGCGTGTTGGGAGTATCAAACGTACCGTTGGGCATTCTTCACAGTATCGAATCAGCAGGCTTTGGTTTCAGTCTCTGATGCGCGCACATCAGAATTTAGCGCATCCTAAAGCTGCTTTAGAGCGAACGTGAGCAGGTTCCACGTTTCTGTTCATCTCCCTGCGGGGTCTCCACAGATGAGGCGAGGCGTATTTTTTCTTAGATTTATTTCCGCGTACGGAAAAACACGCTCCTGTGGCCAGTCTGACATTTATCTAAAATGAGTCACAGCAGTGTGTTGGTTGAATCACAGTCAGCAAATGGAGAGTATGAATATGGCCACCATCTTTATTTCTCCACTGTCTCCTCTCCTCTACAAACTATAGAAAAGTGATTAAAAACAGAAAAGTGAAATAAAACAAGGCAAACATATTTTTCACAACATAAGATTAAAAAAAACAGATTCAAGAAAATGAATGAAAGCAGGTTAAATAAAATATCTACAGAGACAGCATTATCATTTAAGGCTCCATCTGATTGGAATAATTTACCTTATTTGCGATCTATTACTTATTTTGGTTTGTTTAAAACTACTTTATTTTCATATCGGAAAACCAATTGCTCATGTTTTTTAATTCTTTGTGTCCCTTACTATTATTATTATTTGTATGTATATATACACTACTCACAAAAAGTTAGGGATATTCGGCTTTCGGGGTGAAATTTCAGGATGAACCTAAAATGCACTATAACCTTTACAGGTGAAATTAATTTGACCTTCTCTAAACTTTTGAATGCACATGTCCAACTATTCAATGTTTCAGTACTTTTTGCACAACTTGCTGTTCTCTAACAAGGAGCTGAACGGCAAAATTCACAACAGGTGTTTGATCCATGAATCGACTAATAAATTTCCTGGTTCAATTAGAATTGGTATTTAAACAGTCCTCTTCATCATGCTGTTCACATTTTGACATCATGAGACCAAGACGACACCTAACAATTGATCAACAGTACCTCGCCATCGCGAGGCTTCAAACAGTGTTCTCAGAGGGAAGTGGCCACTGAGCTTAGAGTGTCACAGAGTGTCATCAGCAGGTTGCAACAGAGATACAGAGAGACTGGAAGAGTCACAGAAAGGCATAGAAGTGGACGTCCTTTGGCCACATCCCACACTGATGACCACTTCATTGTGAACAGTGCCCTGCGGAACCGGATGATGAATGCCACTCAACTCCAGGCACATTTAAGGGAGGTGAGAGGCACCCAAGTGTCACGTCAGACCATTCGAAACCGTTTTACATCAGCGTGGTCTGCGTGCTAGACGACCTGCAAGGGTACCTGACCACACCACCAGGCACAGGCGTCATCGTCTTGCATGGGCCAGGGAGCATTTACGCTGGACGAGGGACCAGTGGGCCTCAGTGCTGTTCTCTGATGAGTCGATTCACGTTGAGCAGAAATGATGGCCGCCAACGATGTTGGAGACGTCAAGGAGAGCGCTATGCATCAGCCACTGTTGTCACCAGACGACCCTTTGGTGGTGGCGGTGTTACAGTGCGGGCAGGTGTGTCTAGTCAATACAGAACTGCCCTACACTTTGTGAATGGTACAGTGACAAGCCCATACTACCTGAATAACATCATTAATCCAGTCATTGTGCCCCTGCATGAACAACACAGGCCTAATTTCATCTTCATGGACGACAATGCTCCAGCTCATCGAGGTCGCATCATTAGGGAAAGGCTGCTGGAGACTGGGGTACCTCAAATGGAGTGGCCTGCACTTTCTCCAGACCTGAATCCCATAGAAAACCTATGGGATCAGCTGACTCACCATGTAGAGGCTCGTAACTCTGTACCCCAGAACCTCAATGACCTGAGGGCCGCCCTTCAAGAAGAGTGGGATGCCATGCCTCAGCAGACAATAAGTCGACTTGTGAACAGCATGAGACGTTGTTGTCAAGCTGTAATTGATGCTCAAGGGCACATGACAAGTTATTGAGACATTGACATTTTTGTTGTGGTATACCCACCACTGTTGTTGGCTTTTGTTTCAATAAATTGTTTGAGATGAGGAAATCACCATTGCATGCTTCTACTTAAATGCCCTACTTTCATGATACGTATAATATCACTGTAGCGTGAACTTACATTTTCCATAAATTTCACCCGAAAGCCAAATATCCCTAACTTTTTGTGAGTAGTGTATATATATGTATATTGTTTTGTTGATGTACCACCCAAACTGTTGACTGGTTATTGAAGTCTAACTCTTGTGTATTGTAAACGAGATGTGACATCTCAAGGGGCTTATCCTGCCAATGAATAATAAACGTCTATATATTATATCAAGCAGAAATAAAGCAGGTACTTCTCCTTTTTGGAGAAATGGACCTTTATCTCTCAGTTTACCATCTCAAAACTGCAATAGCAGCACTCTCAGGTTTTATTTCTCCTTTATTTTTTTTGGCCCTTATCCTTCTGTTTTCTGTTCTTTTTCATGTGAGTTTAACTGAGGTGACAGACGACATGTTCATCTCCCCACTGTAATCCAGGGAAGGTTTGTGATCAAGGCACAGAAAGGAGGATTTGAGGAGGGCAAAGCAACACTTTTACATTCTTCACATGGATTAATCGAATGCTTTTTTTTTGGCACAACGGTCCCATAATGCTCCTGGCAACAAGCCTATTGCCACACAAAAGACTGTCGGGACAGCATGTTTCTCACTGAAGATCCTCTCTCACATTCTAACATGGACGAGTGAAGCAGGCTGCTGCTTTCTGCCCTCTAGTGGTAAAACAGCGGTACTGTCATTTAGGGGGTGCCATAAACTTATGAAAAGAATAAAATGGTTTACTCTGGACGTGCTGTACATTACATTACAGGCATTTAGCGGACGCTCTTATCCAAAGCGACTTACACAACGTTTTAGCATTTTTTACATATTATCCATTTATACAGCTGGATATATACTGAAGCGATTCAGGTTAAGCACCTTGCTCAAGGGTACAACGGCAGTGTCCTACCTGGGAATCGAAGTCCAGTTCCTTAACCATTATACTACACTGCCGCCCACTGTAAACCAGTCTTGTACAACCAACGCATGGTGGAAACTCACACTGTCCCAGACAAGGATAAACATCGGCAGAGCATTTGGCTCAACTCCTTGAAATGTTTTGTTAAAGTTTTTGGAGGAAACAATATAATAAAAATATAAAAAGAGGAATGTATTGAGCTCTGCTATCATGTGAAAATGGGTTCTAGCCCGACACACTATCCTCACAGGCATGTCACTCACTCTCCAGTGTTCTAGCCCAGGTGTGTGTAATCAGCTCATTTAATCACTTGCCTCTTCCAAGCAGGTGAGACCACACCCCTTTCACACGAGTCACATGAACCAGCCAAGATTCAATTAGTGATATGATTTTAATACCGCCTATTCTACTCGCCATATTATTTTAAGTATTCTATTTCCAAAGCTCGCTCGCTACACTGGATGTCATACAAACCGCACTTCTGCCTTGACTTTGGCTTAGTGTTCTAATCCATTCCACTGATGTGCAGCAGATCCAGGTTCAAACCTACAGGAAAAGCCATTTCTTTGAGAGAAACCAAACATACCTGCTCAATAGACAAGTAGTGACTTTTCAAAATGTATGGAATTGCGGTTACAGTCCAGGAACAGAAGCAACAACTCAGCAGATACTGCATAACTAGTTCTGTTTCTTATACTGGATTTAATTTACACTGCTGTAGATGAACATCATTGCTTCAACTGTGCAGATTTTAGCCCCATCCTGATCTACTCATATTGAGCCCATACATAATCCCATGCAGAATATGAAATAAGTGCTACTATGTCACAGGAGTTCAATACATCACACAATAGTAAATCATAACAGCAAAACATTCAATATTTTTAGAACTCAGGTTTAATCAGTGAAGATCATTGTCTGTAAATACTGAAAATTACAGCAACAGGTTCAAACTAAATAAACATGACACACTAAATAAGGAAACTGAATCCATTAATGTTTAGAGTAATGAAAGGAAATAAGTGCACTGCAGTGATCAGTCTGAATTCTCCCCATCAGCTGCATTTGCCCACAGAATTTTGCACATTGGAAAAATAAAAACTAATAAAATGCAGGGTTTGCCACTGGTTTCTTTCATACAAAGATGCAGATCAAGAAGACAGAATTATTACATCAAAAGCATTTTACCCTGCCATCTATGACCAGTATCACACT
>CM056380.1:116123066-116263768 GCA_029718625.1 Synaphobranchus kaupii
AAAGTTTTGTTTTCCGTTTTCGCACGCGATGGGGCTGTTCGCCGAGGTAAAAGGTGGAAACTATCACTGTATTATTCACAATGATGATAATTAAACGTATCCTAATTATGCAGTCGATAATATGCACTCTCATAATTGTGCTCCTTTGACCGCGTTGATAAACAGAATTAAGCGGAACCGGCGTTTGAAATTTAGAAACAATTTAACCCGGGTCAGCTCATTTCACCTTTGCTCACGGCCATCCCACACTGAAAAGGCCCGAACCCGAGCTGTATTGTGATAGCGCATTTTCAAAACTCAAGTGTCATCGATTGCAGTGCGCATTAGGTGTAAACGACAATTCGGCAGCTCAGAGCACCTGTCCTCAAGCGATCCGCTAGCCTCAGCCTTTCAGTAGCTTGGATGACAGGCTCACGCCACCGCGCCCAGCGAAAGCCGAATGGCATTTTATTGCTTTTCTAGAAAGCAGTGTTGTGACGTCAAATAGGCATCAGTCTGATTCTCTGCGCAACGTTCCCTAGAGTGGTAGGCTATAAATAGGCAGAGGAAACAAGGTCAACAAGAAAACAGCAAACATTAGGTCAATCGTTAGCCGACAGCAACGTGAAGTGAAATAAAAATAATAATAACGGGAGATTTTGCAAAAACAAAGCAGAAACTAAATAAGCCCCTCTTCAGTCTGACCGAAGCTAAACGAAAATCGAAATAAAAATAGAAAAGTAAGTAAAAGCAAACCTACTTAAAATTCAAAGTTATTCTGACAGGTTCGTTAATTTAGCTAAACCAGCAGCCAATCTATGCCTATAAATGAACATTTTGTTGTTAATATGAGTTCTGTAACTTATTAAATTGAGTTTGCAGGAAAAGATAATTCTGAATAGAAACCGCTTGACGTGCCTTTACGCATGAATCCAAACACACATAGATTTTGATTGTACCAAAGAACAAATTCAGATAAGGAAAATGACTAATTATGCAGTCGACAATATGCACTCTCGTAATTGTGCTCCTTTGACCGCGTTGATAAGCAAAATAAAGCGGAACCGGCGGTTGAAGTTTAGAAATAATTTAACCCGGGTCAGCTCCGGTCACCTTCGCTCACGGCCATACCACACTGAAAATGCCCGAACTCGTCTGATCTCGGAAGCCAAGCAGTGTAGGGCTTGGTTAGTACTTGGATGGGAGACCGCCTGGGAATACTAGGTGCTGTAAGCATTTTTAAAAGTTTTGTTTTCCGTTTTCGCACGCGATGGGGCTGTTCGCCGAGGTAAAAGGTGGAAACTATCACTGTATTATTCACAATGATGATAATTAAACGTCTTCGTATCCTAATTATGCAGTCGATAATATTCACTCTCGTAATTTTGCTCCTTTGACCGCGTTGATAAGCAAAATTAAACGGAACCGGCGGTTGACGTTTAGAAACAATTTAACCCGGGTCAGCTCAGGGCAACTTCGCTCACGGCCATACCACACTGAAAGAGCCCGAACTCGTCCGATCTCGGAAGCCAAACAGTGTAGGGCCTGGTTAGTACTTGGATGGGAGACCGCCTGGGAATACTAGGTGCTGTAAGCATTTTTAAAAGTTTTGTTTTCCGTTTTCGCACGCGATGGGGCTGTTCGCCGAGGTAAAAGGTGGAAACTATCACTGTATTATTCACAATGATGATAATTAAACGTATCCTAATTATGCAGTCGATAATATGCACTCTCGTAATTGTGCTCCTTTGACCGCGTTGATAAACAGAATTAAGCGGAACCGGCGTTTGAAATTTAGAAACAATTTAACCCGGGTCAGCTCATTTCACCTTTGCTCACGGCCATCCCACACTGAAAAGGCCCGAACCCGAGCTGTATTGTGATAGCGCATTTTCAAAACTCAAGTGTCATCGATTGCAGTGCGCATTAGGTGTAAACGACAATTCGGCAGCTCAGAGCACCTGTCCTCAAGCGATCCGCTAGCCTCAGCCTTTCAGTAGCTTGGATGACAGGCTCACGCCACCGCGCCCAGCGAAAGCCGAATGGCATTTTATTGCTTTTCTAGAAAGCAGTGTTGTGACGTCAAATAGGCATCAGTCTGATTCTCTGCGCAACGTTCCCTAGAGTGGTAGGCTATAAATAGGCAGAGGAAACAAGGTCAACAAGAAAACAGCAAACATTAGGTCAATCGTTAGCCGACAGCAACGTGAAGTGAAATAAAAATAATAATAACGGGAGATTTTGCAAAAACAAAGCAGAAACTAAATAAGCCCCTCTTCAGTCTGACCGAAGCTAAACGAAAATCGAAATAAAAATAGAAAAGTAAGTAAAAGCAAACCTACTTAAAATTCAAAGTTATTCTGACAGGTTCGTTAATTTAGCTAAACCAGCAGCCAATCTATGCCTATAAATGAACATTTTGTTGTTAATATGAGTTCTGTAACTTATTAAATTGAGTTTGCAGGAAAAGATAATTCTGAATAGAAACCGCTTGACGTGCCTTTACGCATGAATCCAAACACACATAGATTTTGATTGTACCAAAGAACAAATTCAGATAAGGAAAATGACTAATTATGCAGTCGACAATATGCACTCTCGTAATTGTGCTCCTTTGACCGCGTTGATAAGCAAAATAAAGCGGAACCGGCGGTTGAAGTTTAGAAATAATTTAACCCGGGTCAGCTCCGGTCACCTTCGCTCACGGCCATACCACACTGAAAATGCCCGAACTCGTCTGATCTCGGAAGCCAAGCAGTGTAGGGCTTGCTTAGTACTTGGATGGGAGACCGCCTGGGAATACTAGGTGCTGTAAGCATTTTTAAAAGTTTTGTTTTCCGTTTTCGCACGCGATGGGGCTGTTCGCCGAGGTAAAAGGTGGAAACTATCACTGTATTATTCACAATGATGATAATTAAACGTCTTCGTATCCTAATTATGCAGTCGATAATATTCACTCTCGTAATTTTGCTCCTTTGACCGCGTTGATAAGCAAAATTAAACGGAACCGGCGGTTGACGTTTAGAAACAATTTAACCCGGGTCAGCTCAGGGCAACTTCGCTCACGGCCATACCACACTGAAAGAGCCCGAACTCGTCCGATCTCGGAAGCCAAACAGTGTAGGGCCTGGTTAGTACTTGGATGGGAGACCGCCTGGGAATACTAGGTGCTGTAAGCATTTTTAAAAGTTTTGTTTTCCGTTTTCGCACGCGATGGGGCTGTTCGCCGAGGTAAAAGGTGGAAACTATCACTGTATTATTCACAATGATGATAATTAAACGTATCCTAATTATGCAGTCGATAATATGCACTCTCGTAATTGTGCTCCTTTGACCGCGTTGATAAACAGAATTAAGCGGAACCGGCGTTTGAAATTTAGAAACAATTTAACCCGGGTCAGCTCATTTCACCTTTGCTCACGGCCATCCCACACTGAAAAGGCCCGAACCCGAGCTGTATTGTGATAGCGCATTTTCAAAACTCAAGTGTCATCGATTGCAGTGCGCATTAGGTGTAAACGACAATTCGGCAGCTCAGAGCACCTGTCCTCAAGCGATCCGCTAGCCTCAGCCTTTCAGTAGCTTGGATGACAGGCTCACGCCACCGCGCCCAGCGAAAGCCGAATGGCATTTTATTGCTTTTCTAGAAAGCAGTGTTGTGACGTCAAATAGGCATCAGTCTGATTCTCTGCGCAACGTTCCCTAGAGTGGTAGGCTATAAATAGGCAGAGGAAACAAGGTCAACAAGAAAACAGCAAACATTAGGTCAATCGTTAGCCGACAGCAACGTGAAGTGAAATAAAAATAATAATAATAACGGGAGATTTTGCAAAAACAAAGCAGAAACTAAATAAGCCCCTCTTCAGTCTGACCGAAGCTAAACGAAAATCGAAATAAAAATAGAAAAGTAAGTAAAAGCAAACCTACTTAAAATTCAAAGTTATTCAGACAGGTTCGTTAATTTAGCTAAACCAGCAGCCAATCTATGCCTATAAATGAACATTTTGTTGTTAATATGAGTTCTGTAACTTATTAAATTGAGTTTGCAGGAAAAGATAATTCTGAATAGAAACCGCTTGACGTGCCTTTACGCATGAATCCAAACACACATAGATTTTGATTGTACCAAAGAACAAATTCAGATAAGGAAAATGACTAATTATGCAGTCGACAATATGCACTCTCGTAATTGTGCTCCTTTGACCGCGTTGATAAGCAAAATAAAGCGGAACCGGCGGTTGAAGTTTAGAAATAATTTAACCCGGGTCAGCTCCGGTCACCTTCGCTCACGGCCATACCACACTGAAAATGCCCGAACTCGTCTGATCTCGGAAGCCAAGCAGTGTAGGGCTTGGTTAGTACTTGGATGGGAGACCGCCTGGGAATACTAGGTGCTGTAAGCATTTTTAAAAGTTTTGTTTTCCGTTTTCGCACGCGATGGGGCTGTTCGCCGAGGTAAAAGGTGGAAACTATCACTGTATTATTCACAATGATGATAATTAAACGTCTTCGTATCCTAATTATGCAGTCGATAATATTCACTCTCGTAATTTTGCTCCTTTGACCGCGTTGATAAGCAAAATTAAACGGAACCGGCGGTTGACGTTTAGAAACAATTTAACCCGGGTCAGCTCAGGGCAACTTCGCTCACGGCCATACCACACTGAAAGAGCCCGAACTCGTCCGATCTCGGAAGCCAAACAGTGTAGGGCCTGGTTAGTACTTGGATGGGAGACCGCCTGGGAATACTAGGTGCTGTAAGCATTTTTTAAAGTTTTGTTTTCCGTTTTAGCACGCGATGGGGCTGTTCGCCGAGGTAAAAGGTGGAAACCATCACTGTATTATTCACAATGATGATAATTAAACGTATCCTAATTATGCAGTCGATAATATGCACTCTCGTAATTGTGCTCCTTTGACCGCGTTGATAAACAGAATTAAGCGGAACCGGCGTTTGAAATTTAGAAACAATTTAACCCGGGTCAGCTCATTTCACCTTTGCTCACGGCCATCCCACACTGAAAAGGCCCGAACCCGAGCTGTATTGTGATAGCGCATTTTCAAAACTCAAGTGTCATCGATTGCAGTGCGCATTAGGTGTAAACGACAATTCGGCAGCTCAGAGCACCTGTCCTCAAGCGATCCGCTAGCCTCAGCCTTTCAGTAGCTTGGATGACAGGCTCACGCCACCGCGCCCAGCGAAAGCCGAATGGCATTTTATTGCTTTTCTAGAAAGCAGTGTTGTGACGTCAAATAGGCATCAGTCTGATTCTCTGCGCAACGTTCCCTAGAGTGGTAGGCTATAAATAGGCAGAGGAAACAAGGTCAACAAGAAAACAGCAAACATTAGGTCAATCGTTAGCCGACAGCAACGTGAAGTGAAATAAAAATAATAATAACGGGAGATTTTGCAAAAACAAAGCAGAAACTAAATAAGCCCCTCTTCAGTCTGACCGAAGCTAAACGAAAATCGAAATAAAAATAGAAAAGTAAGTAAAAGCAAACCTACTTAAAATTCAAAGTTATTCTGA
This sequence comes from Synaphobranchus kaupii, assembly GCA_029718625.1. Taxonomy (NCBI): domain Eukaryota; kingdom Metazoa; phylum Chordata; class Actinopteri; order Anguilliformes; family Synaphobranchidae; genus Synaphobranchus; species Synaphobranchus kaupii. Next base: position 116,128,577 of record CM056380.1, read on the forward strand.
CAGGTTCGTTAATTTAGCTAAACCAGCAGCCAATCTATGCCTATAAATGAACATTTTGTTGTTAATATGAGTTCTGTAACTTATTAAATTGAGTTTGCAGGAAAAGATAATTCTGAATAGAAACCGCTTGACGTGCCTTTACGCATGAATCCAAACACACATAGATTTTGATTGTACCAAAGAACAAATTCAGATAAGGAAAATGACTAATTATGCAGTCGACAATATGCACTCTCGTAATTGTGCTCCTTTGACCGCGTTGATAAGCAAAATAAAGCGGAACCGGCGGTTGAAGTTTAGAAATAATTTAACCCGGGTCAGCTCCGGTCACCTTCGCTCACGGCCATACCACACTGAAAATGCCCGAACTCGTCTGATCTCGGAAGCCAAGCAGTGTAGGGCTTGGTTAGTACTTGGATGGGAGACCGCCTGGGAATACTAGGTGCTGTAAGCATTTTTAAAAGTTTTGTTTTCCGTTTTCGCACGCGATGGGGCTGTTCGCCGAGGTAAAAGGTGGAAACTATCACTGTATTATTCACAATGATGATAATTAAACGTCTTCGTATCCTAATTATGCAGTCGATAATATTCACTCTCGTAATTTTGCTCCTTTGACCGCGTTGATAAGCAAAATTAAACGGAACCGGCGGTTGACGTTTAGAAACAATTTAACCCGGGTCAGCTCAGGGCAACTTCGCTCACGGCCATACCACACTGAAAGAGCCCGAACTCGTCCGATCTCGGAAGCCAAACAGTGTAGGGCCTGGTTAGTACTTGGATGGGAGACCGCCTGGGAATACTAGGTGCTGTAAGCATTTTTAAAAGTTTTGTTTTCCGTTTTCGCACGCGATGGGGCTGTTCGCCGAGGTAAAAGGTGGAAACTATCACTGTATTATTCACAATGATGATAATTAAACGTATCCTAATTATGCAGTCGATAATATGCACTCTCGTAATTGTGCTCCTTTGACCGCGTTGATAAACAGAATTAAGCGGAACCGGCGTTTGAAATTTAGAAACAATTTAACCCGGGTCAGCTCATTTCACCTTTGCTCACGGCCATCCCACACTGAAAAGGCCCGAACCCGAGCTGTATTGTGATAGCGCATTTTCAAAACTCAAGTGTCATCGATTGCAGTGCGCATTAGGTGTAAACGACAATTCGGCAGCTCAGAGCACCTGTCCTCAAGCGATCCGCTAGCCTCAGCCTTTCAGTAGCTTGGATGACAGGCTCACGCCACCGCGCCCAGCGAAAGCCGAATGGCATTTTATTGCTTTTCTAGAAAGCAGTGTTGTGACGTCAAATAGGCATCAGTCTGATTCTCTGCGCAACGTTCCCTAGAGTGGTAGGCTATAAATAGGCAGAGGAAACAAGGTCAACAAGAAAACAGCAAACATTAGGTCAATCGTTAGCCGACAGCAACGTGAAGTGAAATAAAAATAATAATAATAACGGGAGATTTTGCAAAAACAAAGCAGAAACTAAATAAGCCCCTCTTCAGTCTGACCGAAGCTAAACGAAAATCGAAATAAAAATAGAAAAGTAAGTAAAAGCAAACCTACTTAAAATTCAAAGTTATTCTGACAGGTTCGTTAATTTAGCTAAACCAGCAGCCAATCTATGCCTATAAATGAACATTTTGTTGTTAATATGAGTTCTGTAACTTATTAAATTGAGTTTGCAGGAAAAGATAATTCTGAATAGAAACCGCTTGACGTGCCTTTACGCATGAATCCAAACACACATAGATTTTGATTGTACCAAAGAACAAATTCAGATAAGGAAAATGACTAATTATGCAGTCGACAATATGCACTCTCGTAATTGTGCTCCTTTGACCGCGTTGATAAGCAAAATAAAGCGGAACCGGCGGTTGAAGTTTAGAAATAATTTAACCCGGGTCAGCTCCGGTCACCTTCGCTCACGGCCATACCACACTGAAAATGCCCGAACTCGTCTGATCTCGGAAGCCAAGCAGTGTAGGGCTTGGTTAGTACTTGGATGGGAGACCGCCTGGGAATACTAGGTGCTGTAAGCATTTTTAAAAGTTTTGTTTTCCGTTTTCGCACGCGATGGGGCTGTTCGCCGAGGTAAAAGGTGGAAACTATCACTGTATTATTCACAATGATGATAATTAAACGTCTTCGTATCCTAATTATGCAGTCGATAATATTCACTCTCGTAATTTTGCTCCTTTGACCGCGTTGATAAGCAAAATTAAACGGAACCGGCGGTTGACGTTTAGAAACAATTTAACCCGGGTCAGCTCAGGGCAACTTCGCTCACGGCCATACCACACTGAAAGAGCCCGAACTCGTCCGATCTCGGAAGCCAAACAGTGTAGGGCCTGGTTAGTACTTGGATGGGAGACCGCCTGGGAATACTAGGTGCTGTAAGCATTTTTTAAAGTTTTGTTTTCCGTTTTAGCACGCGATGGGGCTGTTCGCCGAGGTAAAAGGTGGAAACCATCACTGTATTATTCACAATGATGATAATTAAACGTATCCTAATTATGCAGTCGATAATATGCACTCTCGTAATTGTGCTCCTTTGACCGCGTTGATAAACAGAATTAAGCGGAACCGGCGTTTGAAATTTAGAAACAATTTAACCCGGGTCAGCTCATTTCACCTTTGCTCACGGCCATCCCACACTGAAAAGGCCCGAACCCGAGCTGTATTGTGATAGCGCATTTTCAAAACTCAAGTGTCATCGATTGCAGTGCGCATTAGGTGTAAACGACAATTCGGCAGCTCAGAGCACCTGTCCTCAAGCGATCCGCTAGCCTCAGCCTTTCAGTAGCTTGGATGACAGGCTCACGCCACCGCGCCCAGCGAAAGCCGAATGGCATTTTATTGCTTTTCTAGAAAGCAGTGTTGTGACGTCAAATAGGCATCAGTCTGATTCTCTGCGCAACGTTCCCTAGAGTGGTAGGCTATAAATAGGCAGAGGAAACAAGGTCAACAAGAAAACAGCAAACATTAGGTCAATCGTTAGCCGACAGCAACGTGAAGTGAAATAAAAATAATAATAATAACGGGAGATTTTGCAAAAACAAAGCAGAAACTAAATAAGCCCCTCTTCAGTCTGACCGAAGCTAAACGAAAATCGAAATAAAAATAGAAAAGTAAGTAAAAGCAAACCTACTTAAAATTCAAAGTTATTCTGACAGGTTCGTTAATTTAGCTAAACCAGCAGCCAATCTATGCCTATAAATGAACATTTTGTTGTTAATATGAGTTCTGTAACTTATTAAATTGAGTTTGCAGGAAAAGATAATTCTGAATAGAAACCGCTTGACGTGCCTTTACGCATGAATCCAAACACACATAGATTTTGATTGTACCAAAGAACAAATTCAGATAAGGAAAATGACTAATTATGCAGTCGACAATATGCACTCTCGTAATTGTGCTCCTTTGACCGCGTTGATAAGCAAAATAAAGCGGAACCGGCGGTTGAAGTTTAGAAATAATTTAACCCGGGTCAGCTCCGGTCACCTTCGCTCACGGCCATACCACACTGAAAATGCCCGAACTCGTCTGATCTCGGAAGCCAAGCAGTGTAGGGCTTGGTTAGTACTTGGATGGGAGACCGCCTGGGAATACTAGGTGCTGTAAGCATTTTTAAAAGTTTTGTTTTCCGTTTTCGCACGCGATGGGGCTGTTCGCCGAGGTAAAAGGTGGAAACTATCACTGTATTATTCACAATGATGATAATTAAACGTCTTCGTATCCTAATTATGCAGTCGATAATATTCACTCTCGTAATTTTGCTCCTTTGACCGCGTTGATAAGCAAAATTAAACGGAACCGGCGGTTGACGTTTAGAAACAATTTAACCCGGGTCAGCTCAGGGCAACTTCGCTCACGGCCATACCACACTGAAAGAGCCCGAACTCGTCCGATCTCGGAAGCCAAACAGTGTAGGGCCTGGTTAGTACTTGGATGGGAGACCGCCTGGGAATACTAGGTGCTGTAAGCATTTTTTAAAGTTTTGTTTTCCGTTTTAGCACGCGATGGGGCTGTTCGCCGAGGTAAAAGGTGGAAACCATCACTGTATTATTCACAATGATGATAATTAAACGTATCCTAATTATGCAGTCGATAATATGCACTCTCGTAATTGTGCTCCTTTGACCGCGTTGATAAACAGAATTAAGCGGAACCGGCGTTTGAAATTTAGAAACAATTTAACCCGGGTCAGCTCATTTCACCTTTGCTCACGGCCATCCCACACTGAAAAGGCCCGAACCCGAGCTGTATTGTGATAGCGCATTTTCAAAACTCAAGTGTCATCGATTGCAGTGCGCATTAGGTGTAAACGACAATTCGGCAGCTCAGAGCACCTGTCCTCAAGCGATCCGCTAGCCTCAGCCTTTCAGTAGCTTGGATGACAGGCTCACGCCACCGCGCCCAGCGAAAGCCGAATGGCATTTTATTGCTTTTCTAGAAAGCAGTGTTGTGACGTCAAATAGGCATCAGTCTGATTCTCTGCGCAACGTTCCCTAGAGTGGTAGGCTATAAATAGGCAGAGGAAACAAGGTCAACAAGAAAACAGCAAACATTAGGTCAATCGTTAGCCGACAGCAACGTGAAGTGAAATAAAAATAATAATAACGGGAGATTTTGCAAAAACAAAGCAGAAACTAAATAAGCCCCTCTTCAGTCTGACCGAAGCTAAACGAAAATCGAAATAAAAATAGAAAAGTAAGTAAAAGCAAACCTACTTAAAATTCAAAGTTATTCTGACAGGTTCGTTAATTTAGCTAAACCAACAGCCAATCTATGCCTATAAATGAACATTTTGTTGTTAATATGAGTTCTGTAACTTATTAAATTGAGTTTGCAGGAAAAGATAATTCTGAATAGAAACCGCTTGACGTGCCTTTACGCATGAATCCAAACACACATAGATTTTGATTGTACCAAAGAACAAATTCAGATAAGGAAAATGACTAATTATGCAGTCGACAATATGCACTCTCGTAATTGTGCTCCTTTGACCGCGTTGATAAGCAAAATAAAGCGGAACCGGCGGTTGAAGTTTAGAAATAATTTAACCCGGGTCAGCTCCGGTCACCTTCGCTCATATAGAATAATTTCTGTTAAAATAGTATGGGACTCTAATGAATATATATATCTATATAGGGAATTGACGTATAAGCAGGTTTATATGAATGTGTGTCTGAAGGAGAGAACGTGGACCTGTAGGATTAAAGGTCAAGAGAGTGTCCAGGTGGCCAGTTGGAGATAAAACTGAGAGAACAACAACATGTGATGATCTGTGTGACAGAAGATCAGGGAAATTCCTGAAGTAAGCAGTTAGTCACAGGACTAAGACAATACTTAGAAAATAACAACCAGAGGTGCACATCAATAATATTGATAAATTAAAAAGCTGAAGTCAGGCATATATTAAGGAGGTCTCAATATATGCAGTAGGTGATTGGCCACCGGACATTCTAGAATAGGAGGGCCTAGACATGTTCAAATTGTATAAAACCTGTGGAAAAAGGCTGAAAGAGTGTGACTTCATGAACTCACCCGGCTTTGTTAATTACTAATAAAGTTTGTGCGGAAATGACAAGCTCCTGTCTCTGAGAGAATTCTTCGAAGAGGAAAAAAGACACGACATAACTTTGGCGTAGTCGGCAGGATTGGAATAACAGAGGCTGGAAATTCGGAACCGTCTGCTGCTGTGGGCCGGGAGCCGGATGGGTCACACAAGCCACGGTGATCACCAAATAAGGTAAAAGCGAATGTTCTTCGTACTAGTTTAACGGGTTGTGTGACTTGTTCCGGGTGCCGCCCCGGCAGTGGACTGTCGAGTAAGTCTCTCCAAATTAAGAACCTAAAAAAGTAAATAACTGAGACTGAGCTTGTGATTTTTGAAAAGAATGCATGTGTAATGTGTGTGATTGGGCCTCGAGGGAACTTGTATATAAGACCAAAATCTCTTTAGTGGAGTCACGTGAAAGTCCTGCAGAAAGGGCCTCAGCGGAGCAGAAGGTGCCCGCAGAGAGCTGGGGAGTCAGGCAAATAAAATCCTGGATAATAACGGATTTCTCTGTATGTTGTATAGACAATAGAAAAAAAACCTAATTTACAGACAATAGTTGTGTATAATCATAGGTTTTCTATATGTTGAAAGGCAAGTAGAGAAAAGACCGAATTAGCAGGTCACTCAAGAAGTGAGTGTTTGGAACGAATGAAGTAAGATTGAGTGACAGAGTGAAAGTCTCTGTCACAGGTGGAGAGGGGGTGAGAAGCGCTCCTGTAAAATCTCCATTTTTAAAAAAAGTGTGAACGAGAGTGTGTTTGGGAGAGTCCTGCACGGTGTAATTTGATTAGGCATTGTTTGAGAGACATTCAACAATCAAGCCGTTGATTGGGCTCTCTAGTACGAGAAGCTGTGTGTGTGTGGCTGTTTGATTCTGGTTTGCCTGCGTTAAGTGTGTTCTTGTTTGTATAGAGTTTGTATATAGAGTAAGTGAATGTGTGAGAGAAATCTGTCAGAAGGACAGATTGGTGTAGTAGGGTTATAAACCGTATATTAAGACGGAATAGTAGTAATTAATAAAGTGTAATTAAGCATACTCACAAAATAGAAACATATTTAATAAGCTTTTTAAAGGTACCTTTTAATTCTGTGTAATAATAAATGTATAGATATATGTGAAAGATTCAGTTTTTCACTATGAAGCAATAAGGAAGATACGATAAGAGATATAATCCCCTTGAAAGATTGGGGGTTAGTTTTGAAGTTGGCTTGGCTGTGTTGTGCATTATCTCACTGATTGTTGTTGTACCAATCCTTTATTATTCCCATAACGCGATCATTATAGGGTTGTGGAAGTATAGGGTTGTGGAAAGTATAGGGTTGTGGAAATCGATCAGTTGTAATAAAACATATGCAAAGTATATGATTTGGTATATTATGGTTGGAATTTAGTTGACATTGTAGAAAATATTTGTATTATTGTGCGAATAAGTGCGACGGTTCGACTAAATACCCACCAAATAGAAGGAAACAGGAGATCTAGAATTATAAAAAAAATAAAACTTTAGTAAAATAGGTAAATAAACGGATTGAACTAAAAAAGAGTCAGTTATTAAAGTATAAAACGGTATTTGGTATTGCGATAACCAATATTTAATTGCTGTTTTCTATAGAAAAATTAAAACTCCATAAACCATAATAATAAATAAAAGAGTGACTAAAACGGGAGGTTGTGCATAAACTGCAGCAATGAATAAAACGGCAGTAGAAGTGTTGAGTGCCAAAAATCCATTAATTAAAGAGGAGATAGAGAAAATCTCTCAGAAATGGGAGAAGCGAACTAAAAAAATGAATACAAATTGGCCGAAGGGAGGAACTTTCGATATAAATGTGTGTCAAGAAATGGAAATATTAATCAAAAATTATAAAGTTAAGCAAAAGGGTAAAAAGAGACAGGAAAAGAGAGAGAGAGAGAAAGAAATAATAAAACTGTTTAAAAAAGAAGGAGAGGAATATTTAAAAAATCTGAGAAGAGCGAGAAAAGTCTCGACAAAGCAAAGTACAAATGTAATTGAAACGCCTCCGCCATATGGGCAATATCCAGTAGTCTCAGGAATCGTGCAGATAGAGGGAGAAGTGAATGTAGAAGAGGGGGGGGAAAAACTCTGGAGAACTCCTGGGGCCAGCATAGGAGAAAAAGGCAGGAGAGCAGACCCCGGGGAGTCTCTGGGGGATTCCTCTCAGAGCAGACAGAAAGGATTAAGTAAGTTAAATTGTTACAGGGATTTGCAGGTAGCAATGGAAGAGTTACAGGGAAAGGATGTATGCAGTACCCCCAGAGAGAGCGCGCGCTCTCTGGAGGGACAGAAGTGTGATTTTCCCATGTCCTATGTTGAACAGGACAAAATACCTGATTTGGATAGATGGAGTGAGGAAGAGATTGAGGAAGGTAAAGTAAATAGGACGATAAGTGAAAAGGAGTTAAGAGATAGAAGGAAAATAAAGAAACCAGCCAAATATAGTCAGTACCCCATCCTGATAAAAGGAACGACAGGGCATTACGTGCCGTGGGGATCACAAGATATGCTGGGTTTAGTAGAGCGCCTCCCAGACATACATGAGGGGGCAGGAAAGTGGATAAGGGCTCTAGAGGAGGAGACAATGGGGAAATTACTGGCGGTGGGGGACCTTAAGGCTCTGTTGGCGAGGTTGCTAGGGATGGCTCGGATGGAGGAAGTACTGATGAAAAGTGAGCTACAGGCAGCGATAAACACCCCGTGCCTTGACGGTGCCAGCTTTGATCAATTCCGTCCCGCAATGTGGCAAACTTTGAGAGAGGATTATCCTACCAAGATAGACCCGAAATCACTGAAAGGGGAAGAGGTGGGAGACACTGTAAATCCAGCCATTTATCTGCATAGACAGTTAAAACGCTGGAAGTTGGAAACAGGGCGGAATCCTGAGGGAGATGAACTGATGACAACCCTGTTCCGGACTTCCATAGTGGAAGCGATGCCCTCGCCGGTGAGAAGCAGGCTGGAGGATGTAGTTGGACTAAACTCTAAAACGCACAGAGAGTTTTGTGATCATGTAATACACGCAGTAGAAAGATATCGCAAAGAGGAACAAAAACTTAAAGACCAAGAGAAAGAGACACAGCGGAAGTTGGCACAGCTTCAGCTGGGAGAACTGACAAAAAAGAAAAAGGTCCAAGCAGTGGTACAAGCCGAAGTGTCAGAGTCTGGCCCAGAAGCCGTAGTCTCTTCCGGAGGGCCATCGCGGCTGCCTAACCCTCAGGGCCAAGAGCAACCCACTATACCAGTAATTAATGTGTATGCACAGCCCCAACAGTGGAAGAATAAAACACCAAATAATAGACAAAATCAAAATCAAATATGGAGAGGGCCTGGGGGTCCGCAGAGACCCCAAGGGCCACCCGGAATATGCTGGGGATGTAATCAGTCAGGCCATATTAAGCGTAATTGTCCCACAAATCCGTGGCCGCTGAATCAGCAGCCGGGAAATGTTAATAGAAGAAATTGGCAACAAACCCAGGGATCCCAGGGACAGCAAGGCCCTGTGAATCCGTGGGGTGGGCCTAATCAAGGTTACTAGGGGTGCCCAGAGAATCCTAAAGGGGAGGGTCAGCTTCCAATGTTAACTGTAGAAGCTGATCAAGAACCTATGCTGCAGGTTCAAATAGAAGATAGAGACATACCAATGATGATAGATACTGGAGCTACTTACACCTGTGTTAGCTCAGATTATGCCTCTCACCTCCCCCTGTCAGGTAAATACGCAAAGACAGTAGGATTCTCGGGACACATGCAGTTGAGCGCACTGACAGCTCCAGTTCGTTTAAGCATTAAAGGAAACTCTATCAAATTGCCCATATTAGTTTCAGAACATACCCCAGTTAATCTATTAGGAAGAGATGCGTTATGTAATTTAGGAATTAAAATTTGGTGCTCTCCTCAAGGAATATATATGGATCAAATAGGTATAAACATGCAAATGGCAGTATCAGGAGAATGCGCAAATGTTTACTGGGTAGGAAGGTTGGGAGGTGAAGTGGGAGAGTCTGTAGCTAAATGGGAAAAGTACATTAAAGCACAGATACCTAAGGCACGAGAACCTGAATTGGAATATCATTGTACTATGCTATATGACCCAACATGTAACTTGGAATTAGAGAAAAAATGGCAGGAACAAACTAGGGGAGTAAGTGTTCCCATAACATCTCAGTACATAATAATAGGAGAACAGGGGGCAGCCCTGAAGGTAGAAAAAACAGAGTTTGTGGCGCAATGGCACAATGTGCCGAATTCAGCTCCACATATAGCACTGTTAGTGAATAGGGGTTTAGAAGCAAAAGACCTTGGACCAATGGTAGAACAAGCTAATAAAATAGAATGGATTAAAACAGATAACCCATTGATCTATTGTTCACAAGACAAATCTTTCACTAAAATACTATGTACAACAGTAACAACAGGAGTTCCGCAGGAAGTAGAGATCATGACGCGCCGGCAGATGCAGGGAAGTGAAATACAAACTGAGGAAAATCAGTTAAATCAGGAAATGGAGGGAAAAGTACCTGATAAAATATGGTCAAAACATGACACAGATGTGGGATTAATGCAATCAGCAAGTCCCATATACATAAATATAAAAAATGGAGTAAAATTACCGTGGAAAGCACAATACCCTTTGAAACCGGCAGCTGAGGAAGGAATAAGTAAAACAATTGAAGGATTAATAAAGGCAGGAGTAATAGTAGAAACTCAAAGCTGTTGTAACACACCTCTGTTACCTGTTCTTAAAGCTGATCAATCAAAATGGCGATTAGTGCATGATTTAAGAGCTGTAAATGAAATAGTGCAGGATTGGCCTGCTGTGGTTCCAAATCCTCACACATTGTTGACAAATGTTCCTCCTGAAGCCAAATATTTTACGGTTATTGATTTGTGCTCAGCCTTCTTTAGTGTACCTCTGGCTGAAGAGTGTAGATATTTGTTTGCATTCACATACCGAGGCAAACAATACACATACACTCGCATGCCACAAGGGTTTAAACACTCACCACACGTGTTTAATCAGGTGTTAAAAATGGATTTGGAAGACTTAAGAATTGATAGTGCATTAATTCAATACGTTGACGATATATTAATATGTTCATCCACGTTGGAACAATGCCATGAAGATTCAATTAAAGTTCTCCAAAAATTAGAGAAGGGGGGGCACAAAGTCTCAAAAACAAAGCTGCAGTATTGCCAACCTCAGGTAGAATACCTAGGGAGAATAATTGCACAAGGGATTAAATCAATAGCACCAGAACAGTTGGAAGGCATTAGTAAGGCCCCAATGCCTCAAACAGTAGGACAAATGATGACATTTCTAGGAATGACAGGATTTAGCTCGGACTGGATACCTGATTATGCATTAAAAACAGTTCCATTAAGAGAAATTATGAAAACAGCAGGACAACAGAGTACAAAGGCGCAGCTAGTGTGGACTATGGATGCATTAGCGGCGTTTGAAACAATAAAACAGGAAATGCAGTCGGCACCTGCATTAGCAGCCCCAGATTATACAAAACCATTTCTCTTGTATGTAGCAAATCGTAGTAATGGCTATGCCTCGGCTGTACTTATGCAAGAAACGTGTAGTGGACGGCGCAAACAACCTTTAGCATACTACAGCACTAAATTGGATAATGTGGCACAGGGGTATCCCCCATGTTATCAGGGGGTGGCTGCTCTACATTATGCGTATGAAAAAGCAGCCACCATTACAATGGGTTACCCAATAATAATATATACGCATCATAAAATTGTGGAACTGATAGAGCAGGGCAGATTTGTTCTTACTCAAGCTAGAACTTTGGTATTTTCATCATTGTTGAATTACCCTGATGTAACCATTCAGCGCTGTACTACTGTGAATCCGGCAGACGTGGTGCCGTTAGACTTTGAAGGAAAGCCGCATGAGTGCGTGGCTGACTCATTAGCATTTACCAGACTCAGACCAGATTTGGAGTCAGTACCTCTGGTGAATGCTGAGGAGTCATTCTTTGTGGATGGCTCATGCTACAGGGATCATGTGGGAAATCATGCGGGATTTGCAGTGGTACAGCAGCAGGGGGACGAATTTAGGGAGGTAAAATTAGAGCACTGTCCTCAGCCCTGTTCTGCTCAGTTGGCAGAACTCAAAGCTTTGACTGCGGCATGCGAAATGGGTAAGGGGAAAGCTGTAAATATATACACTGATTCGGCATACGCACATGGAGTATGTCATTTGTTTGGAGCAGTATGGAAACAAAGAGGTTTTAAAAAGAGTGATGGCACGCCCATTCAACATTTTGAACAAATTTTAAAACTCATCACGGCTATGATGCAGCCCACAAAATTAGCCATAATAAAGTGTCAAGCGCACAAAAAAGGCAATGATTTTGTGATAAAAGGCAATAATGCCGCAGATGAGGCAGCAAAAAAGGCCTCAAATTGCACCACCGCGGTATTAGCATCAGTGGTTTTGATAGAACCGTTAACTCAGCCTGATGACATAATCAGGATGCAGGAGCGAGCAGGACAATATGAGTGGTCGATGTGGCAAGCAAGAGGGGCCACTAAAGATGTAACAGGTTTATGGAGATCTCACAAAGGAGACATTGTAGCGCCCACAGTATTGCTAAATATATTAATAACTGATGCGCATGGGTTAGACCATTGCGCAAGGGGGGAAGTTATTAGAAAAATAAAACTACAAGGTTACTGGTCTCCTTATTTACAAGATATGGTAGATAATGTGTTAGCAAAATGCGAAGTGTGTGCACAAAATAATGTACGCAAAGGAGTAGCAACACCTATAGGGCATATACCGGTCCCAGAAGGACCATTTAGACATCTGGTTATGGACTACGTGGACATGATAAAAAAAGTAAATGGCAAAAGGTACATGCTTGTGGTGATAGATCGGTTTAGTAGATGGGTAGAGGCAATACCATCGGCAGAACAAGGTGCAGCAACAGTGATCAAGTTTCTGACAAGAGAAATAATTCCTAGATTTGGCATACCTACTGAAATTAGTTCAGATAATGGATCAGCATTCATTCAAAAAACTGTAAAACAAATAATACAACAATTAAGGATGAAACAAAGACTGGGATGTGTTTATCACCCACAGTCACAAGGTATGGTAGAGAGGATAAATGGTACCCTCAAGGCCAAAATAAACAAAATTTGTGTCAGTACGAAACTAAATTGGATTGATGCATTACCGCTTGCTTTGATGAGATATCGCATGCAAACTAATCGAATCACACATCTAACACCGCATGAAATGCTTACGGGTCGACCCATGCCTGTCCCTGCGTGGAGGGGGCCCTACAAAGGCCCCTCTCTGGAACAGCTTCAGATGGAACTTAAAGCATATATGAGACAACTAACGGAAATACATAAAGTTATTTACTTACAGGAAAAGAGCCGAGAACCTGAGACAGAGCCAGAGGTCCCTGATCCTGTAGTTCCAGGGGACCAAGTGTACCTTAAGGTCTTCCGAAGGAAGTGGAACGAGCCCAGGCGAGAAGGCCCGTATAAGGTGGTAAGGGCTACGCCCACAGCGGTACAGGTGGAAGGAAGCACCACGTGGTATCATTTGAATCATTGTACTCGGGTTCCAAAGATAATTACTAATTTACCACATAACAGCATAGAACATGAACCAGATGCAGGCCCGAATGGGTCCCAGGAGGAACCGGGATCAGGAACAATGTAACACCCATTATTACAGAACCAAACAGTTCTCCAATTTAACACACCCAGGGGTAAAGAGATGGGGACAAGTAATATGGAGAATGTGGATGGTATGGAATCTGTTGAACCAGATTAAATTAACCCAGGCAGAGGGTGGGCCTCAGGTAGTGGGATATGGGGCCAGTGGGAGGATAGTCTCGAATACAGAGAATGAGTGGTATGAGTGGGCTAAGTATACAGCACGAAATTACGAAAAAGAGAGTTGTTTAATGTGTGCACCTTCACCCTTAAAAGTATTACAAGTGATCCCTAATCCCTATAGTTATAAAAATTGTGCTGATTTTAACCGTAATTTCTGTCACTTAAAACCCTCAGAAAGGCCATATTGTCCAGCGGTGTGTCTAGGTTTCTTGGGAGAACCAAGTTTCTTTAAATGGTATAATTTAGTAGGTTGGGGGGATTGGTGTAGAAAGTTAGATGTTAAAATTGACGCACAAAAATTAGAAAGTCCTAAAAGATATAAAATAGATAAAACAATGAATTTTGAATGTTTTAATCGGTCAAAAGGGACAGAGGACTTAGGGGAATTTAAAGGGAATTGTGAAGTAACATGGCACATAGAGGATGACTCTAATTGGAAAGTGGATATTCCTAGGTTATGGAATTTTCAAGTTACAGGCTCATATAAGGGCAAGGTAATTCGTCGTATACATTGTGAAAATCAAACTATAGTAGTACCCACGGAGGAACCCTACTTAGTTCAATCTGAGGCGATAGCAGATTTCTATTGGATATGTGGAGGGAAAGAACTAAGGGCCACCCTGCCTAAAGGGTGGAAAGGTATATGTGCAAGGGTTCAACTGTTGCAGGAGGTTACTATAGTGAAGTGGGAAGGACAAATAGATGAAGAAGTATGGAGAGATAAGCCAAGTAGAGTTAAGAGGGCATATGAGGCAGACCCTAGAGTAACTATTGATAGTGTGGGGCAGCCTCGGGGAATTCCAGAAGAATATAAGGCAAGAAATGAGATAAAGTCAGGATTTGAGTCAATTTTTATATGGGTAACCCCAAATAAAAATGTAGAATGGATAAATTATATTTATTATAATCAACAGAGATTTATTAATTACACGGATGATGCTTTGGGAGCATTAGGAGAGCAAGTGCATGCAACTAGTAGAATGGCTTGGCAAAATAGACAAGCATTGGACTGGCTGTTGGCGGAAAGAGGAGGAGTTTGTGTACTGTTTGGAGATCAATGTTGCACTTTTATCCCTAATAATACCGCCCCTGAAGGGTCATTCACTGAAGCTATGAAAAATCTAAGAGAATTAAGGAAGGAAGTAAAAGATAATGCTGGACAAGATGTTGGAATTTGGGACTGGTTTGATGTGAAGTTGGGAAATTGGGGGGCCATGTTCACTAGAGCAGGGATTATAATAACAGTAGTAGTTGTTATAGTGGGATTAATGTTCTGTTGCGTGATACCTCTGCTGAGATCTTTCCTGGTGCAGGCAACTGTTAAGCAGATGAATCCAGTGATGAGGTACCACGTGAACGGTGAAGGAGTGGTCCTCCAGGCTGTCAACATGAGGCATGAGCTGGGTGAAGACGAGGGCTGGCTTGATCCGAATCCAGTACCAGACTGGATCCCACAAGAGCCACACCCAGATACCTCATCTGAGGACAGCATGGACAATGAGAAAGAGGTGATATGAAAGTGATAGAAGAGACTGTATAAGGAGCAGAAGAGGACAGCAGGTTAGCCCGGCTAGCATCCGAGACGGCTAGTTGGTCCACCTACTACGAGGGAGCTCCTTAAGAAAGCCAGAAGACTGATTTTTTAATATATAATTACACTACACATAATATAATCAAAAATTGTATTTTTGTGTATCATTTTATGTTTTTTTCTATTGTTTATTGGATAATCACAGTAATATTTGTTTTTAATTACTTTAATAGTAATTACATAATGCAAGGCGGCCTGCTTATATACATATTAAATAAAAATGTGGCTGGAGTGGTGAGTCTTTTACTCCTCCCTTGTCAAGAGTGGGGGGAGAGTTTTGGCTCTAAAACTCCCTGGGATGGATAACGACGAGAAGCACCAGTTGATAAGAATAAGGGGTTTATTAACCCGATAGATTTTCAGAAGGTTGCTTTTCCTCATTGTTCATTTTCAGATCTAAATTATTTTGTTGGAACTAAGTAAGTCCCAATGGGGGGATTATATAGAATAATTTCTGTTAAAATAGTATGGGACTCTAATGAATATATATATCTATATAGGGAATTGACGTATAAGCAGGTTTATATGAATGTGTGTCTGAAGGAGAGAACGTGGACCTGTAGGATTAAAGGTCAAGAGAGTGTCCAGGTGGCCAGTTGGAGATAAAACTGAGAGAACAACAACATGTGATGATCTGTGTGACAGAAGATCAGGGAAATTCCTGAAGTAAGCAGTTAGTCACAGGACTAAGACAATACTTAGAAAATAACAACCAGAGGTGCACATCAATAATATTGATAAATTAAAAAGCTGAAGTCAGGCATATATTAAGGAGGTCTCAATATATGCAGTAGGTGATTGGCCACCGGACATTCTAGAATAGGAGGGCCTAGACATGTTCAAATTGTATAAAACCTGTGGAAAAAGGCTGAAAGAGTGTGACTTCATGAACTCACCCGGCTTTGTTAATTACTAATAAAGTTTGTGCGGAAATGACAAGCTCCTGTCTCTGAGAGAATTCTTCGAAGAGGAAAAAAGACACGACACTCACGGCCATACCACACTGAAAATGCCCGAACTCGTCTGATCTCGGAAGCCAAGCAGTGTAGGGCTTGGTTAGTACTTGGATGGGAGACCGCCTGGGAATACTAGGTGCTGTAAGCATTTTTAAAAGTTTTGTTTTCCGTTTTCGCACGCGATGGGGCTGTTCGCCGAGGTAAAAGGTGGAAACTATCACTGTATTATTCACAATGATGATAATTAAACGTCTTCGTATCCTAATTATGCAGTCGATAATATTCACTCTCGTAATTTTGCTCCTTTGACCGCGTTGATAAGCAAAATTAAACGGAACCGGCGGTTGACGTTTAGAAACAATTTAACCCGGGTCAGCTCAGGGCAACTTCGCTCACGGCCATACCACACTGAAAGAGCCCGAACTCGTCCGATCTCGGAAGCCAAACAGTGTAGGGCCTGGTTAGTACTTGGATGGGAGACCGCCTGGGAATACTAGGTGCTGTAAGCATTTTTTAAAGTTTTGTTTTCCGTTTTAGCACGCGATGGGGCTGTTCGCCGAGGTAAAAGGTGGAAACCATCACTGTATTATTCACAATGATGATAATTAAACGTATCCTAATTATGCAGTCGATAATATGCACTCTCGTAATTGTGCTCCTTTGACCGCGTTGATAAACAGAATTAAGCGGAACCGGCGTTTGAAATTTAGAAACAATTTAACCCGGGTCAGCTCATTTCACCTTTGCTCACGGCCATCCCACACTGAAAAGGCCCGAACCCGAGCTGTATTGTGATAGCGCATTTTCAAAACTCAAGTGTCATCGATTGCAGTGCGCATTAGGTGTAAACGACAATTCGGCAGCTCAGAGCACCTGTCCTCAAGCGATCCGCTAGCCTCAGCCTTTCAGTAGCTTGGATGACAGGCTCACGCCACCGCGCCCAGCGAAAGCCGAATGGCATTTTATTGCTTTTCTAGAAAGCAGTGTTGTGACGTCAAATAGGCATCAGTCTGATTCTCTGCGCAACGTTCCCTAGAGTGGTAGGCTATAAATAGGCAGAGGAAACAAGGTCAACAAGAAAACAGCAAACATTAGGTCAATCGTTAGCCGACAGCAACGTGAAGTGAAATAAAAATAATAATAACGGGAGATTTTGCAAAAACAAAGCAGAAACTAAATAAGCCCCTCTTCAGTCTGACCGAAGCTAAACGAAAATCGAAATAAAAATAGAAAAGTAAGTAAAAGCAAACCTACTTAAAATTCAAAGTTATTCTGACAGGTTCGTTAATTTAGCTAAACCAACAGCCAATCTATGCCTATAAATGAACATTTTGTTGTTAATATGAGTTCTGTAACTTATTAAATTGAGTTTGCAGGAAAAGATAATTCTGAATAGAAACCGCTTGACGTGCCTTTACGCATGAATCCAAACACACATAGATTTTGATTGTACCAAAGAACAAATTCAGATAAGGAAAATGACTAATTATGCAGTCGACAATATGCACTCTCGTAATTGTGCTCCTTTGACCGCGTTGATAAGCAAAATAAAGCGGAACCGGCGGTTGAAGTTTAGAAATAATTTAACCCGGGTCAGCTCCGGTCACCTTCGCTCACGGCCATACCACACTGAAAATGCCCGAACTCGTCTGATCTCGGAAGCCAAGCAGTGTAGGGCTTGGTTACTACTTGGATGGGAGACCGCCTGGGAATACTAGGTGCTGTAAGCATTTTTAAAAGTTTTGTTTTCCGTTTTCGCACGCGATGGGGCTGTTCGCCGAGGTAAAAGGTGGAAACTATCACTGTATTATTCACAATGATGATAATTAAACGTCTTCGTATCCTAATTATGCAGTCGATAATATTCACTCTCGTAATTTTGCTCCTTTGACCGCGTTGATAAGCAAAATTAAACGGAACCGGCGGTTGACGTTTAGAAACAATTTAACCCGGGTCAGCTCAGGGCAACTTCGCTCACGGCCATACCACACTGAAAGAGCCCGAACTCGTCCGATCTCGGAAGCCAAACAGTGTAGGGCCTGGTTAGTACTTGGATGGGAGACCGCCTGGGAATACTAGGTGCTGTAAGCATTTTTAAAAGTTTTGTTTTCCGTTTTCGCACGCGATGGGGCTGTTCGCCGAGGTAAAAGGTGGAAACTATCACTGTATTATTCACAATGATGATAATTAAACGTATCCTAATTATGCAGTCGATAATATGCACTCTCGTAATTGTGCTCCTTTGACCGCGTTGATAAACAGAATTAAGCGGAACCGGCGTTTGAAATTTAGAAACAATTTAACCCGGGTCAGCTCATTTCACCTTTGCTCACGGCCATCCCACACTGAAAAGGCCCGAACCCGAGCTGTATTGTGATAGCGCATTTTCAAAACTCAAGTGTCATCGATTGCAGTGCGCATTAGGTGTAAACGACAATTCGGCAGCTCAGAGCACCTGTCCTCAAGCGATCCGCTAGCCTCAGCCTTTCAGTAGCTTGGATGACAGGCTCACGCCACCGCGCCCAGCGAAAGCCGAATGGCATTTTATTGCTTTTCTAGAAAGCAGTGTTGTGACGTCAAATAGGCATCAGTCTGATTCTCTGCGCAACGTTCCCTAGAGTGGTAGGCTATAAATAGGCAGAGGAAACAAGGTCAACAAGAAAACAGCAAACATTAGGTCAATCGTTAGCCGACAGCAACGTGAAGTGAAATAAAAATAATAATAACGGGAGATTTTGCAAAAACAAAGCAGAAACTAAATAAGCCCCTCTTCAGTCTGACCGAAGCTAAACGAAAATCGAAATAAAAATAGAAAAGTAAGTAAAAGCAAACCTACTTAAAATTCAAAGTTATTCTGACAGGTTCGTTAATTTAGCTAAACCAGCAGCCAATCTATGCCTATAAATGAACATTTTGTTGTTAATATGAGTTCTGTAACTTATTAAATTGAGTTTGCAGGAAAAGATAATTCTGAATAGAAACCGCTTGACGTGCCTTTACGCATGAATCCAAACACACATAGATTTTGATTGTACCAAAGAACAAATTCAGATAAGGAAAATGACTAATTATGCAGTCGACAATATGCACTCTCGTAATTGTGCTCCTTTGACCGCGTTGATAAGCAAAATAAAGCGGAACCGGCGGTTGAAGTTTAGAAATAATTTAACCCGGGTCAGCTCCGGTCACCTTCGCTCACGGCCATACCACACTGAAAATGCCCGAACTCGTCTGATCTCGGAAGCCAAGCAGTGTAGGGCTTGGTTAGTACTTGGATGGGAGACCGCCTGGGAATACTAGGTGCTGTAAGCATTTTTAAAAGTTTTGTTTTCCGTTTTCGCACGCGATGGGGCTGTTCGCCGAGGTAAAAGGTGGAAACTATCACTGTATTATTCACAATGATGATAATTAAACGTCTTCGTATCCTAATTATGCAGTCGATAATATTCACTCTCGTAATTTTGCTCCTTTGACCGCGTTGATAAGCAAAATTAAACGGAACCGGCGGTTGACGTTTAGAAACAATTTAACCCGGGTCAGCTCAGGGCAACTTCGCTCACGGCCATACCACACTGAAAGAGCCCGAACTCGTCCGATCTCGGAAGCCAAACAGTGTAGGGCCTGGTTAGTACTTGGATGGGAGACCGCCTGGGAATACTAGGTGCTGTAAGCATTTTTAAAAGTTTTGTTTTCCGTTTTCGCACGCGATGGGGCTGTTCGCCGAGGTAAAAGGTGGAAACTATCACTGTATTATTCACAATGATGATAATTAAACGTATCCTAATTATGCAGTCGATAATATGCACTCTCGTAATTGTGCTCCTTTGACCGCGTTGATAAACAGAATTAAGCGGAACCGGCGTTTGAAATTTAGAAACAATTTAACCCGGGTCAGCTCATTTCACCTTTGCTCACGGCCATCCCACACTGAAAAGGCCCGAACCCGAGCTGTATTGTGATAGCGCATTTTCAAAACTCAAGTGTCATCGATTGCAGTGCGCATTAGGTGTAAACGACAATTCGGCAGCTCAGAGCACCTGTCCTCAAGCGATCCGCTAGCCTCAGCCTTTCAGTAGCTTGGATGACAGGCTCACGCCACCGCGCCCAGCGAAAGCCGAATGGCATTTTATTGCTTTTCTAGAAAGCAGTGTTGTGACGTCAAATAGGCATCAGTCTGATTCTCTGCGCAACGTTCCCTAGAGTGGTAGGCTATAAATAGGCAGAGGAAACAAGGTCAACAAGAAAACAGCAAACATTAGGTCAATCGTTAGCCGACAGCAACGTGAAGTGAAATAAAAATAATAATAATAACGGGAGATTTTGCAAAAACAAAGCAGAAACTAAATAAGCCCCTCTTCAGTCTGACCGAAGCTAAACGAAAATCGAAATAAAAATAGAAAAGTAAGTAAAAGCAAACCTACTTAAAATTCAAAGTTATTCTGACAGGTTCGTTAATTTAGCTAAACCAGCAGCCAATCTATGCCTATAAATGAACATTTTGTTGTTAATATGAGTTCTGTAACTTATTAAATTGAGTTTGCAGGAAAAGATAATTCTGAATAGAAACCGCTTGACGTGCCTTTACGCATGAATCCAAACACACATAGATTTTGATTGTACCAAAGAACAAATTCAGATAAGGAAAATGACTAATTATGCAGTCGACAATATGCACTCTCGTAATTGTGCTCCTTTGACCGCGTTGATAAGCAAAATAAAGCGGAACCGGCGGTTGAAGTTTAGAAATAATTTAACCCGGGTCAGCTCTGGTCACCTTCGCTCACGGCCATACCACACTGAAAATGCCCGAACTCGTCTGATCTCGGAAGCCAAGCAGTGTAGGGCTTGGTTAGTACTTGGATGGGAGACCGCCTGGGAATACTAGGTGCTGTAAGCATTTTTAAAAGTTTTGTTTTCCGTTTTCGCACGCGATGGGGCTGTTCGCCGAGGTAAAAGGTGGAAACTATCACTGTATTATTCACAATGATGATAATTAAACGTCTTCGTATCCTAATTATGCAGTCGATAATATTCACTCTCGTAATTTTGCTCCTTTGACCGCGTTGATAAGCAAAATTAAACGGAACCGGCGGTTGACGTTTAGAAACAATTTAACCCGGGTCAGCTCAGGGCAACTTCGCTCACGGCCATACCACACTGAAAGAGCCCGAACTCGTCCGATCTCGGAAGCCAAACAGTGTAGGGCCTGGTTAGTACTTGGATGGGAGACCGCCTGGGAATACTAGGTGCTGTAAGCATTTTTTAAAGTTTTGTTTTCCGTTTTAGCACGCGATGGGGCTGTTCGCCGAGGTAAAAGGTGGAAACCATCACTGTATTATTCACAATGATGATAATTAAACGTATCCTAATTATGCAGTCGATAATATGCACTCTCGTAATTGTGCTCCTTTGACCGCGTTGATAAACAGAATTAAGCGGAACCGGCGTTTGAAATTTAGAAACAATTTAACCCGGGTCAGCTCATTTCACCTTTGCTCACGGCCATCCCACACTGAAAAGGCCCGAACCCGAGCTGTATTGTGATAGCGCATTTTCAAAACTCAAGTGTCATCGATTGCAGTGCGCATTAGGTGTAAACGACAATTCGGCAGCTCAGAGCACCTGTCCTCAAGCGATCCGCTAGCCTCAGCCTTTCAGTAGCTTGGATGACAGGCTCACGCCACCGCGCCCAGCGAAAGCCGAATGGCATTTTATTGCTTTTCTAGAAAGCAGTGTTGTGACGTCAAATAGGCATCAGTCTGATTCTCTGCGCAACGTTCCCTAGAGTGGTAGGCTATAAATAGGCAGAGGAAACAAGGTCAACAAGAAAACAGCAAACATTAGGTCAATCGTTAGCCGACAGCAACGTGAAGTGAAATAAAAATAATAATAACGGGAGATTTTGCAAAAACAAAGCAGAAACTAAATAAGCCCCTCTTCAGTCTGACCGAAGCTAAACGAAAATCGAAATAAAAATAGAAAAGTAAGTAAAAGCAAACCTACTTAAAATTCAAAGTTATTCTGACAGGTTCGTTAATTTAGCTAAACCAACAGCCAATCTATGCCTATAAATGAACATTTTGTTGTTAATATGAGTTCTGTAACTTATTAAATTGAGTTTGCAGGAAAAGATAATTCTGAATAGAAACCGCTTGACGTGCCTTTACGCATGAATCCAAACACACATAGATTTTGATTGTACCAAAGAACAAATTCAGATAAGGAAAATGACTAATTATGCAGTCGACAATATGCACTCTCGTAATTGTGCTCCTTTGACCGCGTTGATAAGCAAAATAAAGCGGAACCGGCGGTTGAAGTTTAGAAATAATTTAACCCGGGTCAGCTCCGGTCACCTTCGCTCACGGCCATACCACACTGAAAATGCCCGAACTCGTCTGATCTCGGAAGCCAAGCAGTGTAGGGCTTGGTTAGTACTTGGATGGGAGACCGCCTGGGAATACTAGGTGCTGTAAGCATTTTTAAAAGTTTTGTTTTCCGTTTTCGCACGCGATGGGGCTGTTCGCCGAGGTAAAAGGTGGAAACTATCACTGTATTATTCACAATGATGATAATTAAACGTCTTCGTATCCTAATTATGCAGTCGATAATATTCACTCTCGTAATTTTGCTCCTTTGACCGCGTTGATAAGCAAAATTAAACGGAACCGGCGGTTGACGTTTAGAAACAATTTAACCCGGGTCAGCTCAGGGCAACTTCGCTCACGGCCATACCACACTGAAAGAGCCCGAACTCGTCCGATCTCGGAAGCCAAACAGTGTAGGGCCTGGTTAGTACTTGGATGGGAGACCGCCTGGGAATACTAGGTGCTGTAAGCATTTTTAAAAGTTTTGTTTTCCGTTTTCGCACGCGATGGGGCTGTTCGCCGAGGTAAAAGGTGGAAACTATCACTGTATTATTCACAATGATGATAATTAAACGTATCCTAATTATGCAGTCGATAATATGCACTCTCGTAATTGTGCTCCTTTGACCGCTTTGATAAACAGAATTAAGCGGAACCGGCGTTTGAAATTTAGAAACAATTTAACCCGGGTCAGCTCATTTCACCTTTGCTCACGGCCATCCCACACTGAAAAGGCCCGAACCCGAGCTGTATTGTGATAGCGCATTTTCAAAACTCAAGTGTCATCGATTGCAGTGCGCATTAGGTGTAAACGACAATTCGGCAGCTCAGAGCACCTGTCCTCAAGCGATCCGCTAGCCTCAGCCTTTCAGTAGCTTGGATGACAGGCTCACGCCACCGCGCCCAGCGAAAGCCGAATGGCATTTTATTGCTTTTCTAGAAAGCAGTGTTGTGACGTCAAATAGGCATCAGTCTGATTCTCTGCGCAACGTTCCCTAGAGTGGTAGGCTATAAATAGGCAGAGGAAACAAGGTCAACAAGAAAACAGCAAACATTAGGTCAATCGTTAGCCGACAGCAACGTGAAGTGAAATAAAAATAATAATAACGGGAGATTTTGCAAAAACAAAGCAGAAACTAAATAAGCCCCTCTTCAGTCTGACCGAAGCTAAACGAAAATCGAAATAAAAATAGAAAAGTAAGTAAAAGCAAACCTACTTAAAATTCAAAGTTATTCTGACAGGTTCGTTAATTTAGCTAAACCAGCAGCCAATCTATGCCTATAAATGAACATTTTGTTGTTAATATGAGTTCTGTAACTTATTAAATTGAGTTTGCAGGAAAAGATAATTCTGAATAGAAACCGCTTGACGTGCCTTTACGCATGAATCCAAACACACATAGATTTTGATTGTACCAAAGAACAAATTCAGATAAGGAAAATGACTAATTATGCAGTCGACAATATGCACTCTCGTAATTGTGCTCCTTTGACCGCGTTGATAAGCAAAATAAAGCGGAACCGGCGGTTGAAGTTTAGAAATAATTTAACCCGGGTCAGCTCCGGTCACCTTCGCTCACGGCCATACCACACTGAAAATGCCCGAACTCGTCTGATCTCGGAAGCCAAGCAGTGTAGGGCTTGGTTAGTACTTGGATGGGAGACCGCCTGGGAATACTAGGTGCTGTAAGCATTTTTAAAAGTTTTGTTTTCCGTTTTCGCACGCGATGGGGCTGTTCGCCGAGGTAAAAGGTGGAAACTATCACTGTATTATTCACAATGATGATAATTAAACGTCTTCGTATCCTAATTATGCAGTCGATAATATTCACTCTCGTAATTTTGCTCCTTTGACCGCGTTGATAAGCAAAATTAAACGGAACCGGCGGTTGACGTTTAGAAACAATTTAACCCGGGTCAGCTCAGGGCAACTTCGCTCACGGCCATACCACACTGAAAGAGCCCGAACTCGTCCGATCTCGGAAGCCAAACAGTGTAGGGCCTGGTTAGTACTTGGATGGGAGACCGCCTGGGAATACTAGGTGCTGTAAGCATTTTTAAAAGTTTTGTTTTCCGTTTTCGCACGCGATGGGGCTGTTCGCCGAGGTAAAAGGTGGAAACTATCACTGTATTATTCACAATGATGATAATTAAACGTATCCTAATTATGCAGTCGATAATATGCACTCTCGTAATTGTGCTCCTTTGACCGCGTTGATAAACAGAATTAAGCGGAACCGGCGTTTGAAATTTAGAAACAATTTAACCCGGGTCAGCTCATTTCACCTTTGCTCACGGCCATCCCACACTGAAAAGGCCCGAACCCGAGCTGTATTGTGATAGCGCATTTTCAAAACTCAAGTGTCATCGATTGCAGTGCGCATTAGGTGTAAACGACAATTCGGCAGCTCAGAGCACCTGTCCTCAAGCGATCCGCTAGCCTCAGCCTTTCAGTAGCTTGGATGACAGGCTCACGCCACCGCGCCCAGCGAAAGCCGAATGGCATTTTATTGCTTTTCTAGAAAGCAGTGTTGTGACGTCAAATAGGCATCAGTCTGATTCTCTGCGCAACGTTCCCTAGAGTGGTAGGCTATAAATAGGCAGAGGAAACAAGGTCAACAAGAAAACAGCAAACATTAGGTCAATCGTTAGCCGACAGCAACGTGAAGTGAAATAAAAATAATAATAATAACGGGAGATTTTGCAAAAACAAA
Source organism: Synaphobranchus kaupii (assembly GCA_029718625.1). NCBI lineage: Eukaryota > Metazoa > Chordata > Actinopteri > Anguilliformes > Synaphobranchidae > Synaphobranchus > Synaphobranchus kaupii. The sequence continues at coordinate 116,153,664 of CM056380.1, forward strand.
GCAGAAACTAAATAAGCCCCTCTTCAGTCTGACCGAAGCTAAACGAAAATCGAAATAAAAATAGAAAAGTAAGTAAAAGCAAACCTACTTAAAATTCAAAGTTATTCTGACAGGTTCGTTAATTTAGCTAAACCAGCAGCCAATCTATGCCTATAAATGAACATTTTGTTGTTAATATGAGTTCTGTAACTTATTAAATTGAGTTTGCAGGAAAAGATAATTCTGAATAGAAACCGCTTGACGTGCCTTTACGCATGAATCCAAACACACATAGATTTTGATTGTACCAAAGAACAAATTCAGATAAGGAAAATGACTAATTATGCAGTCGACAATATGCACTCTCGTAATTGTGCTCCTTTGACCGCGTTGATAAGCAAAATAAAGCGGAACCGGCGGTTGAAGTTTAGAAATAATTTAACCCGGGTCAGCTCCGGTCACCTTCGCTCACGGCCATACCACACTGAAAATGCCCGAACTCGTCTGATCTCGGAAGCCAAGCAGTGTAGGGCTTGGTTAGTACTTGGATGGGAGACCGCCTGGGAATACTAGGTGCTGTAAGCATTTTTAAAAGTTTTGTTTTCCGTTTTCGCACGCGATGGGGCTGTTCGCCGAGGTAAAAGGTGGAAACTATCACTGTATTATTCACAATGATGATAATTAAACGTCTTCGTATCCTAATTATGCAGTCGATAATATTCACTCTCGTAATTTTGCTCCTTTGACCGCGTTGATAAGCAAAATTAAACGGAACCGGCGGTTGACGTTTAGAAACAATTTAACCCGGGTCAGCTCAGGGCAACTTCGCTCACGGCCATACCACACTGAAAGAGCCCGAACTCGTCCGATCTCGGAAGCCAAACAGTGTAGGGCCTGGTTAGTACTTGGATGGGAGACCGCCTGGGAATACTAGGTGCTGTAAGCATTTTTAAAAGTTTTGTTTTCCGTTTTAGCACGCGATGGGGCTGTTCGCCGAGGTAAAAGGTGGAAACCATCACTGTATTATTCACAATGATGATAATTAAACGTATCCTAATTATGCAGTCGATAATATGCACTCTCGTAATTGTGCTCCTTTGACCGCGTTGATAAACAGAATTAAGCGGAACCGGCGTTTGAAATTTAGAAACAATTTAACCCGGGTCAGCTCATTTCACCTTTGCTCACGGCCATCCCACACTGAAAAGGCCCGAACCCGAGCTGTATTGTGATAGCGCATTTTCAAAACTCAAGTGTCATCGATTGCAGTGCGCATTAGGTGTAAACGACAATTCGGCAGCTCAGAGCACCTGTCCTCAAGCGATCCGCTAGCCTCAGCCTTTCAGTAGCTTGGATGACAGGCTCACGCCACCGCGCCCAGCGAAAGCCGAATGGCATTTTATTGCTTTTCTAGAAAGCAGTGTTGTGACGTCAAATAGGCATCAGTCTGATTCTCTGCGCAACGTTCCCTAGAGTGGTAGGCTATAAATAGGCAGAGGAAACAAGGTCAACAAGAAAACAGCAAACATTAGGTCAATCGTTAGCCGACAGCAACGTGAAGTGAAATAAAAATAATAATAACGGGAGATTTTGCAAAAACAAAGCAGAAACTAAATAAGCCCCTCTTCAGTCTGACCGAAGCTAAACGAAAATCGAAATAAAAATAGAAAAGTAAGTAAAAGCAAACCTACTTAAAATTCAAAGTTATTCTGACAGGTTCGTTAATTTAGCTAAACCAGCAGCCAATCTATGCCTATAAATGAACATTTTGTTGTTAATATGAGTTCTGTAACTTATTAAATTGAGTTTGCAGGAAAAGATAATTCTGAATAGAAACCGCTTGACGTGCCTTTACGCATGAATCCAAACACACATAGATTTTGATTGTACCAAAGAACAAATTCAGATAAGGAAAATGACTAATTATGCAGTCGACAATATGCACTCTCGTAATTGTGCTCCTTTGACCGCGTTGATAAGCAAAATAAAGCGGAACCGGCGGTTGAAGTTTAGAAATAATTTAACCCGGGTCAGCTCCGGTCACCTTCGCTCACGGCCATACCACACTGAAAATGCCCGAACTCGTCTGATCTCGGAAGCCAAGCAGTGTAGGGCTTGGTTAGTACTTGGATGGGAGACCGCCTGGGAATACTAGGTGCTGTAAGCATTTTTAAAAGTTTTGTTTTCCGTTTTCGCACGCGATGGGGCTGTTCGCCGAGGTAAAAGGTGGAAACTATCACTGTATTATTCACAATGATGATAATTAAACGTCTTTGTATCCTAATTATGCAGTCGATAATATTCACTCTCGTAATTTTGCTCCTTTGACCGCGTTGATAAGCAAAATTAAACGGAACCGGCGGTTGACGTTTAGAAACAATTTAACCCGGGTCAGCTCAGGGCAACTTCGCTCACGGCCATACCACACTGAAAGAGCCCGAACTCGTCCGATCTCGGAAGCCAAACAGTGTAGGGCCTGGTTAGTACTTGGATGGGAGACCGCCTGGGAATACTAGGTGCTGTAAGCATTTTTAAAAGTTTTGTTTTCCGTTTTAGCACGCGATGGGGCTGTTCGCCGAGGTAAAAGGTGGAAACCATCACTGTATTATTCACAATGATGATAATTAAACGTATCCTAATTATGCAGTCGATAATATGCACTCTCGTAATTGTGCTCCTTTGACCGCGTTGATAAACAGAATTAAGCGGAACCGGCGTTTGAAATTTAGAAACAATTTAACCCGGGTCAGCTCATTTCACCTTTGCTCACGGCCATCCCACACTGAAAAGGCCCGAACCCGAGCTGTATTGTGATAGCGCATTTTCAAAACTCAAGTGTCATCGATTGCAGTGCGCATTAGGTGTAAACGACAATTCGGCAGCTCAGAGCACCTGTCCTCAAGCGATCCGCTAGCCTCAGCCTTTCAGTAGCTTGGATGACAGGCTCACGCCACCGCGCCCAGCGAAAGCCGAATGGCATTTTATTGCTTTTCTAGAAAGCAGTGTTGTGACGTCAAATAGGCATCAGTCTGATTCTCTGCGCAACGTTCCCTAGAGTGGTAGGCTATAAATAGGCAGAGGAAACAAGGTCAACAAGAAAACAGCAAACATTAGGTCAATCGTTAGCCGACAGCAACGTGAAGTGAAATAAAAATAATAATAACGGGAGATTTTGCAAAAACAAAGCAGAAACTAAATAAGCCCCTCTTCAGTCTGACCGAAGCTAAACGAAAATCGAAATAAAAATAGAAAAGTAAGTAAAAGCAAACCTACTTAAAATTCAAAGTTATTCTGACAGGTTCGTTAATTTAGCTAAACCAACAGCCAATCTATGCCTATAAATGAACATTTTGTTGTTAATATGAGTTCTGTAACTTATTAAATTGAGTTTGCAGGAAAAGATAATTCTGAATAGAAACCGCTTCACGTGCCTTTACGCATGAATCCAAACACACATAGATTTTGATTGTACCAAAGAACAAATTCAGATAAGGAAAATGACTAATTATGCAGTCGACAATATGCACTCTCGTTATTGTGCTCCTTTGACCGCGTTGATAAGCAAAATAAAGCGGAACCGGCGGTTGAAGTTTAGAAATAATTTAACCCGGGTCAGCTCCGGTCACCTTCGCTCACGGCCATACCACACTGAAAATGCCCGAACTCGTCTGATCTCGGAAGCCAAGCAGTGTAGGGCTTGGTTAGTACTTGGATGGGAGACCGCCTGGGAATACTAGGTGCTGTAAGCATTTTTAAAAGTTTTGTTTTCCGTTTTCGCACGCGATGGGGCTGTTCGCCGAGGTAAAAGGTGGAAACTATCACTGTATTATTCACAATGATGATAATTAAACGTCTTCGTATCCTAATTATGCAGTCGATAATATTCACTCTCGTAATTTTGCTCCTTTGACCGCGTTGATAAGCAAAATTAAACGGAACCGGCGGTTGACGTTTAGAAACAATTTAACCCGGGTCAGCTCAGGGCAACTTCGCTCACGGCCATACCACACTGAAAGAGCCCGAACTCGTCCGATCTCGGAAGCCAAACAGTGTAGGGCCTGGTTAGTACTTGGATGGGAGACCGCCTGGGAATACTAGGTGCTGTAAGCATTTTTAAAAGTTTTGTTTTCCGTTTTCGCACGCGATGGGGCTGTTCGCCGAGGTAAAAGGTGGAAACTATCACTGTATTATTCACAATGATGATAATTAAACGTATCCTAATTATGCAGTCGATAATATGCACTCTCGTAATTGTGCTCCTTTGACCGCGTTGATAAACAGAATTAAGCGGAACCGGCGTTTGAAATTTAGAAACAATTTAACCCGGGTCAGCTCATTTCACCTTTGCTCACGGCCATCCCACACTGAAAAGGCCCGAACCCGAGCTGTATTGTGATAGCGCATTTTCAAAACTCAAGTGTCATCGATTGCAGTGCGCATTAGGTGTAAACGACAATTCGGCAGCTCAGAGCACCTGTCCTCAAGCGATCCGCTAGCCTCAGCCTTTCAGTAGCTTGGATGACAGGCTCACGCCACCGCGCCCAGCGAAAGCCGAATGGCATTTTATTGCTTTTCTAGAAAGCAGTGTTGTGACGTCAAATAGGCATCAGTCTGATTCTCTGCGCAACGTTCCCTAGAGTGGTAGGCTATAAATAGGCAGAGGAAACAAGGTCAACAAGAAAACAGCAAACATTAGGTCAATCGTTAGCCGACAGCAACGTGAAGTGAAATAAAAATAATAATAATAACGGGAGATTTTGCAAAAACAAAGCAGAAACTAAATAAGCCCCTCTTCAGTCTGACCGAAGCTAAACGAAAATCGAAATAAAAATAGAAAAGTAAGTAAAAGCAAACCTACTTAAAATTCAAAGTTATTCTGACAGGTTCGTTAATTTAGCTAAACCAACAGCCAATCTATGCCTATAAATGAACATTTTGTTGTTAATATGAGTTCTGTAACTTATTAAATTGAGTTTGCAGGAAAAGATAATTCTGAATAGAAACCGCTTCACGTGCCTTTACGCATGAATCCAAACACACATAGATTTTGATTGTACCAAAGAACAAATTCAGATAAGGAAAATGACTAATTATGCAGTCGACAATATGCACTCTCGTTATTGTGCTCCTTTGACCGCGTTGATAAGCAAAATAAAGCGGAACCGGCGGTTGAAGTTTAGAAATAATTTAACCCGGGTCAGCTCCGGTCACCTTCGCTCACGGCCATACCACACTGAAAATGCCCGAACTCGTCTGATCTCGGAAGCCAAGCAGTGTAGGGCTTGGTTAGTACTTGGATGGGAGACCGCCTGGGAATACTAGGTGCTGTAAGCATTTTTAAAAGTTTTGTTTTCCGTTTTCGCACGCGATGGGGCTGTTCGCCGAGGTAAAAGGTGGAAACTATCACTGTATTATTCACAATGATGATAATTAAACGTCTTCGTATCCTAATTATGCAGTCGATAATATTCACTCTCGTAATTTTGCTCCTTTGACCGCGTTGATAAGCAAAATTAAACGGAACCGGCGGTTGACGTTTAGAAACAATTTAACCCGGGTCAGCTCAGGGCAACTTCGCTCACGGCCATACCACACTGAAAGAGCCCGAACTCGTCCGATCTCGGAAGCCAAACAGTGTAGGGCCTGGTTAGTACTTGGATGGGAGACCGCCTGGGAATACTAGGTGCTGTAAGCATTTTTAAAAGTTTTGTTTTCCGTTTTCGCACGCGATGGGGCTGTTCGCCGAGGTAAAAGGTGGAAACTATCACTGTATTATTCACAATGATGATAATTAAACGTATCCTAATTATGCAGTCGATAATATGCACTCTCGTAATTGTGCTCCTTTGACCGCGTTGATAAACAGAATTAAGCGGAACCGGCGTTTGAAATTTAGAAACAATTTAACCCGGGTCAGCTCATTTCACCTTTGCTCACGGCCATCCCACACTGAAAAGGCCCGAACCCGAGCTGTATTGTGATAGCGCATTTTCAAAACTCAAGTGTCATCGATTGCAGTGCGCATTAGGTGTAAACGACAATTCGGCAGCTCAGAGCACCTGTCCTCAAGCGATCCGCTAGCCTCAGCCTTTCAGTAGCTTGGATGACAGGCTCACGCCACCGCGCCCAGCGAAAGCCGAATGGCATTTTATTGCTTTTCTAGAAAGCAGTGTTGTGACGTCAAATAGGCATCAGTCTGATTCTCTGCGCAACGTTCCCTAGAGTGGTAGGCTATAAATAGGCAGAGGAAACAAGGTCAACAAGAAAACAGCAAACATTAGGTCAATCGTTAGCCGACAGCAACGTGAAGTGAAATAAAAATAATAATAATAACGGGAGATTTTGCAAAAACAAAGCAGAAACTAAATAAGCCCCTCTTCAGTCTGACCGAAGCTAAACGAAAATCGAAATAAAAATAGAAAAGTAAGTAAAAGCAAACCTACTTAAAATTCAAAGTTATTCTGACAGGTTCGTTAATTTAGCTAAACCAGCAGCCAATCTATGCCTATAAATGAACATTTTGTTGTTAATATGAGTTCTGTAACTTATTAAATTGAGTTTGCAGGAAAAGATAATTCTGAATAGAAACCGCTTGACGTGCCTTTACGCATGAATCCAAACACACATAGATTTTGATTGTACCAAAGAACAAATTCCGATAAGGAAAATGACTAATTATGCAGTCGACAATATGCACTCTCGTAATTGTGCTCCTTTGACCGCGTTGATAAGCAAAATAAAGCGGAACCGGCGGTTGAAGTTTAGAAATAATTTAACCCGGGTCAGCTCCGGTCACCTTCGCTCACGGCCATACCACACTGAAAATGCCCGAACTCGTCTGATCTCGAAAGCCAAGCAGTGTAGGGCTTGGTTAATACTTGGATGGGAGACCGCCTGGGAATACTAGGTGCTGTAAGCATTTTTAAAAGTTTTGTTTTCCGTTTTCGCACGCGATGGGGCTGTTCGCCGAGGTAAAAGGTGGAAACTATCACTGTATTATTCACAATGATGATAATTAAACGTCTTCGTATCCTAATTATGCAGTCGATAATATTCACTCTCGTAATTTTGCTCCTTTGACCGCGTTGATAAGCAAAATTAAACGGAACCGGCGGTTGACGTTTAGAAACAATTTAACCCGGGTCAGCTCAGGGCAACTTCGCTCACGGCCATACCACACTGAAAGAGCCCGAACTCGTCCGATCTCGGAAGCCAAACAGTGTACGGCCTGGTTAGTACTTGGATGGGAGACCGCCTGGGAATACTAGGTGCTGTAAGCATTTTTAAAAGTTTTGTTTTCCGTTTTCGCACGCGATGGGGCTGTTCGCCGAGGTAAAAGGTGGAAACTATCACTGTATTATTCACAATGATGATAATTAAACGTATCCTAATTATGCAGTCGATAATATGCACTCTCGTAATTGTGCTCCTTTGACCGCGTTGATAAGCAAAATTAAACGGAACCGGCGGTTGACGTTTAGAAACAATTTAACCCGGGTCAGCTCAGGGCAACTTCGCTCACGGCCATACCACACTGAAAGAGCCCGAACTCGTCCGATCTCGGAAGCCAAACAGTGTAGGGCCTGGTTAGTACTTGGATGGGAGACCGCCTGGGAATACTAGGTGCTGTAAGCATTTTTAAAAGTTTTGTTTTCCGTTTTAGCACGCGATGGGGCTGTTCGCCGAGGTAAAAGGTGGAAACTATCACTTTATTATTCACAATGATGATAATTAAACGTATCCTAATTATGCAGTCGATAATATGCACTCTCGTAATTGTGCTCCTTTGACCGCGTTGATAAACAGAATTAAGCGGAACCGGCGTTTGAAATTTAGAAACAATTTAACCCGGGTCAGCTCATTTCACCTTTGCTCACGGCCATCCCACACTGAAAAGGCCCGAACCCGAGCTGTATTGTGATAGCGCATTTTCAAAACTCAAGTGTAATCGATTGCAGTGCGCATTAGGTGTAAACGACAATTCGGCAGCTCAGAGCACCTGTCCTCAAGCGATCCGCTAGCCTCAGCCTTTCAGTAGCTTGGATGACAGGCTCACGCCACCGCGCCCAGCGAAAGCCGAATGGCATTTTATTGCTTTTCTAGAAAGCAGTGTTGTGACGTCAAATAGGCATCAGTCTGATTCTCTGCGCAACGTTCCCTAGAGTGGTAGGCTATAAATAGGCAGAGGAAACAAGGTCAACAAGAAAACAGCAAACATTAGGTCAATCGTTAGCCGACAGCAACGTGAAGTGAAATAAAAATAATAATAACGGGAGATTTTGCAAAAACAAAGCAGAAACTAAATAAGCCCCTCTTCAGTCTGACCGAAGCTAAACGAAAATCGAAATAAAAATAGAAAAGTAAGTAAAAGCAAACCTACTTAAAATTCAAAGTTATTCTGACAGGTTCGTTAATTTAGCTAAACCAGCAGCCAATCTATGCCTATAAATGAACATTTTGTTGTTAATATGAGTTCTGTAACTTATTAAATTGAGTTTGCAGGAAAAGATAATTCTGAATAGAAAACGCTTGACGTGCCTTTACGCATGAATCCAAACACACATAGATTTTGATTGTACCAAAGAACAAATTCCGATAAGGAAAATGACTAATTATGCAGTCGACAATATGCACTCTCGTAATTGTGCTCCTTTGACCGCGTTGATAAGCAAAATAAAGCGGAACCGGCGGTTGAAGTTTAGAAATAATTTAACCCGGGTCAGCTCCGGTCACCTTCGCTCACGGCCATACCACACTGAAAATGCCCGAACTCGTCTGATCTCGGAAGCCAAGCAGTGTAGGGCTTGGTTAGTACTTGGATGGGAGACCGCCTGGGAATACTAGGTGCTGTAAGCATTTTTAAAAGTTTTGTTTTCCGTTTTCGCACGCGATGGGGCTGTTCGCCGAGGTAAAAGGTGGAAACCATCACTGTATTATTCACAATGATGATAATTAAACGTCTTCGTATCCTAATTATGCAGTCGATAATATTCACTCTCGTAATTTTGCTCCTTTGACCGCGTTGATAAGCAAAATTAAACGGAACCGGCGGTTGACGTTTAGAAACAATTTAACCCGGGTCAGCTCAGGGCAACTTCGCTCACGGCCATACCACACTGAAAGAGCCCGAACTCGTCCGATCTCGGAAGCCAAACAGTGTAGGGCCTGGTTAGTACTTGGATGGGAGACCGCCTGGGAATACTAGGTGCTGTAAGCATTTTTAAAAGTTTTGTTTTCCGTTTTCGCACGCGATGGGGCTGTTCGCCGAGGTAAAAGGTGGAAACTATCACTGTATTATTCACAATGATGATAATTAAACGTATCCTAATTATGCAGTCGATAATATGCACTCTCGTAATTGTGCTCCTTTGACCGCGTTGATAAACAGAATTAAGCGGAACCGGCGTTTGAAATTTAGAAACAATTTAACCCGGGTCAGCTCATTTCACCTTTGCTCACGGCCATCCCACACTGAAAAGGCCCGAACCCGAGCTGTATTTTGTGATAGCGCATTTTCAAAACTCAAGTGTCATCGATTGCAGTGCACATTAGGTGTAAACGACAATTCGGCAGCTCAGAGCACCTGTCCTCAAGCGATCCGCTAGCCTCAGCCTTTCAGTAGCTTGGATGACAGGCTCACGCCACCGCGCCCAGCGAAAGCCGAATGGCATTTTATTGCTTTTCTAGAAAGCAGTGTTGTGACGTCAAATAGGCATCAGTCTGATTCTCTGCGCAACGTTCCCTAGAGTGGTAGGCTATAAATAGGCAGAGGAAACAAGGTCAACAAGAAAACAGCAAACATTAGGTCAATCGTTAGCCGACAGCAACGTGAAGTGAAATAAAAATAATAATAACGGGAGATTTTGCAAAAACAAAGCAGAAACTAAATAAGCCCCTCTTCAGTCTGACCGAAGCTAAACGAAAATCGAAATAAAAATAGAAAAGTAAGTAAAAGCAAACCTACTTAAAATTCAAAGTTATTCTGACAGGTTCGTTAATTTAGCTAAACCAGCAGCCAATCTATGCCTATAAATGAACATTTTGTTGTTAATATGAGTTCTGTAACTTATTAAATTGAGTTTGCAGGAAAAGATAATTCTGAATAGAAAACGCTTGACGTGCCTTTACGCATGAATCCAAACACACATAGATTTTGATTGTACCAAAGAACAAATTCCGATAAGGAAAATGACTAATTATGCAGTCGACAATATGCACTCTCGTAATTGTGCTCCTTTGACCGCGTTGATAAGCAAAATAAAGCGGAACCGGCGGTTGAAGTTTAGAAATAATTTAACCCGGGTCAGCTCCGGTCACCTTCGCTCACGGCCATACCACACTGAAAATGCCCGAACTCGTCTGATCTCGGAAGCCAAGCAGTGTAGGGCTTGGTTAGTACTTGGATGGGAGACCGCCTGGGAATACTAGGTGCTGTAAGCATTTTTAAAAGTTTTGTTTTCCGTTTTCGCACGCGATGGGGCTGTTCGCCGAGGTAAAAGGTGGAAACCATCACTGTATTATTCACAATGATGATAATTAAACGTCTTCGTATCCTAATTATGCAGTCGATAATATTCACTCTCGTAATTTTGCTCCTTTGACCGCGTTGATAAGCAAAATTAAACGGAACCGGCGGTTGACGTTTAGAAACAATTTAACCCGGGTCAGCTCAGGGCAACTTCGCTCACGGCCATACCACACTGAAAGAGCCCGAACTCGTCCGATCTCGGAAGCCAAACAGTGTACGGCCTGGTTAGTGCTTGGATGGGAGACCGCCTGGGAATACTAGGTGCTGTAAGCATTTTTAAAAGTTTTGTTTTCCGTTTTCGCACGCGATGGGGCTGTTCGCCGAGGTAAAAGGTGGAAACTATCACTGTATTATTCACAATGATGATAATTAAAAGTATCCTAATTATGCAGTCGATAATATGCACTCTCGTAATTGTGCTCCTTTGACCGCGTTGATAAGCAAAATTAAACGGAACCGGCGGTTGACGTTTAGAAACAATTTAACCCGGGTCAGCTCAGGGCAACTTCGCTCACGGCCATACCACACTGAAAGAGCCCGAACTCGTCCGATCTCGGAAGCCAAACAGTGTAGGGCCTGGTTAGTACTTGGATGGGAGACCGCCTGGGAATACTAGGTGCTGTAAGCATTTTTAAAAGTTTTGTTTTCCGTTTTAGCACGCGATGGGGCTGTTCGCCGAGGTAAAAGGTGGAAACTATCACTGTATTATTCACAATGATGATAATTAAACGTATCCTAATTATGCAGTCGATAATATGCACTCTCGTAATTGTGCTCCTTTGACCGCGTTGATAAACAGAATTAAGCGGAACCGGCGTTTGAAATTTAGAAACAATTTAACCCGGGTCAGCTCATTTCACCTTTGCTCACGGCCATCCCACACTGAAAAGGCCCGAACCCGAGCTGTATTGTGATAGCGCATTTTCAAAACTCAAGTGTAATCGATTGCAGTGCGCATTAGGTGTAAACGACAATTCGGCAGCTCAGAGCACCTGTCCTCAAGCGATCCGCTAGCCTCAGCCTTTCAGTAGCTTGGATGACAGGCTCACGCCACCGCGCCCAGCGAAAGCCGAATGGCATTTTATTGCTTTTCTAGAAAGCAGTGTTGTGACGTCAAATAGGCATCAGTCTGATTCTCTGCGCAACGTTCCCTAGAGTGGTAGGCTATAAATAGGCAGAGGAAACAAGGTCAACAAGAAAACAGCAAACATTAGGTCAATCGTTAGCCGACAGCAACGTGAAGTGAAATAAAAATAATAATAACGGGAGATTTTGCAAAAACAAAGCAGAAACTAAATAAGCCCCTCTTCAGTCTGACCGAAGCTAAACGAAAATCGAAATAAAAATAGAAAAGTAAGTAAAAGCAAACCTACTTAAAATTCAAAGTTATTCTGACAGGTTCGTTAATTTAGCTAAACCAGCAGCCAATCTATGCCTATAAATGAACATTTTGTTGTTAATATGAGTTCTGTAACTTATTAAATTGAGTTTGCAGGAAAAGATAATTCTGAATAGAAAACGCTTGACGTGCCTTTACGCATGAATCCAAACACACATAGATTTTGATTGTACCAAAGAACAAATTCCGATAAGGAAAATGACTAATTATGCAGTCGACAATATGCACTCTCGTAATTGTGCTCCTTTGACCGCGTTGATAAGCAAAATAAAGCGGAACCGGCGGTTGAAGTTTAGAAATAATTTAACCCGGGTCAGCTCCGGTCACCTTCGCTCACGGCCATACCACACTGAAAATGCCCGAACTCGTCTGATCTCGGAAGCCAAGCAGTGTAGGGCTTGGTTAGTACTTGGATGGGAAACCGCCTGGGAATACTAGGTGCTGTAAGCATTTTTAAAAGTTTTGTTTTCCGTTTTCGCACGCGATGGGGCTGTTCGCCGAGGTAAAAGGTGGAAACCATCACTGTATTATTCACAATGATGATAATTAAACGTCTTCGTATCCTAATTATGCAGTCGATAATATTCACTCTCGTAATTTTGCTCCTTTGACCGCGTTGATAAGCAAAATTAAACGGAACCGGCGGTTGACGTTTAGAAACAATTTAACCCGGGTCAGCTCAGGGCAACTTCGCTCACGGCCATACCACACTGAAAGAGCCCGAACTCGTCCGATCTCGGAAGCCAAACAGTGTACGGCCTGGTTAGTGCTTGGATGGGAGACCGCCTGGGAATACTAGGTGCTGTAAGCATTTTTAAAAGTTTTGTTTTCCGTTTTCGCACGCGATGGGGCTGTTCGCCGAGGTAAAAGGTGGAAACTATCACTGTATTATTCACAATGATGATAATTAAAAGTATCCTAATTATGCAGTCGATAATATGCACTCTCGTAATTGTGCTCCTTTGACCGCGTTGATAAGCAAAATTAAACGGAACCGGCGGTTGACGTTTAGAAACAATTTAACCCGGGTCAGCTCAGGGCAACTTCGCTCACGGCCATACCACACTGAAAGAGCCCGAACTCGTCCGATCTCGGAAGCCAAACAGTGTAGGGCCTGGTTAGTACTTGGATGGGAGACCGCCTGGGAATACTAGGTGCTGTAAGCATTTTTAAAAGTTTTGTTTTCCGTTTTAGCACGCGATGGGGCTGTTCGCCGAGGTAAAAGGTGGAAACTATCACTGTATTATTCACAATGATGATAATTAAACGTATCCTAATTATGCAGTCGATAATATGCACTCTCGTAATTGTGCTCCTTTGACCGCGTTGATAAACAGAATTAAGCGGAACCGGCGTTTGAAATTTAGAAACAATTTAACCCGGGTCAGCTCATTTCACCTTTGCTCACGGCCATCCCACACTGAAAAGGCCCGAACCCGAGCTGTATTGTGATAGCGCATTTTCAAAACTCAAGTGTAATCGATTGCAGTGCGCATTAGGTGTAAACGACAATTCGGCAGCTCAGAGCACCTGTCCTCAAGCGATCCGCTAGCCTCAGCCTTTCAGTAGCTTGGATGACAGGCTCACGCCACCGCGCCCAGCGAAAGCCGAATGGCATTTTATTGCTTTTCTAGAAAGCAGTGTTGTGACGTCAAATAGGCATCAGTCTGATTCTCTGCGCAACGTTCCCTAGAGTGGTAGGCTATAAATAGGCAGAGGAAACAAGGTCAACAAGAAAACAGCAAACATTAGGTCAATCGTTAGCCGACAGCAACGTGAAGTGAAATAAAAATAATAATAACGGGAGATTTTGCAAAAACAAAGCAGAAACTAAATAAGCCCCTCTTCAGTCTGACCGAAGCTAAACGAAAATCGAAATAAAAATAGAAAAGTAAGTAAAAGCAAACCTACTTAAAATTCAAAGTTATTCTGACAGGTTCGTTAATTTAGCTAAACCAGCAGCCAATCTATGCCTATAAATGAACATTTTGTTGTTAATATGAGTTCTGTAACTTATTAAATTGAGTTTGCAGGAAAAGATAATTCTGAATAGAAAACGCTTGACGTGCCTTTACGCATGAATCCAAACACACATAGATTTTGATTGTACCAAAGAACAAATTCCGATAAGGAAAATGACTAATTATGCAGTCGACAATATGCACTCTCGTAATTGTGCTCCTTTGACCGCGTTGATAAGCAAAATAAAGCGGAACCGGCGGTTGAAGTTTAGAAATAATTTAACCCGGGTCAGCTCCGGTCACCTTCGCTCACGGCCATACCACACTGAAAATGCCCGAACTCATCTGATCTCGGAAGCCAAGCAGTGTAGGGCTTGGTTAGTACTTGGATGGGAGACCGCCTGGGAATACTAGGTGCTGTAAGCATTTTTAAAAGTTTTGTTTTCCGTTTTCGCACGCGATGGGGCTGTTCGCCGAGGTAAAAGGTGGAAACCATCACTGTATTATTCACAATGATGATAATTAAACGTCTTCGTATCCTAATTATGCAGTCGATAATATTCACTCTCGTAATTTTGCTCCTTTGACCGCGTTGATAAGCAAAATTAAACGGAACCGGCGGTTGACGTTTAGAAACAATTTAACCCGGGTCAGCTCAGGGCAACTTCGCTCACGGCCATACCACACTGAAAGAGCCCGAACTCGTCCGATCTCGGAAGCCAAACAGTGTAGGGCCTGGTTAGTACTTGGATGGGAGACCGCCTGGGAATACTAGGTGCTGTAAGCATTTTTAAAAGTTTTGTTTTCCGTTTTCGCACGCGATGGGGCTGTTCGCCGAGGTAAAAGGTGGAAACTATCACTGTATTATTCACAATGATGATAATTAAACGTATCCTAATTATGCAGTCGATAATATGCACTCTCGTAATTGTGCTCCTTTGACCGCGTTGATAAACAGAATTAAGCGGAACCGGCGTTTGAAATTTAGAAACAATTTAACCCGGGTCAGCTCATTTCACCTTTGCTCACGGCCATCCCACACTGAAAAGGCCCGAACCCGAGCTGTATTGTGATAGCGCATTTTCAAAACTCAAGTGTCATCGATTGCAGTGCGCATTAGGTGTAAACGACAATTCGGCAGCTCAGAGCACCTGTCCTCAAGCGATCCGCTAGCCTCAGCCTTTCAGTAGCTTGGATGACAGGCTCACGCCACCGCGCCCAGCGAAAGCCGAATGGCATTTTATTGCTTTTCTAGAAAGCAGTGTTGTGACGTCAAATAGGCATCAGTCTGATTCTCTGCGCAACGTTCCCTAGAGTGGTAGGCTATAAATAGGCAGAGGAAACAAGGTCAACAAGAAAACAGCAAACATTAGGTCAATCGTTAGCCGACAGCAACGTGAAGTGAAATAAAAATAATAATAACGGGAGATTTTGCAAAAACAAAGCAGAAACTAAATAAGCCCCTCTTCAGTCTGACCGAAGCTAAACGAAAATCGAAATAAAAATAGAAAAGTAAGTAAAAGCAAACCTACTTAAAATTCAAAGTTATTCTGACAGGTTCGTTAATTTAGCTAAACCAGCAGCCAATCTATGCCTATAAATGAACATTTTGTTGTTAATATGAGTTCTGTAACTTATTAAATTGAGTTTGCAGGAAAAGATAATTCTGAATAGAAACCGCTTGACGTGCCTTTACGCATGAATCCAAACACACATAGATTTTGATTGTACCAAAGAACAAATTCCGATAAGGAAAATGACTAATTATGCAGTCGACAATATGCACTCTCGTAATTGTGCTCCTTTGACCGCGTTGATAAGCAAAATAAAGCGGAACCGGCGGTTGAAGTTTAGAAATAATTTAACCCGGGTCAGCTCCGGTCACCTTCGCTCACGGCCATACCACACTGAAAATGCCCGAACTCGTCTGATCTCGGAAGCCAAGCAGTGTAGGGCTTGGTTAGTACTTGGATGGGAGACCGCCTGGGAATACTAGGTGCTGTAAGCATTTTTAAAAGTTTTGTTTTCCGTTTTCGCACGCGATGGGGCTGTTCGCCGAGGTAAAAGGTGGAAACTATCACTGTATTATTCACAATGATGATAATTAAACGTCTTCGTATCCTAATTATGCAGTCGATAATATTCACTCTCGTAATTTTGCTCCTTTGACCGCGTTGATAACCAAAATTAAACGGAAACGGCGGTTGACGTTTAGAAACAATTTAACCCGGGTCAGCTCAGGGCAACTTCTCTCACGGCCATACCACACTGAAAGAGCCCGAACTCGTCCGATCTCGGAAGCCAAACAGTGTAGGGCCTGGTTAGTACTTGGATGGGAGACCGCCTGGGAATACTAGGTGCTGTAAGCATTTTTAAAAGTTTTGTTTTCCGTTTTCGCACGCGATGGGGCTGTTCGCCGAGGTAAAAGGTGGAAACTATCACTGTATTATTCACAATGATGATAATTAAACGTATCCTAATTATGCAGTCGATAATATGCACTCTCGTAATTGTGCTCCTTTGACCGCGTTGATAAACAGAATTAAGCGGAACCGGCGTTTGAAATTTAGAAACAATTTAACCCGGGTCAGCTCATTTCACCTTTGCTCACGGCCATCCCACACTGAAAAGGCCCGAACCCGAGCTGTATTGTGATAGCGCATTTTCAAAACTCAAGTGTCGTCGATTGCAGTGCGCATTAGGTGTAAACGACAATTCGGCAGCTCAGAGCACCTGTCCTCAAGCGATCCGCTAGCCTCAGCCTTTCAGTAGCTTGGATGACAGGCTCACGCCACCGCGCCCAGCGAAAGCCGAATGGCATTTTATTGCTTTTCTAGAAAGCAGTGTTGTGACGTCAAATAGGCATCAGTCTGATTCTCTGCGCAACGTTCCCTAGAGTGGTAGGCTATAAATAGGCAGAGGAAACAAGGTCAACAAGAAAACAGCAAACATTAGGTCAATCGTTAGCCGACAGCAACGTGAAGTGAAATAAAAATAATAATAACGGGAGATTTTGCAAAAACAAAGCAGAAACTAAATAAGCCCCTCTTCAGTCTGACCGAAGCTAAACGAAAATCGAAATAAAAATAGAAAAGTAAGTAAAAGCAAACCTACTTAAAATTCAAAGTTATTCTGACAGGTTCGTTAATTTAGCTAAACCAGCAGCCAATCTATGCCTATAAATGAACATTTTGTTGTTAATATGAGTTCTGTAACTTATTAAATTGAGTTTGCAGGAAAAGATAATTCTGAATAGAAACCGCTTGACGTGCCTTTACGCATGAATCCAAACACACATAGATTTTGATTGTACCAAAGAACAAATTCCGATAAGGAAAATGACTAATTATGCAGTCGACAATATGCACTCTCGTAATTGTGCTCCTTTGACCGCGTTGATAAGCAAAATAATGCGGAACCGGCGGTTGAAGTTTAGAAATAATTGAACCCGGGTCAGCTCCGGTCACCTTCGCTCACGGCCATACCACACTGAAAATGCCCGAACTCGTCTGATCTCGGAAGCCAAGCAGTGTAGGGCTTGGTTAGTACTTGGATGGGAGACCGCCTGGGAATACTAGGTGCTGTAAGCATTTTTAAAAGTTTTGTTTTCCGTTTTCGCACGCGATGGGGCTGTTCGCCGAGGTAAAAGGTGGAAACTATCACTGTATTATTCACAATGATGATAATTAAACGTCTTCGTATCCTAATTATGCAGTCGATAATATTCACTCTCGTAATTTTGCTCCTTTGACCGCGTTGATAAGCAAAATTAAACGGAACCGGCGGTTGACGTTTAGAAACAATTTAACCCGGGTCAGCTCAGGGCAACTTCGCTCACGGCCATACCACACTGAAAGAGCCCGAACTCGTCCGATCTCGGAAGCCAAACAGTGTAGGGCCTGGTTAGTACTTGGATGGGAGACCGCCTGGGAATACTAGGTGCTGTAAGCATTTTTAAAAGTTTTGTTTTCCGTTTTCGCACACGATGGGGCTGTTCGCCGAGGTAAAAGGTGGAAACTATCACTGTATTATTCACAATGATGATAATTAAACGTATCCTAATTATGCAGTCGATAATATGCACTCTCGTAATTGTGCTCCTTTGACCGCGTTGATAAACAGAATTAAGCGGAACCGGCGTTTGAAATTTAGAAACAATTTAACCCGGGTCAGCTCATTTCACCTTTGCTCACGGCCATCCCACACTGAAAAGGCCCGAACCCGAGCTGTATTGTGATAGCGCATTTTCAAAACTCAAGTGTCATCGATTGCAGTGCGCATTAGGTGTAAACGACAATTCGGCAGCTCAGAGCACCTGTCCTCAAGCGATCCGCTAGCCTCAGCCTTTCAGTAGCTTGGATGACAGGCTCACGCCACCGCGCCCAGCGAAAGCCGAATGGCATTTTATTGCTTTTCTAGAAAGCAGTGTTGTGACGTCAAATAGGCATCAGTCTGATTCTCTGCGCAACGTTCCCTAGAGTGGTAGGCTATAAATAGGCAGAGGAAACAAGGTCAACAAGAAAACAGCAAACATTAGGTCAATCGTTAGCCGACAGCAACGTGAAGTGAAATAAAAATAATAATAACGGGAGATTTTGCAAAAACAAAGCAGAAACTAAATAAGCCCCTCTTCAGTCTGACCGAAGCTAAACGAAAATCGAAATAAAAATAGAAAAGTAAGTAAAAGCAAACCTACTTAAAATTCAAAGTTATTCTGACAGGTTCGTTAATTTAGCTAAACCAGCAGCCAATCTATGCCTATAAATGAACATTTTGTTGTTAATATGAGTTCTGTAACTTATTAAATTGAGTTTGCAGGAAAAGATAATTCTGAATAGAAACCGCTTCACGTGCCTTTACGCATGAATCCAAACACACATAGATTTTGATTGTACCAAAGAACAAATTCAGATAAGGAAAATGACTAATTATGCAGTCGACAATATGCACTCTCGTTATTGTGCTCCTTTGACCGCGTTGATAAGCAAAATAAAGCGGAACCGGCGGTTGAAGTTTAGAAATAATTTAACCCGGGTCAGCTCCGGTCACCTTCGCTCACGGCCATACCACACTGAAAATGCCCGAACTCGTCTGATCTCGGAAGCCAAGCAGTGTAGGGCTTGGTTAGTACTTGGATGGGAGACCGCCTGGGAATACTAGGTGCTGTAAGCATTTTTAAAAGTTTTGTTTTCCGTTTTCGCACGCGATGGGGCTGTTCGCCGAGGTAAAAGGTGGAAACTATCACTGTATTATTCACAATGATGATAATTAAACGTCTTCGTATCCTAATTATGCAGTGGACAATATTCACTCTCGTAATTTTGCTCCTTTGACGGCGTTGATAAGCAAAATTAAACGGAACCGGCGGTTGACGTTTAGAAACAATTTAACCCGGGTCAGCTCAGGGCAACTTCGCTCACGGCCATACCACACTGAAAGAGCCCGAACTCGTCCGATCTCGGAAGCCAAACAGTGTAGGGCCTGGTTAGTACTTGGATGGGAGACCGCCTGGGAATACTAGGTGCTGTAAGCATTTTTAAAAGTTTTGTTTTCCGTTTTCGCACGCGATGGGGCTGTTCGCCGAGGTAAAAGGTGGAAACTATCACTGTATTATTCACAATGATGATAATTAAACGTATCCTAATTATGCAGTCGATAATATGCACTCTCGTAATTGTGCTCCTTTGACCGCGTTGATAAACAGAATTAAGCGGAACCGGCGTTTGAAATTTAGAAACAATTTAACCCGGGTCAGCTCATTTCACCTTTGCTCACGGCCATCCCACACTGAAAAGGCCCGAACCCGAGCTGTATTGTGATAGCGCATTTTCAAAACTCAAGTGTCATCGATTGCAGTGCGCATTAGGTGTAAACGACAATTCGGCAGCTCAGAGCACCTGTCCTCAAGCGATCCGCTAGCCTCAGCCTTTCAGTAGCTTGGATGACAGGCTCACGCCACCGCGCCCAGCGAAAGCCGAATGGCATTTTATTGCTTTTCTAGAAAGCAGTGTTGTGACGTCAAATAGGCATCAGTCTGATTCTCTGCGCAACGTTCCCTAGAGTGGTAGGCTATAAATAGGCAGAGGAAACAAGGTCAACAAGAAAACAGCAAACATTAGGTCAATCGTTAGCCGACAGCAACGTGAAGTGAAATAAAAATAATAATAACGGGAGATTTTGCAAAAACAAAGCAGAAACTAAATAAGCCCCTCTTCAGTCTGACCGAAGCTAAACGAAAATCGAAATAAAAATAGAAAAGTAAGTAAAAGCAAACCTACTTAAAATTCAAAGTTATTCTGACAGGTTCGTTAATTTAGCTAAACCAGCAGCCAATCTATGCCTATAAATGAACATTTTGTTGTTAATATGAGTTCTGTAACTTATTAAATTGAGTTTGCAGGAAAAGATAATTCTGAATAGAAACCGCTTCACGTGCCTTTACGCATGAATCCAAACACACATAGATTTTGATTGTACCAAAGAACAAATTCAGATAAGGAAAATGACTAATTATGCAGTCGACAATATGCACTCTCGTTATTGTGCTCCTTTGACCGCGTTGATAAGCAAAATAAAGCGGAACCGGCGGTTGAAGTTTAGAAATAATTTAACCCGGGTCAGCTCCGGTCACCTTCGCTCACGGCCATACCACACTGAAAATGCCCGAACTCGTCTGATCTCGGAAGCCAAGCAGTGTAGGGCTTGGTTAGTACTTGGATGGGAGACCGCCTGGGAATACTAGGTGCTGTAAGCATTTTTAAAAGTTTTGTTTTCCGTTTTCGCACGCGATGGGGCTGTTCGCCGAGGTAAAAGGTGGAAACTATCACTGTATTATTCACAATGATGATAATTAAACGTATCCTAATTATGCAGTCGATAATATGCACTCTCGTAATTGTGCTCCTTTGACCGCGTTGATAAACAGAATTAAGCGGAACCGGCGTTTGAAATTTAGAAACAATTTAACCCGGGTCAGCTCATTTCACCTTTGCTCACGGCCATCCCACACTGAAAAGGCCCGAACCCGAGCTGTATTGTGATAGCGCATTTTCAAAACTCAAGTGTCATCGATTGCAGTGCGCATTAGGTGTAAACGACAATTCGGCAGCTCAGAGCACCTGTCCTCAAGCGATCCGCTAGCCTCAGCCTTTCAGTAGCTTGGATGACAGGCTCACGCCACCGCGCCCAGCGAAAGCCGAATGGCATTTTATTGCTTTTCTAGAAAGCAGTGTTGTGACGTCAAATAGGCATCAGTCTGATTCTCTGCGCAACGTTCCCTAGAGTGGTAGGCTATAAATAGGCAGAGGAAACAAGGTCAACAAGAAAACAGCAAACATTAGGTCAATCGTTAGCCGACAGCAACGTGAAGTGAAATAAAAATAATAATAACGGGAGATTTTGCAAAAACAAAGCAGAAACTAAATAAGCCCCTCTTCAGTCTGACCGAAGCTAAACGAAAATCGAAATAAAAATAGAAAAGTAAGTAAAAGCAAACCTACTTAAAATTCAAAGTTATTCTGACAGGTTCGTTAATTTAGCTAAACCAGCAGCCAATCTATGCCTATAAATGAACATTTTGTTGTTAATATGAGTTCTGTAACTTATTAAATTGAGTTTGCAGGAAAAGATAATTCTGAATAGAAACCGCTTGACGTGCCTTTACGCATGAATCCAAACACACATAGATTTTGATTGTACCAAAGAACAAATTCAGATAAGGAAAATGACTAATTATGCAGTCGACAATATGCACTCTCGTAATTGTGCTCCTTTGACCGCGTTGATAAGCAAAATAAAGCGGAACCGGCGGTTGAAGTTTAGAAATAATTTAACCCGCGTCAGCTCCGGTCACCTTCGCTCACGGCCATACCACACTGAAAATGCCCGAACTCGTCTGATCTCGGAAGCCAAGCAGTGTAGGGCTTGGTTAGTACTTGGATGGGAGACCGCCTGGGAATACTAGGTGCTGTAAGCATTTTTAAAAGTTTTGTTTTCCGTTTTCGCACGCGATGGGGCTGTTCGCCGAGGTAAAAGGTGGAAACTATCACTGTATTATTCACAATGATGATAATTAAACGTCTTCGTATCCTAATTATGCAGTCGATAATATTCACTCTCGTAATTTTGCTCCTTTGACCGCGTTGATAAGCAAAATTAAACGGAACCGGCGGTTGACGTTTAGAAACAATTTAACCCGGGTCAGCTCAGGGCAACTTCGCTCACGGCCATACCACACTGAAAGAGCCCGAACTCGTCCGATCTCGGAAGCCAAACAGTGTAGGGCCTGGTTAGTACTTGGATGGGAGACCGCCTGGGAATACTAGGTGCTGTAAGCATTTTTAAAAGTTTTGTTTTCCGTTTTCGCACGCGATGGGGCTGTTCGCCGAGGTAAAAGGTGGAAACTATCACTGTATTATTCACAATGATGATAATTAAACGTATCCTAATTATGCAGTCGATAATATGCACTCTCGTAATTGTGCTCCTTTGACCGCGTTGATAAACAGAATTAAGCGGAACCGGCGTTTGAAATTTAGAAACAATTTAACCCGGGTCAGCTCATTTCACCTTTGCTCACGGCCATCCCACACTGAAAAGGCCCGAACCCGAGCTGTATTGTGATAGCGCATTTTCAAAACTCAAGTGTCATCGATTGCAGTGCGCATTAGGTGTAAACGACAATTCGGCAGCTCAGAGCACCTGTCCTCAAGCGATCCGCTAGCCTCAGCCTTTCAGTAGCTTGGATGACAGGCTCACGCCACCGCGCCCAGCGAAAGCCGAATGGCATTTTATTGCTTTTCTAGAAAGCAGTGTTGTGACGTCAAATAGGCATCAGTCTGATTCTCTGCGCAACGTTCCCTAGAGTGGTAGGCTATAAATAGGCAGAGGAAACAAGGTCAACAAGAAAACAGCAAACATTAGGTCAATCGTTAGCCGACAGCAACGTGAAGTGAAATAAAAATAATAATAACGGGAGATTTTGCAAAAACAAAGCAGAAACTAAATAAGCCCCTCTTCAGTCTGACCGAAGCTAAACGAAAATCGAAATAAAAATAGAAAAGTAAGTAAAAGCAAACCTACTTAAAATTCAAAGTTATTCTGACAGGTTCGTTAATTTAGCTAAACCAGCAGCCAATCTATGCCTATAAATGAACATTTTGTTGTTAATATGAGTTCTGTAACTTATTAAATTGAGTTTGCAGGAAAAGATAATTCTGAATAGAAACCGCTTGACGTGCCTTTACGCATGAATCCAAACACACATAGATTTTGATTGTACCAAAGAACAAATTCCGATAAGGAAAATGACTAATTATGCAGTCGACAATATGCACTCTCGTAATTGTGCTCCTTTGACCGCGTTGATAAGCAAAATAAAGCGGAACCGGCGGTTGAAGTTTAGAAATAATTTAACCCGGGTCAGCTCCGGTCACCTTCGCTCACGGCCATACCACACTGAAAATGCCCGAACTCGTCTGATCTCGGAAGCCAAGCAGTGTAGGGCTTGGATAGTACTTGGATGGGAGACCGCCTGGGAATACTAGGTGCTGTAAGCATTTTTAAAAGTTTTGTTTTCCGTTTTCGCACGCGATGGGGCTGTTCGCCGAGGTAAAAGGTGGAAACTATCACTGTATTATTCACAATGATGATAATTAAACGTCTTCGTATCCTAATTATGCAGTCGATAATATTCACTCTCGTAATTTTGCTCCTTTGACCGCGTTGATAAGCAAAATTAAACGGAACCGGCGGTTGACGTTTAGAAACAATTTAACCCGGGTCAGCTCAGGGCAACTTCGCTCACGGCCATACCACACTGAAAGAGCCCGAACTCGTCCGATCTCGGAAGCCAAACAGTGTAGGGCCTGGTTAGTACTTGGATGGGAGACCGCCTGGGAATACTAGGTGCTGTAAGCATTTCTAAAAGTTTTGTTTTCCGTTTTCGCACGCGATGGGGCTGTTCGCCGAGGTAAAAGGTGGAAACTATCACTGTATTATTCACAATGATGATAATTAAACGTATCCTAATTATGCAGTCGATAATATGCACTCTCGTAATTGTGCTCCTTTGACCGCGTTGATAAACAGAATTAAGCGGAACCGGCGTTTGAAATTTAGAAACAATTTAACCCGGGTCAGCTCATTTCACCTTTGCTCACGGCCATCCCACACTGAAAAGGCCCGAACCCGAGCTGTATTGTGATAGCGCATTTTCAAAACTCAAGTGTCATCGATTGCAGTGCGCATTAGGTGTAAACGACAATTCGGCAGCTCAGAGCACCTGTCCTCAAGCGATCCGCTAGCCTCAGCCTTTCAGTAGCTTGGATGACAGGCTCACGCCACCGCGCCCAGCGAAAGCCGAATGGCATTTTATTGCTTTTCTAGAAAGCAGTGTTGTGACGTCAAATAGGCATCAGTCTGATTCTCTGCGCAACGTTCCCTAGAGTGGTAGGCTATAAATAGGCAGAGGAAACAAGGTCAACAAGAAAACAGCAAACATTAGGTCAATCGTTAGCCGACAGCAACGTGAAGTGAAATAAAAATAATAATAACGGGAGATTTTGCAAAAACAAAGCAGAAACTAAATAAGCCCCTCTTCAGTCTGACCGAAGCTAAACGAAAATCGAAATAAAAATAGAAAAGTAAGTAAAAGCAAACCTACTTAAAATTCAAAGTTATTCTGACAGGTTCGTTAATTTAGCTAAACCAGCAGCCAATCTATGCCTATAAATGAACATTTTGTTGTTAATATGAGTTCTGTAACTTATTAAATTGAGTTTGCAGGAAAAGATAATTCTGAATAGAAACCGCTTGACGTGCCTTTACGCATGAATCCAAACACACATAGATTTTGATTGTACCAAAGAACAAATTCCGATAAGGAAAATGACTAATTATGCAGTCGACAATATGCACTCTCGTAATTGTGCTCCTTTGACCGCGTTGATAAGCAAAATAAAGCGGAACCGGCGGTTGAAGTTTAGAAATAATTTAACCCGGGTCAGCTCCGGTCACCTTCGCTCACGGCCATACCACACTGAAAATGCCCGAACTCGTCTGATCTCGGAAGCCAAGCAGTGTAGGGCTTGGTTAGTACTTGGATGGGAGACCGCCTGGGAATACTAGGTGCTGTAAGCATTTTTAAAAGTTTTGTTTTCCGTTTTCGCACGCGATGGGGCTGTTCGCCGAGGTAAAAGGTGGAAACTATCACTGTATTATTCACAATGATGATATTTAAACGTCTTCGTATCCTAATTATGCAGTGGACAATATTCACTCTCGTAATTTTGCTCCTTTGACCGCGTTGATAAGCAAAATTAAACGGAACCGGCGGTTGACGTTTAGAAACAATTTAACCCGGGTCAGCTCAGGGCAACTTCGCTCACGGCCATACCACACTGAAAATGCCCGAACTCGTCTGATCTCGGAAGCCAAGCAGTGTAGGGCTTGGTTAGTACTTGGATGGGAGACCGCCTGGGAATACTAGGTGCTGTAAGCATTTTTAAAAGTTTTGTTTTCCGTTTTCGCACGCGATGGGGCTGTTCGCCGAGGTAAAAGGTGGAAACTATCACTGTATTATTCACAATGATGATAATTAAACGTCTTCGTATCCTAATTATGCAGTGGACAATATTCACTCTCGTAATTTTGCTCCTTTGACGGCGTTGATAAGCAAAATTAAACGGAACCGGCGGTTGACGTTTAGAAAAAATTTAACCCGGGTCAGCTCAGGGCAACTTCGCTCACGGCCATACCACACTGAAAGAGCCCGAACTCGTCCGATCTCGGAAGCCAAACAGTGTAGGGCCTGGTTAGTACTTGGATGGGAGACCGCCTGGGAATACTAGGTGCTGTAAGCATTTTTAAAAGTTTTGTTTTCCGTTTTCGCACGCGATGGGGCTGTTCGCCGAGGTAAAAGGTGGAAACTATCACTGTATTATTCACAATGATGATAATTAAACGTATCCTAATTATGCAGTCGATAATATGCACTCTCGTAATTGTGCTCCTTTGACCGCGTTGATAAACAGAATTAAGCGGAACCGGCGTTTGAAATTTAGAAACAATTTAACCCGGGTCAGCTCATTTCACCTTTGCTCACGGCCATCCCACACTGAAAAGGCCCGAACCCGAGCTGTATTGTGATAGCGCATTTTCAAAACTCAAGTGTCATCGATTGCAGTGCGCATTAGGTGTAAACGACAATTCGGCAGCTCAGAGCACCTGTCCTCAAGCGATCCGCTAGCCTCAGCCTTTCAGTAGCTTGGATGACAGGCTCACGCCACCGCGCCCAGCGAAAGCCGAATGGCATTTTATTGCTTTTCTAGAAAGCAGTGTTGTG
The DNA here is from genome assembly GCA_029718625.1 of Synaphobranchus kaupii. Taxonomy (NCBI): domain Eukaryota; kingdom Metazoa; phylum Chordata; class Actinopteri; order Anguilliformes; family Synaphobranchidae; genus Synaphobranchus; species Synaphobranchus kaupii. The sequence continues at coordinate 116,179,874 of CM056380.1, forward strand.
ACGTCAAATAGGCATCAGTCTGATTCTCTGCGCAACGTTCCCTAGAGTGGTAGGCTATACATAGGCAGAGGAAACAAGGTCAACAAGAAAACAGCAAACATTAGGTCAATCGTTAGCCGACAGCAACGTGAAGTGAAATAAAAATAATAATAACGGGAGATTTTGCAAAAACAAAGCAGAAACTAAATAAGCCCCTCTTCAGTCTGACCGAAGCTAAACGAAAATCGAAATAAAAATAGAAAAGTAAGTAAAAGCAAACCTACTTAAAATTCAAAGTTATTCTGACAGGTTCGTTAATTTAGCTAAACCAGCAGCCAATCTATGCCTATAAATGCACATTTTGTTGTTAATATGAGTTCTGTAACTTATTAAATTGAGTTTGCAGGAAAAGATAATTCTGAATAGAAACCGCTTGACGTGCCTTTACGCATGAATCCAAACACACATAGATTTTGATTGTACCAAAGAACAAATTCAGATAAGGAAAATGACTAATTATGCAGTCGACAATATGCACTCTCGTAATTGTGCTCCTTTGACCGCGTTGATAAGCAAAATAAAGCGGAACCGGCGGTTGAAGTTTAGAAATAATTTAACCCGGGTCAGCTCCGGTCACCTTCGCTCACGGCCATACCTCCCTGAAAATGCCCGAACTCGTCTGATCTCGGAAGCCAAGCAGTGTAGGGCTTGGTTAGTACTTGGATGGGAGACCGCCTGGGAATACTAGGTGCTGTAAGCATTTTTAAAAGTTTTGTTTTCCGTTTTCGCACGCGATGGGGCTGTTCGCCGAGGTAAAAGGTGGAAACTATCACTGTATTATTCACAATGATGATAATTAAACGTCTTCGTATCCTAATTATGCAGTCGATAATATTCACTCTCGTAATTTTGCTCCTTTGACCGCGTTGATAAGCGAAATTAAACGGAACCGGCGGTTGACGTTTAGAAACAATTTAACCCGGGTCAGCTCAGGGCAACTTCGCTCACGGCCATACCACACTGAAAGAGCCCGAACTCGTCCGATCTCGGAAGCCAAACAGTGTAGGGCCTGGTTAGTACTTGGATGGGAGACCGCCTGGGAATACTAGGTGCTGTAAGCATTTTTAAAAGTTTTGTTTTCCGTTTTAGCACGCGATGGGGCTGTTCGCCGAGGTAAAAGGTGGAAACTATCACTGTATTATTCACAATGATGATAATTAAACGTATCCTAATTATGCAGTCGATAATATGCACTCTCGTAATTGTGCTCCTTTGACCGCGTTGATAAACAGAATTAAGCGGAACCGGCGTTTGAAATTTAGAAACAATTTAACCCGGGTCAGCTCATTTCACCTTTGCTCACGGCCATCCCACACTGAAAAGGCCCGAACCCGAGCTGTATTGTGATAGCGCATTTTCAAAACTCAAGTGTCATCGATTGCAGTGCGCATTAGGTGTAAACGACAATTCGGCAGCTCAGAGCACCTGTCCTCAAGCGATCCGCTAGCCTCAGCCTTTCAGTAGCTTGGATGACAGGCTCACGCCACCGCGCCCAGCGAAAGCCGAATGGCATTTTATTGCTTTTCTAGAAAGCAGTGTTGTGACGTCAAATAGGCATCAGTCTGATTCTCTGCGCAACGTTCCCTAGAGTGGTAGGCTATAAATAGGCAGAGGAAACAAGGTCAACAAGAAAACAGCAAACATTAGGTCAATCGTTAGCCGACAGCAACGTGAAGTGAAATAAAAATAATAATAACGGGAGATTTTGCAAAAACAAAGCAGAAACTAAATAAGCCCCTCTTCAGTCTGACCGAAGCTAAACGAAAATCGAAATAAAAATAGAAAAGTAAGTAAAAGCAAACCTACTTAAAATTCAAAGTTATTCTGACAGGTTCGTTAATTTAGCTAAACCAGCAGCCAATCTATGCCTATAAATGAACATTTTGTTGTTAATATGAGTTCTGTAACTTATTAAATTGAGTTTGCAGGAAAAGATAATTCTGAATAGAAACCGCTTGACGTGCCTTTACGCATGAATCCAAACACACATAGATTTTGATTGTACCAAAGAACAAATTCCGATAAGGAAAATGACTAATTATGCAGTCGACAATATGCACTCTCGTAATTGTGCTCCTTTGACCGCGTTGATAAGCAAAATAAAGCGGAACCGGCGGTTGAAGTTTAGAAATAATTTAACCCGGGTCAGCTCCGGTCACCTTCGCTCACGGCCATACCACACTGAAAATGCCCGAACTCGTCTGATCTCGGAAGCCAAGCAGTGTAGGGCTTGGTTAGTACTTGGATGGGAGACCGCCTGGGAATACTAGGTGCTGTAAGCATTTTTAAAAGTTTTGTTTTCCGTTTTCGCACGCGATGGGGCTGTTCGCCGAGGTAAAAGGTGGAAACTATCACTGTATTATTCACAATGATGATAATTAAACGTCTTCGTATCCTAATTATGCAGTCGATAATATTCACTCTCGTAATTTTGCTCCTTTGACCGCGTTGATAAGCAAAATTAAACGGAACCGGCGGTTGACGTTTAGAAACAATTTAACCCGGGTCAGCTCAGGGCAACTTCGCTCACGGCCATACCACACTGAAAGAGCCCGAACTCGTCCGATCTCGGAAGCCAAACAGTGTAGGGCCTGGTTAGTTCTTGGATGGGAGACCGCCTGGGAATACTAGGTGCTGTAAGCATTTTTAAAAGTTTTGTTTTCCGTTTTCGCACGCGATGGGGCTGTTCGCCGAGGTAAAAGGTGGAAACTATCACTGTATTATTCACAATGATGATAATTAAACGTATCCTAATTATGCAGTCGATAATATGCACTCTCGTAATTGTGCTCCTTTGACCGCGTTGATAAACAGAATTAAGCGGAACCGGCGTTTGAAATTTAGAAACAATTTAACCCGGGTCAGCTCATTTCACCTTTGCTCACGGCCATCCCACACTGAAAAGGCCCGAACCCGAGCTGTATTGTGATAGCGCATTTTCAAAACTCAAGTGTCATCGATTGCAGTGCGCATTAGGTGTAAACGACAATTCGGCAGCTCAGAGCACCTGTCCTCAAGCGATCCGCTAGCCTCAGCCTTTCAGTAGCTTGGATGACAGGCTCACGCCACCGCGCCCAGCGAAAGCCGAATGGCATTTTATTGCTTTTCTAGAAAGCAGTGTTGTGACGTCAAATAGGCATCAGTCTGATTCTCTGCGCAACGTTCCCTAGAGTGGTAGGCTATAAATAGGCAGAGGAAACAAGGTCAACAAGAAAACAGCAAACATTAGGTCAATCGTTAGCCGACAGCAACGTGAAGTGAAATAAAAATAATAATAACGGGAGATTTTGCAAAAACAAAGCAGAAACTAAATAAGCCCCTCTTCAGTCTGACCGAAGCTAAACGAAAATCGAAATAAAAATAGAAAAGTAAGTAAAAGCAAACCTACTTACAATTCAAAGTTATTCTGACAGGTTCGTTAATTTAGCTAAACCAGCAGCCAATCTATGCCTATAAATGAACATTTTGTTGTTAATATGAGTTCTGTAACTTATTAAATTGAGTTTGCAGGAAAAGATAATTCTGAATAGAAACCGCTTGACGTGCCTTTACGCATTAATCCAAACACACATAGATTTTGATTGTACCAAAGAACAAATTCAGATAAGGAAAATGACTAATTATGCAGTCGACAATATGCACTCTCGTTATTGTGCTCCTTTGACCGCGTTGATAAGCAAAATAAAGCGGAACCGGCGGTTGAAGTTTAGAAATAATTTAACCCGGGTCAGCTCCGGTCACCTTCGCTCACGGCCATACCACACTGAAAATGCCCGAACTCGTCTGATCTCGGAAGCCAAGCAGTGTAGGGCTTGGTTAGTACTTGGATGGGAGACCGCCTGGGAATACTAGGTGCTGTAAGCATTTTTAAAAGTTTTGTTTTCCGTTTTCGCACGCGATGGGGCTGTTCGCCGAGGTAAAAGGTGGAAACTATCACTGTATTATTCACAATGATGATATTTAAACGTCTTCGTATCCTAATTATGCAGTGGACAATATTCACTCTCGTAATTTTGCTCCTTTGACCGCGTTGATAAGCAAAATTAAACGGAACCGGCGGTTGACGTTTAGAAACAATTTAACCCGGGTCAGCTCAGGGCAACTTCGCTCACGGCCATACCACACTGAAAATGCCCGAACTCGTCTGATCTCGGAAGCCAAGCAGTGTAGGGCTTGGTTAGTACTTGGATGGGAGACCGCCTGGGAATACTAGGTGCTGTAAGCATTTTTAAAAGTTTTGTTTTCCGTTTTCGCACGCGATGGGGCTGTTCGCCGAGGTAAAAGGTGGAAACTATCACTGTATTATTCACAATGATGATAATTAAACGTCTTCGTATCCTAATTATGCAGTGGACAATATTCACTCTCGTAATTTTGCTCCTTTGACGGCGTTGATAAGCAAAATTAAACGGAACCGGCGGTTGACGTTTAGAAACAATTTAACCCGGGTCAGCTCAGGGCAACTTCGCTCACGGCCATACCACACTGAAAGAGCCCGAACTCGTCCGATCTCGGAAGCCAAACAGTGTAGGGCCTGGTTAGTACTTGGATGGGAGACCGCCTGGGAATACTAGGTGCTGTAAGCATTTTTAAAAGTTTTGTTTTCCGTTTTCGCACGCGATGGGGCTGTTCGCCGAGGTAAAAGGTGGAAACTATCACTGTATTATTCACAATGATGATAATTAAACGTATCCTAATTATGCAGTCGATAATATGCACTCTCGTAATTGTGCTCCTTTGACCGCGTTGATAAACAGAATTAAGCGGAACCGGCGTTTGAAATTTAGAAACAATTTAACCCGGGTCAGCTCATTTCACCTTTGCTCACGGCCATCCCACACTGAAAAGGCCCGAACCCGAGCTGTATTGTGATAGCGCATTTTCAAAACTCAAGTGTCATCGATTGCAGTGCGCATTAGGTGTAAACGACAATTCGGCAGCTCAGAGCACCTGTCCTCAAGCGATCCGCTAGCCTCAGCCTTTCAGTAGCTTGGATGACAGGCTCACGCCACCGCGCCCAGCGAAAGCCGAATGGCATTTTATTGCTTTTCTAGAAAGCAGTGTTGTGACGTCAAATAGGCATCAGTCTGATTCTCTGCGCAACGTTCCCTAGAGTGGTAGGCTATAAATAGGCAGAGGAAACAAGGTCAACAAGAAAACAGCAAACATTAGGTCAATCGTTAGCCGACAGCAACGTGAAGTGAAATAAAAATAATAATAACGGGAGATTTTGCAAAAACAAAGCAGAAACTAAATAAGCCCCTCTTCAGTCTGACCGAAGCTAAACGAAAATCGAAATTAAAATAGAAAAGTAAGTAAAAGCAAACCTACTTACAATTCAAAGTTATTCTGACAGGTTCGTTAATTTAGCTAAACCAGCAGCCAATCTATGCCTATAAATGAACATTTTGTTGTTAATATGAGTTCTGTAACTTATTAAATTGAGTTTGCAGGAAAAGATAATTCTGAATAGAAACCGCTTCACGTGCCTTTACGCATGAATCCAAACACACATAGATTTTGATTGTACCAAAGAACAAATTCAGATAAGGAAAATGACTAATTATGCAGTCGACAATATGCACTCTCGTTATTGTGCTCCTTTGACCGCGTTGATAAGCAAAATAAAGCGGAACCGGCGGTTGAAGTTTAGAAATAATTTAACCCGGGTCAGCTCGGGTCACCTTCGCTCACGGCCATACCACACTGAAAATGCCCGAACTCGTCTGATCTCGGAAGCCAAGCAGTGTAGGGCTTGGTTAGTACTTGGATGGGAGACCGCCTGGGAATACTAGGTGCTGTAAGCATTTTTAAAAGTTTTGTTTTCCGTTTTCGCACGCGATGGGGCTGTTCGCCGAGGTAAAAGGTGGAAACTATCACTGTATTATTCACAATGATGATAATTAAACGTCTTCGTATCCTAATTATGCAGTGGACAATATTCACTCTCGTAATTTTGCTCCTTTGACCGCGTTGATAAGCAAAATTAAACGGAACCGGCGGTTGACGTTTAGAAACAATTTAACCCGGGTCAACTCAGGGCAACTTCGCTCACGGCCATACCACACTGAAAGAGCCCGAACTCGTCCGATCTCGGAAGCCAAACAGTGTAGGGCCTGGTTAGTACTTGGATGGGAGACCGCCTGGGAATACTAGGTGCTGTAAGCATTTTTAAAAGTTTTGTTTTCCGTTTTCGCACGCGATGGGGCTGTTCGCCGAGGTAAAAGGTGGAAACTATCACTGTATTATTCACAATGATGATAATTAAACGTATCCTAATTATGCAGTCGATAATATGCACTCTCGTAATTGTGCTCCTTTGACCGCGTTGATAAACAGAATTAAGCGGAACCGGCGTTTGAAATTTAGAAACAATTTAACCCGGGTCAGCTCATTTCACCTTTGCTCACGGCCATCCCACACTGAAAAGGCCCGAACCCGAGCTGTATTGTGATAGCGCATTTTCAAAACTCAAGTGTCATCGATTGCATTGCGCATTAGGTGTAAACGACAATTCGGCAGCCCAGAGCACCTGTCCTCAAGCGATCCGCTAGCCTCAGCCTTTCAGTAGCTTGGATGACAGGCTCACGCCACCGCGCCCAGCGAAAGCCGAATGGCATTTTATTGCTTTTCTAGAAAGCAGTGTTGTGACGTCAAATAGGCATCAGTCTGATTCTCTGCGCAACGTTCCCTAGAGTGGTAGGCTATAAATAGGCAGAGGAAACAAGGTCAACAAGAAAACAGCAAACATTAGGTCAATCGTTAGCCGACAGCAACGTGAAGTGAAATAAAAATAATAATAACGGGAGATTTTGCAAAAACAAAGCAGAAACTAAATAAGCCCCTCTTCAGTCTGACCGAAGCTAAACGAAAATCGAAATTAAAATAGAAAAGTAAGTAAAAGCAAACCTACTTACAATTCAAAGTTATTCTGACAGGTTCGTTAATTTAGCTAAACCAGCAGCCAATCTATGCCTATAAATGAACATTTTGTTGTTAATATGAGTTCTGTAACTTATTAAATTGAGTTTGCAGGAAAAGATAATTCTGAATAGAAACCGCTTCACGTGCCTTTACGCATGAATCCAAACACACATAGATTTTGATTGTACCAAAGAACAAATTCAGATAAGGAAAATGACTAATTATGCAGTCGACAATATGCACTCTCGTTATTGTGCTCCTTTGACCGCGTTGATAAGCAAAATAAAGCGGAACCGGCGGTTGAAGTTTAGAAATAATTTAACCCGGGTCAGCTCCGGTCACCTTCGCTCACGGCCATACCACACTGAAAATGCCCGAACTCGTCTGATCTCGGAAGCCAAGCAGTGTAGGGCTTGGTTAGTACTTGGATGGGAGACCGCCTGGGAATACTAGGTGCTGTAAGCATTTTTAAAAGTTTTGTTTTCCGTTTTCGCACGCGATGGGGCTGTTCGCCGAGGTAAAAGGTGGAAACTATCACTGTATTATTCACAATGATGATAATTAAACGTCTTCGTATCCTAATTATGCAGTGGACAATATTCACTCTCGTAATTTTGCTCCTTTGACCGCGTTGATAAGCAAAATTAAACGGAACCGGCGGTTGACGTTTAGAAACAATTTAACCCGGGTCAGCTCAGGGCAACTTCGCTCACGGCCATACCACACTGAAAGAGCCCGAACTCGTCCGATCTCGGAAGCCAAACAGTGTAGGGCCTGGTTAGTACTTGGATGGGAGACCGCCTGGGAATACTAGGTGCTGTAAGCATTTTTAAAAGTTTTGTTTTCCGTTTTCGCACGCGATGGGGCTGTTCGCCGAGGTAAAAGGTGGAAACTATCACTGTATTATTCACAATGATGATAATTAAACGTATCCTAATTATGCAGTCGATAATATGCACTCTCGTAATTGTGCTCCTTTGACCGCGTTGATAAACAGAATTAAGCGGAACCGGCGTTTGAAATTTAGAAACAATTTAACCCGGGTCAGCTCATTTCACCTTTGCTCACGGCCATCCCACACTGAAAAGGCCCGAACCCGAGCTGTATTGTGATAGCGCATTTTCAAAACTCAAGTGTCATCGATTGCATTGCGCATTAGGTGTAAACGACAATTCGGCAGCCCAGAGCACCTGTCCTCAAGCGATCCGCTAGCCTCAGCCTTTCAGTAGCTTGGATGACAGGCTCACGCCACCGCGCCCAGCGAAAGCCGAATGGCATTTTATTGCTTTTCTAGAAAGCAGTGTTGTGACGTCAAATAGGCATCAGTCTGATTCTCTGCGCAACGTTCCCTAGAGTGGTAGGCTATAAATAGGCAGAGGAAACAAGGTCAACAAGAAAACAGCAAACATTAGGTCAATCGTTAGCCGACAGCAACGTGAAGTGAAATAAAAATAATAATAACGGGAGATTTTGCAAAAACAAAGCAGAAACTAAATAAGCCCCTCTTCAGTCTGACCGAAGCTAAACGAAAATCGAAATTAAAATAGAAAAGTAAGTAAAAGCAAACCTACTTAAAATTCAAAGTTATTCTGACAGGTTCGTTAATTTAGCTAAACCAGCAGCCAATCTATGCCTATAAATGATCATTTTGTTGTTAATATGAGTTCTGTAACTTATTAAATTGAGTTTGCAGGAAAAGATCATTCTGAATAGAAACCGCTTCACGTGCCTTTACGCATGAATCCAAACACACATAGATTTTGATTGTACCAAAGAACAAATTCAGATAAGGAAAATGACTAATTATGCAGTCGACAATATGCACTCTCGTTATTGTGCTCCTTTGACCGCGTTGATAAGCAAAATAAAGCGGAACCGGCGGTTGAAGTTTAGAAATAATTTAACCCGGGTCAGCTCCGGTCACCTTTGCTCACGGCCATACCACACTGAAAATGCCCGAACTCGTCTGATCTCGGAAGCCAAGCAGTGTAGGGCTTGGTTAGTACTTGGATGGGAGACCGCCTGGGAATACTAGGTGCTGTAAGCATTTTTAAAAGTTTTGTTTTCCGTTTTCGCACGCGATGGGGCTGTTCGCCGAGGTAAAAGGTGGAAACTATCACTGTATTATTCACAATGATGATATTTAAACGTCTTCGTATCCTAATTATGCAGTGGACAATATTCACTCTCGTAATTTTGCTCCTTTGACCGCGTTGATAAGCAAAATTAAACGGAACCGGCGGTTGACGTTTAGAAACAATTTAACCCGGGTCAGCTCAGGGCAACTTCGCTCACGGCCATACCACACTGAAAATGCCCGAACTCGTCTGATCTCGGAAGCCAAGCAGTGTAGGGCTTGGTTAGTACTTGGATGGGAGACCGCCTGGGAATACTAGGTGCTGTAAGCATTTTTAAAAGTTTTGTTTTCCGTTTTCGCACGCGATGGGGCTGTTCGCCGAGGTAAAAGGTGGAAACTATCACTGTATTATTCACAATGATGATAATTAAACGTCTTCGTATCCTAATTATGCAGTGGACAATATTCACTCTCGTAATTTTGCTCCTTTGACCGCGTTGATAAGCAAAATTAAACGGAACCGGCGGTTGACGTTTAGAAACAATTTAACCCGGGTCAGCTCAGGGCAACTTCGCTCACGGCCATACCACACTGAAAGAGCCCGAACTCGTCCGATCTCGGAAGCCAAACAGTGTAGGGCCTGGTTAGTACTTGGATGGGAGACCGCCTGGGAATACTAGGTGCTGTAAGCATTTTTAAAAGTTTTGTTTTCCGTTTTCGCACGCGATGGGGCTGTTCGCCGAGGTAAAAGGTGGAAACTATCACTGTATTATTCACAATGATGATAATTAAACGTATCCTAATTATGCAGTCGATAATATGCACTCTCGTAATTGTGCTCCTTTGACCGCGTTGATAAACAGAATTAAGCGGAACCGGCGTTTGAAATTTAGAAACAATTTAACCCGGGTCAGCTCATTTCACCTTTGCTCACGGCCATCCCACACTGAAAAGGCCCGAACCCGAGCTGTATTGTGATAGCGCATTTTCAAAACTCAAGTGTCATCGATTGCATTGCGCATTAGGTGTAAACGACAATTCGGCAGCCCAGAGCACCTGTCCTCAAGCGATCCGCTAGCCTCAGCCTTTCAGTAGCTTGGATGACAGGCTCACGCCACCGCGCCCAGCGAAAGCCGAATGGCATTTTATTGCTTTTCTAGAAAGCAGTGTTGTGACGTCAAATAGGCATCAGTCTGATTCTCTGCGCAACGTTCCCTAGAGTGGTAGGCTATAAATAGGCAGAGGAAACAAGGTCAACAAGAAAACAGCAAACATTAGGTCAATCGTTAGCCGACAGCAACGTGAAGTGAAATAAAAATAATAATAACGGGAGATTTTGCAAAAACAAAGCAGAAACTAAATAAGCCCCTCTTCAGTCTGACCGAAGCTAAACGAAAATCGAAATTAAAATAGAAAAGTAAGTAAAAGCAAACCTACTTAAAATTCAAAGTTATTCTGACAGGTTCGTTAATTTAGCTAAACCAGCAGCCAATCTATGCCTATAAATGATCATTTTGTTGTTAATATGAGTTCTGTAACTTATTAAATTGAGTTTGCAGGAAAAGATCATTCTGAATAGAAACCGCTTCACGTGCCTTTACGCATGAATCCAAACACACATAGATTTTGATTGTACCAAAGAACAAATTCAGATAAGGAAAATGACTAATTATGCAGTCGACAATATGCACTCTCGTTATTGTGCTCCTTTGACCGCGTTGATAAGCAAAATAAAGCGGAACCGGCGGTTGAAGTTTAGAAATAATTTAACCCGGGTCAGCTCCGGTCACCTTTGCTCACGGCCATACCACACTGAAAATGCCCGAACTCGTCTGATCTCGGAAGCCAAGCAGTGTAGGGCTTGGTTAGTACTTGGATGGGAGACCGCCTGGGAATACTAGGTGCTGTAAGCATTTTTAAAAGTTTTGTTTTCCGTTTTCGCACGCGATGGGGCTGTTCGCCGAGGTAAAAGGTGGAAACTATCACTGTATTATTCACAATGATGATATTTAAACGTCTTCGTATCCTAATTATGCAGTGGACAATATTCACTCTCGTAATTTTGCTCCTTTGACCGCGTTGATAAGCAAAATTAAACGGAACCGGCGGTTGACGTTTAGAAACAATTTAACCCGGGTCAGCTCAGGGCAACTTCGCTCACGGCGATACCACACTGAAAATGCCCGAACTCGTCTGATCTCGGAAGCCAAGCAGTGTAGGGCTTGGTTAGTACTTGGATGGGAGACCGCCTGGGAATACTAGGTGCTGTAAGCATTTTTAAAAGTTTTGTTTTCCGTTTTCGCACGCGATGGGGCTGTTCGCCGAGGTAAAAGGTGGAAACTATCACTGTATTATTCACAATGATGATAATTAAACGTCTTCGTATCCTAATTATGCAGTGGACAATATTCACTCTCGTAATTTTGCTCCTTTGACCGCGTTGATAAGCAAAATTAAACGGAACCGGCGGTTGACGTTTAGAAACAATTTAACCCGGGTCAGCTCAGGGCAACTTCGCTCACGGCCATACCACACTGAAAGAGCCCGAACTCGTCCGATCTCGGAAGCCAAACAGTGTAGGACCTGGTTAGTACTTGGATGGGAGACCGCCTGGGAATACTAGGTGCTGTAAGCATTTTTTAAAGTTTTGTTTTCCGGTTTCGCACGCGATGGGGCTGTTCGCCGAGGTAAAAGGTGGAAACTATCACTGTATTATTCACAATGATGATAATTAAACGTATCCTAATTATGCAGTCGATAATATGCACTCTCGTAATTGTGCTCCTTTGACCGCGTTGATAAACAGAATTAAGCGGAACCGGCGTTTGAAATTTAGAAACAATTTAACCCGGGTCAGCTCATTTCACCTTTGCTCACGGCCATCCCACACTGAAAAGGCCCGAACCCGAGCTGTATTGTGATAGCGCATTTTCAAAACTCAAGTGTCATCGATTGCATTGCGCATTAGGTGTAAACGACAATTCGGCAGCCCAGAGCACCTGTCCTCAAGCGATCCGCTAGCCTCAGCCTTTCAGTAGCTTGGATGACAGGCTCACGCCACCGCGCCCAGCGAAAGCCGAATGGCATTTTATTGCTTTTCTAGAAAGCAGTGTTGTGACGTCAAATAGGCATCAGTCTGATTCTCTGCGCAACGTTCCCTAGAGTGGTAGGCTATAAATAGGCAGAGGAAACAAGGTCAACAAGAAAACAGCAAACATTAGGTCAATCGTTAGCCGACAGCAACGTGAAGTGAAATAAAAATAATAATAACGGGAGATTTTGCAAAAACAAAGCAGAAACTAAATAAGCCCCTCTTCAGTCTGACCGAAGCTAAACGAAAATCGAAATTAAAATAGAAAAGTAAGTAAAAGCAAACCTACTTACAATTCAAAGTTATTCTGACAGGTTCGTTAATTTAGCTAAACCAGCAGCCAATCTATGCCTATAAATGAACATTTTGTTGTTAATATGAGTTCTGTAACTTATTAAATTGAGTTTGCAGGAAAAGATAATTCTGAATAGAAACCGCTTCACGTGCCTTTACGCATGAATCCAAACACACATAGATTTTGATTGTACCAAAGAACAAATTCAGATAAGGAAAATGACTAATTATGCAGTCGACAATATGCACTCTCGTTATTGTGCTCCTTTGACCGCGTTGATAAGCAAAATAAAGCGGAACCGGCGGTTGAAGTTTAGAAATAATTTAACCCGGGTCAGCTCCGGTCACCTTCGCTCACGGCCATACCACACTGAAAATGCCCGAACTCGTCTGATCTCGGAAGCCAAGCAGTGTAGGGCTTGGATAGTACTTGGATGGGAGACCGCCTGGGAATACTAGGTGCTGTAAGCATTTTTAAAAGTTTTGTTTTCCGTTTTCGCACGCGATGGGGCTGTTCGCCGAGGTAAAAGGTGGAAACTATCACTGTATTATTCACAATGATGATAATTAAACGTCTTCGTATCCTAATTATGCAGTGGACAATATTCACTCTCGTAATTTTGCTCCTTTGACCGCGTTGATAAGCAAAATTAAACGGAACCGGCGGTTGACGTTTAGAAACAATTTAACCCGGGTCAGCTCAGGGCAACTTCGCTCACGGCCATACCACACTGAAAGAGCCCGAACTCGTCCGATCTCGGAAGCCAAACAGTGTAGGGCCTGGTTAGTACTTGGATGGGAGACCGCCTGGGAATACTAGGTGCTGTAAGCATTTTTAAAAGTTTTGTTTTCCGTTTTCGCACGCGATGGGGCTGTTCGCCGAGGTAAAAGGTGGAAACTATCACTGTATTATTCACAATGATGATAATTAAACGTATCCTAATTATGCAGTCGATAATATGCACTCTCGTAATTGTGCTCCTTTGACCGCGTTGATAAACAGAATTAAGCGGAACCGGCGTTTGAAATTTAGAAACAATTTAACCCGGGTCAGCTCATTTCACCTTTGCTCACGGCCATCCCACACTGAAAAGGCCCGAACCCGAGCTGTATTGTGATAGCGCATTTTCAAAACTCAAGTGTCATCGATTGCATTGCGCATTAGGTGTAAACGACAATTCGGCAGCCCAGAGCACCTGTCCTCAAGCGATCCGCTAGCCTCAGCCTTTCAGTAGCTTGGATGACAGGCTCACGCCACCGCGCCCAGCGAAAGCCGAATGGCATTTTATTGCTTTTCTAGAAAGCAGTGTTGTGACGTCAAATAGGCATCAGTCTGATTCTCTGCGCAACGTTCCCTAGAGTGGTAGGCTATAAATAGGCAGAGGAAACAAGGTCAACAAGAAAACAGCAAACAGTAGGTCAATCGTTAGCCGACAGCAACGTGAAGTGAAATAAAAATAATAATAACGGGAGATTTTGCAAAAACAAAGCAGAAACTAAATAAGCCCCTCTTCAGTCTGACCGAAGCTAAACGAAAATCAAAATTAAAATAGAAAAGTAAGTAAAAGCAAACCTACTTAAAATTCAAAGTTATTCTGACAGGTTCGTTAATTTAGCTAAACCAGCAGCCAATCTATGCCTATAAATGATCATTTTGTTGTTAATATGAGTTCTGTAACTTATTAAATTGAGTTTGCAGGAAAAGATCATTCTGAATAGAAACCGCTTCACGTGCCTTTACGCATGAATCCAAACACACATAGATTTTGATTGTACCAAAGAACAAATTCAGATAAGGAAAATGACTAATTATGCAGTCGACAATATGCACTCTCGTAATTGTGCTCATTTGACCGCGTTGATAAGCAAAATAAAGCGGAACCGGCGGTTGAAGTTTAGAAATAATTTAACCCGGGTCAGCTCCGGTCACCTTCGCTCACGGCCATACCACACTGAAAATGCCCGAACTCGTCTGATCTCGGAAGCCAAGCAGTGTAGGGCTTGGTTAGTACTTGGATGGGAGACCGCCTGGGAATACTAGGTGCTGTAAGCATTTTTAAAAGTTTTGTTTTCCGTTTTCGCACGCGATGGGGCTGTTCGCCGAGGTAAAAGGTGGAAACTATCACTGTATTATTCACAATGATGATAATTAAACGTATCCTAATTATGCAGTCGATAATATGCACTCTCGTAATTGTGCTCCTTTGACCGCGTTGATAAACAGAATTAAGCGGAACCGGCGTTTGAAATTTAGAAACAATTTAACCCGGGTCAGCTCATTTCACCTTTGCTCACGGCCATCCCACACTGAAAAGGCCCGAACCCGAGCTGTATTGTGATAGCGCATTTTCAAAACTCAAGTGTCATCGATTGCATTGCGCATTAGGTGTAAACGACAATTCGGCAGCCCAGAGCACCTGTCCTCAAGCGATCCGCTAGCCTCAGCCTTTCAGTAGCTTGGATGACAGGCTCACGCCACCGCGCCCAGCGAAAGCCGAATGGCATTTTATTGCTTTTCTAGAAAGCAGTGTTGTGACGTCAAATAGGCATCAGTCTGATTCTCTGCGCAACGTTCCCTAGAGTGGTAGGCTATAAATAGGCAGAGGAAACAAGGTCAACAAGAAAACAGCAAACAGTAGGTCAATCGTTAGCCGACAGCAACGTGAAGTGAAATAAAAATAATAATAACGGGAGATTTTGCAAAAACAAAGCAGAAACTAAATAAGCCCCTCTTCAGTCTGACCGAAGCTAAACGAAAATCGAAATTAAAATAGAAAAGTAAGTAAAAGCAAACCTACTTAAAATTCAAAGTTATTCTGACAGGTTCGTTAATTTAGCTAAACCAGCAGCCAATCTATGCCTATAAATGATCATTTTGTTGTTAATATGAGTTCTGTAACTTATTAAATTGAGTTTGCAGGAAAAGATCATTCTGAATAGAAACCGCTTCACGTGCCTTTACGCATGAATCCAAACACACATAGATTTTGATTGTACCAAAGAACAAATTCAGATAAGGAAAATGACTAATTATGCAGTCGACAATATGCACTCTCGTAATTGTGCTCATTTGACCGCGTTGATAAGCAAAATAAAGCGGAACCGGCGGTTGAAGTTTAGAAATAATTTAACCCGGGTCAGCTCCGGTCACCTTCGCTCACGGCCATACCACACTGAAAATGCCCGAACTCGTCTGATCTCGGAAGCCAAGCAGTGTAGGGCTTGGTTAGTACTTGGATGGGAGACCGCCTGGGAATACTAGGTGCTGTAAGCATTTTTAAAAGTTTTGTTTTCCGTTTTCGCACGCGATGGGGCTGTTCGCCGAGGTAAAAGGTGGAAACTATCACTGTATTATTCACAATGATGATAATTAAACGTCTTCGTATCCTAATTATGCAGTGGACAATATTCACTCTCGTAATTTTGCTCCTTTGACCGCGTTGATAAGCAAAATTAAACGGAACCGGCGGTTGACGTTTAGAAACAATTTAACCCGGGTCAGCTCAGGGCAACTTAGCTCAAGGCCATACCACACTGAAAGAGCCCGAACTCGTCCGATCTCGGAAGCCAAACAATGTAGGGCCTGGTTAGTACTTGGATGGGAGACCGCCTGGGAATACTAGGTGCTGTAAGCATTTTTAAAAGTTTTGTTTTCCGTTTTCGCACGCGATGGGGCTGTTCGCCGAGGTAAAAGGTGGAAACTATCACTGTATTATTCACAATGATGATAATTAAACGTATCCTAATTATGCAGTCGATAATATGCACTCTCGTAATTGTGCTCCTTTGACCGCGTTGATAAACAGAATTAAGCGGAACCGGCGTTTGAAATTTAGAAACAATTTAACCCGGGTCAGCTCATTTCACCTTTGCTCACGGCCATCCCACAGGCCCGAACCCGAACTGTATTGTGATAGCGCATTTTCAAAACTCAAGTGTCATCGATTGCAGTGCGCATTAGGTGTAAACGACAATTCGGCAGTTCAGAGCACCTGTCCTCAAGCGATCCGCTAGCCTCAGCCTTTCAGTAGCTTGGATGACAGGCTCACGCCACCGCGCCCAGCGAAAGCCGAATGGCATTTTATTGCTTTTCTAGAAAGCAGTGTTGTGACGTCAAATAGGCATCAGTCTGATTCTCTGCGCAACGTTCCCTAGAGTGGTAGGCTATAAATAGGCAGAGGAAACAAGGTCAACAAGAAAACAGCAAACATTAGGTCAATCGTTAGCCGACAGCAACGTGAAGTGAAATAAAAATAATAATAACGGGAGATTTTGCAAAAACAAAGCAGAAACTAAATAAGCCCCTCTTCAGTCTGACCGAAGCTAAACGAAAATCGAAATTAAAATAGAAAAGTAAGTAAAAGCAAACCTACTTAAAATTCAAAGTTATTCTGACAGGTTCGTTAATTTAGCTAAACCAGCAGCCAATCTATGCCTATAAATTAACATTTTGTTGTTAATATGAGTTCTGTAACTTATTAAATTGAGTTTGCAGGAAAAGATAATTCTGAATAGAAACCACTTCACGTGCCTTTACGCATGAATCCAAACACACATAGATTTTGATTGTATCAAAGAACAAATTCAGATAAGGAAAATGACTAATTATGCAGTCGACAATATGCACTCTCGTAATTGTGCTCATTTGACCGCGTTGATAAGCAAAATAAAGCGGAACCGGGGGTTGAAGTTTAGAAATAATTTAACCCGGGTCAGCTCCGGTCACCTTCGCTCACGGCCATACCACACTGAAAATGCCCGAACTCGTCTGATCTCGGAAGCCAAGCAGTGTAGGGCTTGGTTAGTACTTGGATGGGAGACCGCCTGGGAATACTAGGTGCTGTAAGCATTTTTAAAAGTTTTGTTTTCCGTTTTCGCACGCGATGGGGCTGTTCGCCGAGGTAAAAGGTGGAAACTATCACTGTATTATTCACAATGATGATAATTAAACGTCTTCGTATCCTAATTATGCAGTGGACAATATTCACTCTCGTAATTTTGCTCCTTTGACCGCGTTGATAAGCAAAATTAAACGGAACCGGCGGTTGACGTTTAGAAACAATTTAACCCGGGTCAGCTCAGGGCAACTTCGCTCAAGGCCATACCACACTGAAAGAGCCCGAACTCGTCCGATCTCGGAAGCCAAACAATGTAGGGCCTGGTTAGTACTTGGATGGAAGACCGCCTGGGAATACTAGGTGCTGTAAGCATTTTTAAAAGTTTTGTTTTCCGTTTTCGCACGCGATGGGGCTGTTCGCCGAGGTAAAAGGTGGAAACTATCACTGTATTATTCACAATGATGATAATTAAACGTATCCTAATTATGCAGTCGATAATATGCACTCTCGTAATTGTGCTCCTTTGACCGCGTTGATAAACAGAATTAAGCGGAACCGGCGTTTGAAATTTAGAAACAATTTAACCCGGGTCAGCTCATTTCACCTTTGCTCACGGCCATCCCACAGGCCCGAACCCGAACTGTATTGTGATAGCGCATTTTCAAAACTCAAGTGTCATCGATTGCAGTGCGCATTAGGTGTAAACGACAATTCGGCAGTTCAGAGCACCTGTCCTCAAGCGATCCGCTAGCCTCAGCCTTTCAGTAGCTTGGATGACAGGCTCACGCCACCGCGCCCAGCGAAAGCCGAATGGCATTTTATTGCTTTTCTAGAAAGCAGTGTTGTGACGTCAAATAGGCATCAGTCTGATTCTCTGCGCAACGTTCCCTAGAGTGGTAGGCTATAAATAGGCAGAGGAAACAAGGTCAACAAGAAAACAGCAAACATTAGGTCAATCGTTAGCCGACAGCAACGTGAAGTGAAATAAAAATAATAATAACGGGAGATTTTGCAAAAACAAAGCAGAAACTAAATAAGCCCCTCTTCAGTCTGACCGAAGCTAAACGAAAATCGAAATTAAAATAGAAAAGTAAGTAAAAGCAAACCTACTTAAAATTCAAAGTTATTCTGACAGGTTCGTTAATTTAGCTAAACCAGCAGCCAATCTATGCCTATAAATGAACATTTTGTTGTTAATATGAGTTCTGTAACTTATTAAATTGAGTTTGCAGGAAAAGATCATTCTGAATAGAAACCGCTTCACGTGCCTTTACGCATGAATCCAAACACACATAGATTTTGATTGTACCAAAGAACAAATTCAGATAAGGAAAATGACTAATTATGCAGTCGACAATATGCACTCTCGTAATTGTGCTCATTTGACCGCGTTGATAAGCAAAATAAAGCGGAACCGGCGGTTGAAGTTTAGAAATAATTTAACCCGGGTCAGCTCCGGTCACCTTCGCTCACGGCCATACCACACTGAAAATGCCCGAACTCGTCTGATCTCGGAAGCCAAGCAGTGTAGGGCTTGGTTAGTACTTGGATGGGAGACCGCCTGGGAATACTAGGTGCTGTAAGCATTTTTAAAAGTTTTGTTTTCCGTTTTCGCACGCGATGGGGCTGTTCGCCGAGGTAAAAGGTGGAAACTATCACTGTATTATTCACAATGATGATAATTAAACGTATCCTAATTATGCAGTCGATAACATGCACTCTCGTAATTGTGCTCCTTTGACCGCGTTGATAAACAGAATTAAGCGGAACCGGCGTTTGAAATTTAGAAACAATTTAACCCGGGTCAGCTCATTTCACCTTTGCTCACGGCCATCCCACACTGAAAAGGCCCGAACCCGAGCTGTATTGTGATAGCGCATTTTCAAAACTCAAGTGTCATCGATTGCAGTGCGCATTAGGTGTAAACGACAATTCGGCAGCTCAGAGCACCTGTCCTCAAGCGATCCGCTAGCCTCAGCCTTTCAGTAGCTTGGATGACAGGCTCACGCCACCGCGCCCAGCGAAAGCCGAATGGCATTTTATTGCTTTTCTAGAAAGCAGTGTTGTGACGTCAAATAGGCATCAGTCTGATTCTCTGCGCAACGTTCCCTAGAGTGGTAGGCTATAAATAGGCAGAGGAAACAAGGTCAACAAGAAAACAGCAAACATTAGGTCAATCGTTAGCCGACAGCAACGTGAAGTGAAATAAAAATAATAATAACGGGAGATTTTGCAAAAACAAAGCAGAAACTAAATAAGCCCCTCTTCAGTCTGACCGAAGCTAAACGAAAATCGAAATAAAAATAGAAAAGTAAGTAAAAGCAAACCTACTTAAAATTCAAAGTTATTCTGACAGGTTCGTTAATTTAGCTAAACCAGCAGCCAATCTATGCCTATAAATTAACATTTTGTTGTTAATATGAGTTCTGTAACTTATTAAATTGAGTTTGCAGGAAAAGATAATTCTGAATAGAAACCGCTTGACGTGCCTTTACGCATGAATCCAAACACACATAGATTTTGATTGTACCAAAGAACAAATTCCGATAAGGAAAATGACTAATTATGCAGTCGACAATATGCACTCTCGTAATTGTGCTCCTTTGACCGCGTTGATAAGCAAAATAAAGCGGAACCGGCGGTTGAAGTTTAGAAATAATTTAACCCGGGTCAGCTCCGGTCACCTTCGCTCACGGCCATACCACACTGAAAATGCCCGAACTCGTCTGATCTCGGAAGCCAAGCAGTGTAGGGCTTGGTTAGTACTTGGATGGGAGACCGCCTGGGAATACTAGGTGCTGTAAGCATTTTTAAAAGTTTTGTTTTCCGTTTTCGCACGCGATGGGGCTGTTCGCCGAGGTAAAAGGTGGAAACTATCACTGTATTATTCACAATGATGATAATTAAACGTCTTCGTATCCTAATTATGCAGTCGATAATATTCACTCTCGTAATTTTGCTCCTTTGACCGCGTTGATAAGCAAAATTAAACGGAACCGGCGGTTGACGTTTAGAAACAATTTAACCCGGGTCAGCTCAGGGCAACTTCGCTCACGGCCATACCACACTGAAAGAGCCCGAACTCGTCCGATCTCGGAAGCCAAACAGTGTAGGGCCTGGTTAGTACTTGGATGGGAGACCGCCTGGGAATACTAGGTGCTGTAAGCATTTTTAAAAGTTTTGTTTTCCGTTTTCGCACGCGATGGGGCTGTTCGCCGAGGTAAAAGGTGGAAACTATCACTGTATTATTCACAATGATGATAATTAAACGTATCCTAATTATGCAGTCGATAACATGCACTCTCGTAATTGTGCTCCTTTGACCGCGTTGATAAACAGAATTAAGCGGAACCGGCGTTTGAAATTTAGAAACAATTTAACCCGGGTCAGCTCATTTCACCTTTGCTCACGGCCATCCCACACTGAAAAGGCCCGAACCCGAGCTGTATTGTGATAGCGCATTTTCAAAACTCAAGTGTCATCGATTGCAGTGCGCATTAGGTGTAAACGACAATTCGGCAGCTCAGAGCACCTGTCCTCAAGCGATCCGCTAGCCTCAGCCTTTCAGTAGCTTGGATGACAGGCTCACGCCACCGCGCCCAGCGAAAGCCGAATGGCATTTTATTGCTTTTCTAGAAAGCAGTGTTGTGACGTCAAATAGGCATCAGTCTGATTCTCTGCGCAACGTTCCCTAGAGTGGTAGGCTATAAATAGGCAGAGGAAACAAGGTCAACAAGAAAACAGCAAACATTAGGTCAATCGTTAGCCGACAGCAACGTGAAGTGAAATAAAAATAATAATAACGGGAGATTTTGCAAAAACAAAGCAGAAACTAAATAAGCCCCTCTTCAGTCTGACCGAAGCTAAACGAAAATCGAAATAAAAATAGAAAAGTAAGTAAAAGCAAACCTACTTAAAATTCAAAGTTATTCAGACAGGTTCGTTAATTTAGCTAAACCAGCAGCCAATCTATGCCTATAAATGAACATTTTGTTGTTAATATGAGTTCTGTAACTTATTAAATTGAGTTTGCAGGAAAAGATAATTCTGAATAGAAACCGCTTGACGTGCCTTTACGCATGAATCCAAACACACATAGATTTTGATTGTACCAAAGAACAAATTCCGATAAGGAAAATGACTAATTATGCAGTCGACAATATGCACTCTCGTAATTGTGCTCCTTTGACCGCGTTGATAAGCAAAATTAAACGGAACCGGCGGTTGACGTTTAGAAACAATTTAACCCGGGTCAGCTCAGGGCAACTTCGCTCACGGCCATACCACACTGAAAGAGCCCGAACTCGTCCGATCTCGGAAGCCAAACAGTGTAGGGCCTGGTTAGTACTTGGATGGGAGACCGCCTGGGAATACTAGGTGCTGTAAGCATTTTTAAAAGTTTTGTTTTCCGTTTTCGCACGCGATGGGGCTGTTCGCCGAGGTAAAAGGTGGAAACTATCACTGTATTATTCACAATGATGATAATTAAACGTCTTCGTATCCTAATTATGCAGTCGATAATATTCACTCTCGTAATTTTGCTCCTTTGACCGCGTTGATAAGCAAAATTAAACGGAACCGGCGGTTGACGTTTAGAAACAATTTAACCCGGGTCAGCTCAGGGCAACTTCGCTCACGGCCATACCACACTGAAAGAGCCCGAACTCGTCCGATCTCGGAAGCCAAACAGTGTAGGGCCTGGTTAGTACTTGGATGGGAGACCGCCTGGGAATACTAGGTGCTGTAAGCATTTTTAAAAGTTTTGTTTTCCGTTTTCGCACGCGATGGGGCTGTTCGCCGAGGTAAAAGGTGGAAACTATCACTGTATTATTCACAATGATGATAATTAAACGTATCCTAATTATGCAGTCGATAACATGCACTCTCGTAATTGTGCTCCTTTGACCGCGTTGATAAACAGAATTAAGCGGAACCGGCGTTTGAAATTTAGAAACAATTTAACCCGGGTCAGCTCATTTCACCTTTGCTCACGGCCATCCCACACTGAAAAGGCCCGAACCCGAGCTGTATTGTGATAGCGCATTTTCAAAACTCAAGTGTCATCGATTGCAGTGCGCATTAGGTGTAAACGACAATTCGGCAGCTCAGAGCACCTGTCCTCAAGCGATCCGCTAGCCTCAGCCTTTCAGTAGCTTGGATGACAGGCTCACGCCACCGCGCCCAGCGAAAGCCGAATGGCATTTTATTGCTTTTCTAGAAAGCAGTGTTGTGACGTCAAATAGGCATCAGTCTGATTCTCTGCGCAACGTTCCCTAGAGTGGTAGGCTATAAATAGGCAGAGGAAACAAGGTCAACAAGAAAACAGCAAACATTAGGTCAATCGTTAGCCGACAGCAACGTGAAGTGAAATAAAAATAATAATAACGGGAGATTTTGCAAAAACAAAGCAGAAACTAAATAAGCCCCTCTTCAGTCTGACCGAAGCTAAACGAAAATCGAAATAAAAATAGAAAAGTAAGTAAAAGCAAACCTACTTAAAATTCAAAGTTATTCTGACAGGTTCGTTAATTTAGCTAAACCAGCAGCCAATCTATGCCTATAAATTAACATTTTGTTGTTAATATGAGTTCTGTAACTTATTAAATTGAGTTTGCAGGAAAAGATAATTCTGAATAGAAACCGCTTGACGTGCCTTTACGCATGAATCCAAACACACATAGATTTTGATTGTACCAAAGAACAAATTCCGATAAGGAAAATGACTAATTATGCAGTCGACAATATGCACTCTCGTAATTGTGCTCCTTTGACCGCGTTGATAAGCAAAATAAAGCGGAACCGGCGGTTGAAGTTTAGAAATAATTTAACCCGGGTCAGCTCCGGTCACCTTCGCTCACGGCCATACCACACTGAAAATGCCCGAACTCGTCTGATCTCGGAAGCCAAGCAGTGTAGGGCTTGGTTAGTACTTGGATGGGAGACCGCCTGGGAATACTAGGTGCTGTAAGCATTTTTAAAAGTTTTGTTTTCCGTTTTCGCACGCGATGGGGCTGTTCGCCGAGGTAAAAGGTGGAAACTATCACTGTATTATTCACAATGATGATAATTAAACGTCTTCGTATCCTAATTATGCAGTCGATAATATTCACTCTCGTAATTTTGCTCCTTTGACCGCGTTGATAAGCAAAATTAAACGGAACCGGCGGTTGACGTTTAGAAACAATTTAACCCGGGTCAGCTCAGGGCAACTTCGCTCACGGCCATACCACACTGAAAGAGCCCGAACTCGTCCGATCTCGGAAGCCAAACAGTGTAGGGCCTGGTTAGTACTTGGATGGGAGACCGCCTGGGAATACTAGGTGCTGTAAGCATTTTTAAAAGTTTTGTTTTCCGTTTTCGCACGCGATGGGGCTGTTCGCCGAGGTAAAAGGTGGAAACTATCACTGTATTATTCACAATGATGATAATTAAACGTATCCTAATTATGCAGTCGATAACATGCACTCTCGTAATTGTGCTCCTTTGACCGCGTTGATAAACAGAATTAAGCGGAACCGGCGTTTGAAATTTAAAAACAATTTAACCCGGGTCAGCTCATTTCACCTTTGCTCACGGCCATCCCACACTGAAAAGGCCCGAACCCGAGCTGTATTGTGATAGCGCATTTTCAAAACTCAAGTGTCATCGATTGCAGTGCGCATTAGGTGTAAACGACAATTCGGCAGCTCAGAGCATCTGTCCTCAAGCGATCCGCTAGCCTCAGCCTTTCAGTAGCTTGGATGACAGGCTCACGCCACCGCGCCCAGCGAAAGCCGAATGGCATTTTATTGCTTTTCTAGAAAGCAGTGTTGTGACGTCAAATAGGCATCAGTCTGATTCTCTGCGCAACGTTCCCTAGAGTGGTAGGCTATAAATAGGCAGAGGAAACAAGGTCAACAAGAAAACAGCAAACATTAGGTCAATCGTTAGCCGACAGCAACGTGAAGTGAAATAAAAATAATAATAACGGGAGATTTTGCAAAAACAAAGCAGAAACTAAATAAGCCCCTCTTCAGTCTGACCGAAGCTAAACGAAAATCGAAATAAAAATAGAAAAGTAAGTAAAAGCAAACCTACTTAAAATTCAAAGTTATTCTGACAGGTTCGTTAATTTAGCTAAACCAGCAGCCAATCTATGCCTATAAATGAACATTTTGTTGTTAATATGAGTTCTGTAACTTATTAAATTGAGTTTGCAGGAAAAGATAATTCTGAATAGAAACCGCTTGACGTGCCTTTACACATGAATCCAAACACACATAGATTTTGATTGTACCAAAGAACAAATTCCGATAAGGAAAATGACTAATTATGCAGTCGACAATATGCACTCTCGTAATTGTGCTCCTTTGACCGCGTTGATAAGCAAAATAAAGCGGAACCGGCGGTTGAAGTTTAGAAATAATTTAACCCGGGTCAGCTCCGGTCACCTTCGCTCACGGCCATACCACACTGAAAATGCCCGAACTCGTCTGATCTCGGAAGCCAAGCAGTGTAGGGCTTGGTTAGTACTTGGATGGGAGACCGCCTGGGAATACTAGGTGCTGTAAGCATTTTTAAAAGTTTTGTTTTCCGTTTTCGCACGCGATGGGGCTGTTCGCCGAGGTAAAAGGTGGAAACTATCACTGTATTATTCACAATGATGATAATTAAACGTCTTCGTATCCTAATTATGCAGTCGATAATATTCACTCTCGTAATTTTGCTCCTTTGACCGCGTTGATAAGCAAAATTAAACGGAACCGGCGGTTGACGTTTAGAAACAATTTAACCCGGGTCAGCTCAGGGCAACTTCGCTCACGGCCATACCACACTGAAAGAGCCCGAACTCGTCCGATCTCGGAAGCCAAACAGTGTAGGGCCTGGTTAGTACTTGGATGGGAGACCGCCTGGGAATACTAGGTGCTGTAAGCATTTTTAAAAGTTTTGTTTTCCGTTTTCGCACGCGATGGGGCTGTTCGCCGAGGTAAAAGGTGGAAACTATCACTGTATTATTCACAATGATGATAATTAAACGTATCCTAATTATGCAGTCGATAACATGCACTCTCGTAATTGTGCTCCTTTGACCGCGTTGATAAACAGAATTAAGCGGAACCGGCGTTTGAAATTTAGAAACAATTTAACCCGGGTCAGCTCATTTCACCTTTGCTCACGGCCATCCCACACTGAAAAGGCCCGAACCCGAGCTGTATTGTGATAGCGTATTTTCAAAACTCAAGTGTCATCGATTGCAGTGCACATTAGGTGTAAACGACAATTCGGCAGCTCAGAGCACCTGTCGTCAAGCGATCCGCTAGCCGCAGCCTTTCAGTAGCTTGGATGACAGGCTCACGCCACCGCGCCCAGCGAAAGCCGAATGGCATTTTATTGCTTTTCTAGAAAGCAGTGTTGTGACGTCAAATAGGCATCAGTCTGATTCTCTGCGCAACGTTCCCTAGAGTGGTAGGCTATAAATAGGCAGAGGAAACAAGGTCAACAAGAAAACAGCAAACATTAGGTCAATCGTTAGCCGACAGCAACGTGAAGTGAAATAAAAATAATAATAACGGGAGATTTTGCAAAAACAAAGCAGAAACTAAATAAGCCCCTCTTCAGTCTGACCGAAGCTAAACGAAAATCGAAATAAAAATAGAAAAGTAAGTAAAAGCAAACCTACTTAAAATTCAAAGTTATTCTGACAGGTTCGTTAATTTAGCTAAACCAGCAGCCAATCTATGCCTATAAATGAACATTTTGTTGTTAATATGAGTTCTGTAACTTATTAAATTGAGTTTGCAGGAAAAGATCATTCTGAATAGAAACCGCTTGACGTGCCTTTACGCATGAATCCAAACACACATAGATTTTGATTGTACCAAAGAACAAATTCCGATAAGGAAAATGACTAATTATGCAGTCGACAATATGCACTCTCGTAATTGTGCTCCTTTGACCGCGTTGATAAGCAAAATAAAGCGGAACCGGCGGTTGAAGTTTAGAAATAATTTAACCCGGGTCAGCTCCGGTCACCTTCGCTCACGGCCATACCACACTGAAAATGCCCGAACTCGTCTGATCTCGGAAGCCAAGCAGTGTAGGGCTTGGTTAGTACTTGGATGGGAGACCGCCTGGGAATACTAGGTGCTGTAAGCATTTTTAAAAGTTTTGTTTTCCGTTTTCGCACGCGATGAGGCTGTTCGCCGAGGTAAAAGGTGGAAACTATCACTGTATTATTCACAATGATGATAATTAAACGTCTTCGTATCCTAATTATGCAGTCGATAATATTCACTCTCGTAATTTTGCTCCCTTGACCGCGTTGATAAGCAAAATTAAACGGAACCGGCGGTTGACGTTTAGAAACAATTTAACCCGGGTCAGCTCAGGGCAACTTCGCTCACGGCCATACCACACTGAAAGAGCCCGAACTCGTCCGATCTCGGAAGCCAAACAGTGTAGGGCCTGGTTAGTACTTGGATGGGAGACCGCCTGGGAATACTAGGTGCTGTAAGCATTTTTAAAAGTTTTGTTTTCCGTTTTCGCACGCGATGGGGCTGTTCGCCGAGGTAAAAGGTGGAAACTATCACTGTATTATTCACAATGATGATAATTAAACGTATCCTAATTATGCAGTCGATAACATGCACTCTCGTAATTGTGCTCCTTTGACCGCGTTGATAAACAGAATTAAGCGGAACCGGCGTTTGAAATTTAGAAACAATTTAACCCGGGTCAGCTCATTTCACCTTTGCTCACGGCCATCCCACACTGAAAAGGCCCGAACCCGAGCTGTATTGTGATAGCGCATTTTCAAAACTCAAGTGTCATCGATTGCAGTGCGCATTAGGTGTAAACGACAATTCGGCAGCTCAGAGCACCTGTCCTCAAGCGATCCGCTAGCCTCAGCCTTTCAGTAGCTTGGATGACAGGCTCACGCCACCGCGCCCAGCGAAAGCCGAATGGCATTTTATTGCTTTTCTAGAAAGCAGTGTTGTGACGTCAAATAGGCATCAGTCTGATTCTCTGCGCAACGTTCCCTAGAGTGGTAGGCTATAAATAGGCAGAGGAAACAAGGTCAACAAGAAAACAGCAAACATTAGGTCAATCGTTAGCCGACAGCAACGTGAAGTGAAATAAAAATAATAATAACGGGAGATTTTGCAAAAACAAAGCAGAAACTAAATAAGCCCCTCTTCAGTCTGACCGAAGCTAAACGAAAATCGAAATAAAAATAGAAAAGTAAGTAAAAGCAAACCTACTTAAAATTCAAAGTTATTCTGACAGGTTCGTTAATTTAGCTAAACCAGCAGCCAATCTATGCCTATAAATGAACATTTTGTTGTTAATATGAGTTCTGTAACTTATTAAATTGAGTTTGCAGGAAAAGATAGTTCTGAATAGAAACCGCTTGACGTGCCTTTACGAATGAATCCAAACACACATAGATTTTGATTGTACCAAAGAACAAATTCCGATAAGGAAAATGACTAATTATGCAGTCGACAATATGCACTCTCGTAATTGTGCTCCTTTGACCGCGTTGATAAGCAAAATAAAGCGGAACCGGCGGTTGAAGTTTAGAAATAATTTAACCCGGGTCAGCTCCGGTCACCTTCGCTCACGGCCATACCACACTGAAAATGCCCGAACTCGTCTGATCTCGGAAGCCAAGCAGTGTAGGGCTTGGTTAGTACTTGGATGGGAGACCGCCTGGGAATACTAGGTGCTGTAAGCATTTTTAAAAGTTTTGTTTTCCGTTTTCGCACGCGATGAGGCTGTTCGCCGAGGTAAAAGGTGGAAACTATCACTGTATTATTCACAATGATGATAATTAAACGTCTTCGTATCCTAATTATGCAGTCGATAATATTCACTCTCGTAATTTTGCTCCTTTGACCGCGTTGATAAGCAAAATTAAACGGAACCGGCGGTTGACGTTTAGAAACAATTTAACCCGGGTCAGCTCAGGGCAACTTCGCTCACAGCCATACCACACTGAAAGAGCCCGAACTCGTCCGATCTCGGAAGCCAAACAGTGTAGGGCCTGGTTAGTACTTGGATGGGAGACCGCCTGGGAATACTAGGTGCTGTAAGCATTTTTAAAAGTTTTGTTTTCCGTTTTCGCACGCGATGGGGCTGTTCGCCGAGGTAAAAGGTGGAAACTATCACTGTATTATTCACAATGATGATAATTAAACGTATCCTAATTATGCAGTCGATAACATGCACTCTCGTAATTGTGCTCCTTTGACCGCGTTGATAAACTGAATTAAGCGGAACCGGCGTTTGAAATTTAGAAACAATTTAACCCGGGTCAGCTCATTTCACCTTTGCTCACGGCCATCCCACACTGAAAAGGCCCGAACCCGAGCTGTATTGTGATAGCGCATTTTCAAAACTCAAGTGTCATCGATTGCAGTGCGCATTAGGTGTAAACGACAATTCGGCAGCTCAGAGCACCTGTCCTCAAGCGATCCGCTAGCCTCAGCCTTTCAGTAGCTTGGATGACAGGCTCACGCCACCGCGCCCAGCGAAAGCCGAATGGCATTTTATTGCTTTTCTAGAAAGCAGTGTTGTGACGTCAAATAGGCATCAGTCTGATTCTCTGCGCAACGTTCCCTAGAGTGGTAGGCTATAAATAGGCAGAGGAAACAAGGTCAACAAGAAAACAGCAAACATTAGGTCAATCGTTAGCCGACAGCAACGTGAAGTGAAATAAAAATAACGGGAGATTTTGCAAAAACAAAGCAGAAACTAAATAAGCCCCTCTTCAGTCTGACCGAAGCTAAACGAAAATCGAAATAAAAATAGAAAAGTAAGTAAAAGCAAACCTACTTAAAATTCAAAGTTATTCTGACAGGTTCGTTAATTTAGCTAAACCAGCAGCCAATCTATGCCTATGAACATTTTGTTGTTAATATGAGTTCTGTAACTTATTAAATTGAGTTTGCAGGAAAAGATCATTCTGAATAGAAACCGCTTGACGTGCCTTTACGCATGAATCCAAACACACATAGATTTTGATTGTACCAAAGAACAAATTCCGATAAGGAAAATGACTAATTATGCAGTCGACAATATGCACTCTCGTAATTGTGCTCCTTTGACCGCGTTGATAAGCAAAATAAAGCGGAACCGGCGGTTGAAGTTTAGAAATAATTTAACCCGGGTCAGCTCCGGTCACCTTCGCTCACGGCCATACCACACTGAAAATGCCCGAACTCGTCTGATCTCGGAAGCCAAGCAGTGTAGGGCTTGGTTAGTACTTGGATGGGAGACCGCCTGGGAATACTAGGTGCTGTAAGCATTTTTAAAAGTTTTGTTTTCCGTTTTCGCACGCGATGGGGCTGTTCGCCGAGGTAAAAGGTGGAAACTATCACTGTATTATTCACAATGATGATAATTAAACGTCTTCGTATCCTAATTATGCAGTCGATAATATTCACTCTCGTAATTTTGCTCCTTTGACCGCGTTGATAAGCAAAATTAAACGGAACCGGCGGTTGACGTTTAGAAACAATTTAACCCGGGTCAGCTCAGGGCAACTTCGCTCACGGCCATACCACACTGAAAGAGCCCGAACTCGTCCGATCTCGGAAGCCAAACAGTGTAGGGCCTGGTTAGTACTTGGATGGGAGACCGCCTGGGAATACTAGGTGCTGTAAGCATTTTTAAAAGTTTTGTTTTCCGTTTTCGCACGCGATGGGGCTGTTCGCCGAGGTAAAAGGTGGAAACTATCACTGTATTATTCACAATGATGATAATTAAACGTATCCTAATTATGCAGTCGATAACATGCACTCTCGTAATTGTGCTCCTTTGACCGCGTTGATAAACAGAATTAAGCGGAACCGGCGTTTGAAATTTAGAAACAATTTAACCCGGGTCAGCTCATTTCACCTTTGCTCACGGCCATCCCACACTGAAAAGGCCCGAACCCGAGCTGTATTGTGATAGCGCATTTTCAAAACTCAAGTGTCATCGATTGCAGTGCGCATTAGGTGTAAACGACAATTCGGCAGCTCAGAGCACCTGTCCTCAAGCGATCCGCTAGCCTCAGCCTTTCAGTAGCTTGGATGACAGGCTCACGCCACCGCGCCCAGCGAAAGCCGAATGGCATTTTATTGCTTTTCTAGAAAGCAGTGTTGTGACGTCAAATAGGCATCAGTCTGATTCTCTGCGCAACGTTCCCTAGAGTGGTAGGCTATAAATAGGCAGAGGAAACAAGGTCAACAAGCAAACAGCAAACATTAGGTCAATCGTTAGCCGACAGCAACGTGAAGTGAAATAAAAATAATAATAACGGGAGATTTTGCAAAAACAAAGCAGAAACTAAATAAGCCCCTCTTCAGTCTGACCGAAGCTAAACGAAAATCGAAATAAAAATAGAAAAGTAAGTAAAAGCAAACCTACTTAAAATTCAAAGTTATTCTGACAGGTTCGTTAATTTAGCTAAACCAGCAGCCAATCTATGCCTATAAATGAACATTTTGTTGTTAATATGAGTTCTGTAACTTATTAAATTGAGTTTGCAGGAAAAGATAATTCTGAATAGAAACCGCTTGACGTGCCTTTACGCATGAATCCAAACACACATAGATTTTGATTGTACCACAGAACAAATTCCGATAAGGAAAATGACTAATTATGCAGTCGACAATATGCACTCTCGTAATTGTGCTCCTTTGACCGCATTGATAAGCAAAATAAAGCGGAACCGGCGGTTGAAGTTTAGAAATAATTTAACCCGGGTCAGCTCCGGTCACCTTCGCTCACGGCCATACCACACTGAAAATGCCCGAACTCGTCTGATCTCGGAAGCCAAGCTGTGTAGGGCTTGGTTAGTACTTGGATGGGAGACCGCCTGGGAATACTAGGTGCTGTAAGCATTTTTAAAAGTTTTGTTTTCCGTTTTCGCACGCGATGAGGCTGTTCGCCGAGGTAAAAGGTGGAAACTATCACTGTATTATTCACAATGATGATAATTAAACGTCTTCGTATCCTAATTATGCAGTCGATAATATTCACTCTCGTAATTTTGCTCCTTTGACCGCGTTGATAAGCAAAATTAAACGGAACCGGCGGTTGACGTTTAGAAACAATTTAACCCGGGTCAGCTCAGGGCAACTTCGCTCAAGGCCATACCACACTGAAAGAGCCCGAACTCGTCCGATCTCGGAAGCCAAACAGTGTAGGGCCTGGTTAGTACTTGGATGGGAGACCGCCTGGGAATACTAGGTGCTGTAAGCATTTTTAAAAGTTTTGTTTTCCGTTTTCGCACGCGATGGGGCTGTTCGCCGAGGTAAAAGGTGGAAACTATCACTGTATTATTCACAATGATGATAATTAAACGTATCCTAATTATGCAGTCGATAACATGCACTCTCGTAATTGTGCTCCTTTGACCGCGTTGATAAACAGAATTAAGCGGAACCGGCTTTTGAAATTTAGAAACAATTTAACCCGGGTCAGCTCATTTCACCTTTGCTCACGGCCATCCCACACTGAAAAGGCCCGAACCCGAGCTGTATTGTGATAGCGCATTTTCAAAACTCAAGTGTCATCGATTGCAGTGCGCATTAGGTGTAAACGACAATTCGGCAGCTCAGAGCACCTGTCCTCAAGCGATCCGCTAGCCTCAGCCTTTCAGTAGCTTGGATGACAGGCTCACGCCACCGCGCCCAGCGAAAGCCGAATGGCATTTTATTGCTTTTCTAGAAAGCAGTGTTGTGACGTCAAATAGGCATCAGTCTGATTCTCTGCGCAACGTTCCCTAGAGTGGTAGGCTATAAATAGGCAGAGGAAACAAGGTCAACAAGAAAACAGCAAACATTAGGTCTGACCGAAGCTAAACGAAAATCGAAATAAAAATAGAAAAGTAAGTAAAAGCAAACCTACTTAAAATTCAAAGTTATTCTGACAGGTTCGTTAATTTAGCTAAACCAGCAGCCAATCTATGCCTATAAATGAACATTTTGTTGTTAATATGAGTTCTGTAACTTATTAAATTGAGTTTGCAGGAAAAGATAATTCTGAATAGAAACCGCTTGACGTGCCTTTACGAATGAATCCAAACACACATAGATTTTGATTGTACCAAAGAACAAATTCCGATAAGGAAAATGACTAATTATGCAGTCGACAATATGCACTCTCGTAATTGTGCTCCTTTGACCGCGTTGATAAGCAAAATAAAGCGGAACCGGCGGTTGAAGTTTAGAAATAATTTAACCCGGGTCAGCTCCGGTCACCTTCGCTCACGGCCATACCACACTGAAAATGCCCGAACTCGTCTGATCTCGGAAGCCAAGCAGTGTAGGGCTTGGTTAGTACTTGGATGGGAGACCGCCTGGGAATACTAGGTGCTGTAAGCATTTTTAAAAGTTTTGTTTTCCGTTTTCGCACGCGATGAGGCTGTTCGCCGAGGTAAAAGGTGGAAACTATCACTGTATTATTCACAATGATGATAATTAAACGTCTTCGTATCCTAATTATGCAGTCGATAATATTCACTCTCGTAATTTTGCTCCTTTGACCGCGTTGATAAGCAAAATTAAACGGAACCGGCGGTTGACGTTTAGAAACAATTTAACCCGGGTCAGCTCAGGGCAACTTCGCTCACAGCCATACCACACTGAAAGAGCCCGAACTCGTCCGATCTCGGAAGCCAAACAGTGTAGGGCCTGGTTAGTACTTGGATGGGAGACCGCCTGGGAATACTAGGTGCTGTAAGCATTTTTAAAAGTTTTGTTTTCCGTTTTCGCACGCGATGGGGCTGTTCGCCGAGGTAAAAGGTGGAAACTATCACTGTATTATTCACAATGATGATAATTAAACGTATCCTAATTATGCAGTCGATAACATGCACTCTCGTAATTGTGCTCCTTTGACCGCGTTGATAAACTGAATTAAGCGGAACCGGCGTTTGAAATTTAGAAACAATTTAACCCGGGTCAGCTCATTTCACCTTTGCTCACGGCCATCCCACACTGAAAAGGCCCGAACCCGAGCTGTATTGTGATAGCGCATTTTCAAAACTCAAGTGTCATCGATTGCAGTGCGCATTAGGTGTAAACGACAATTCGGCAGCTCAGAGCACCTGTCCTCAAGCGATCCGCTAGCCTCAGCCTTTCAGTAGCTTGGATGACAGGCTCACGCCACCGCGCCCAGCGAAAGCCGAATGGCATTTTATTGCTTTTCTAGAAAGCAGTGTTGTGACGTCAAATAGGCATCAGTCTGATTCTCTGCGCAACGTTCCCTAGAGTGGTAGGCTATAAATAGGCAGAGGAAACAAGGTCAACAAGAAAACAGCAAACATTAGGTCAATCGTTAGCCGACAGCAACGTGAAGTGAAATAAAAATAATAATAACGGGAGATTTTGCAAAAACAAAGCAGAAACTAAATAAGCCCCTCTTCAGTCTGACCGAAGCTAAACGAAAATCGAAATAAAAATAGAAAAGTAAGTAAAAGCAAACCTACTTAAAATTCAAAGTTATTCTGACAGGTTCGTTAATTTAGCTAAACCAGCAGCCAATCTATGCCTATAAATGAACATTTTGTTGTTAATATGAGTTCTGTAACTTATTAAATTGAGTTTGCAGGAAAAGATAATTCTGAATAGAAACCGCTTGACGTGCCTTTACGAATGAATCCAAACACACATAGATTTTGATTGTACCAAAGAACAAATTCCGATAAGGAAAATGACTAATTATGCAGTCGACAATATGCACTCTCGTAATTGTGCTCCTTTGACCGCGTTGATAAGCAAAATAAAGCGGAACCGGCGGTTGAAGTTTAGAAATAATTTAACCCGGGTCAGCTCCGGTCACCTTCGCTCACGGCCATACCACACTGAAAATGCCCGAACTCGTCTGATCTCGGAAGCCAAGCAGTGTAGGGCTTGGTTAGTACTTGGATGGGAGACCGCCTGGGAATACTAGGTGCTGTAAGCATTTTTAAAAGTTTTGTTTTCCGTTTTCGCACGCGATGAGGCTGTTCGCCGAGGTAAAAGGTGGAAACTATCACTGTATTATTCACAATGATGATAATTAAACGTCTTCGTATCCTAATTATGCAGTCGATAATATTCACTCTCGTAATTTTGCTCCTTTGACCGCGTTGATAAGCAAAATTAAACGGAACCGGCGGTTGACGTTTAGAAACAATTTAACCCGGGTCAGCTCAGGGCAACTTCGCTCACAGCCATACCACACTGAAAGAGCCCGAACTCGTCCGATCTCGGAAGCCAAACAGTGTAGGGCCTGGTTAGTACTTGGATGGGAGACCGCCTGGGAATACTAGGTGCTGTAAGCATTTTTAAAAGTTTTGTTTTCCGTTTTCGCACGCGATGGGGCTGTTCGCCGAGGTAAAAGGTGGAAACTATCACTGTATTATTCACAATGATGATAATTAAACGTATCCTAATTATGCAGTCGATAACATGCACTCTCGCAATTGTGCTCCTTTGACCGCGTTGATAAACTGAATTAAGCGGAACCGGCGTTTGAAATTTAGAAACAATTTAACCCGGGTCAGCTCATTTCACCTTTGCTCACGGCCATCCCACACTGAAAAGGCCCGAACCCGAGCTGTATTGTGATAGCGCATTTTCAAAACTCAAGTGTCATCGATTGCAGTGCGCATTAGGTGTAAACGACAATTCGGCAGCTCAGAGCACCTGTCCTCAAGCGATCCGCTAGCCTCAGCCTTTCAGTAGCTTGGATGACAGGCTCACGCCACCGCGCCCAGCGAAAGCCGAATGGCATTTTATTGCTTTTCTAGAAAGCAGTGTTGTGACGTCAAATAGGCATCAGTCTGATTCTCTGCGCAACGTTCCCTAGAGTGGTAGGCTATAAATAGGCAGAGGAAACAAGGTCAACAAGAAAACAGCAAACATTAGGTCAATCGTTAGCCGACAGCAACGTGAAGTGAAATAAAAATAACGGGAGATTTTGCAAAAACAAAGCAGAAACTAAATAAGCCCCTCTTCAGTCTGACCGAAGCTAAACGAAAATCGAAATAAAAATAGAAAAGTAAGTAAAAGCAAACCTACTTAAAATTCAAAGTTATTCTGACAGGTTCGTTAATTTAGCTAAACCAGCAGCCAATCTATGCCTATAAATGAACATTTTGTTGTTAATATGAGTTCTGTAACTTATTAAATTGAGTTTGCAGGAAAAGATCATTCTGAATAGAAACCGCTTGACGTGCCTTTACGCATGAATCCAAACACACATAGATTTTGATTGTACCAAAGAACAAATTCCGATAAGGAAAATGACTAATTATGCAGTCGACAATATGCACTCTCGTAATTGTGCTCCTTTGACCGCGTTGATAAGCAAAATAAAGCGGAACCGGCGGTTGAAGTTTAGAAATAATTTAACCCGGGTCAGCTCCGGTCACCTTCGCTCACGGCCATACCACACTGAAAATGCCCGAACTCGTCTGATCTCGGAAGCCAAGCAGTGTAGGGCTTGGTTAGTACTTGGATGGGAGACCGCCTGGGAATACTAGGTGCTGTAAGCATTTTTAAAAGTTTTGTTTTCCGTTTTCGCACGCGATGGGGCTGTTCGCCGAGGTAAAAGGTGGAAACTATCACTGTATTATTCACAATGATGATAATTAAACGTCTTCGTATCCTAATTATGCAGTCGATAATATTCACTCTCGTAATTTTGCTCCTTTGACCGCGTTGATAAGCAAAATTAAACGGAACCGGCGGTTGACGTTTAGAAACAATTTAACCCGGGTCAGCTCAGGGCAACTTCGCTCACGGCCATACCACACTGAAAGAGCCCGAACTCGTCCGATCTCGGAAGCCAAACAGTGTAGGGCCTGGTTAGTACTTGGATGGGAGACCGCCTGGGAATACTAGGTGCTGTAAGCATTTTTAAAAGTTTTGTTTTCCGTTTTCGCACGCGATGGGGCTGTTCGCCGAGGTAAAAGGTGGAAACTATCACTGTATTATTCACAATGATGATAATTAAACGTATCCTAATTATGCAGTCGATAACATGCACTCTCGTAATTGTGCTCCTTTGACCGCGTTGATAAACAGAATTAAGCGGAACCGGCGTTTGAAATTTAGAAACAATTTAACCCGGGTCAGCTCATTTCACCTTTGCTCACGGCCATCCCACACTGAAAAGGCCCGAACCCGAGCTGTATTGTGATAGCGCATTTTCAAAACTCAAGTGTCATCGATTGCAGTGCGCATTAGGTGTAAACGACAATTCGGCAGCTCAGAGCACCTGTCCTCAAGCGATCCGCTAGCCTCAGCCTTTCAGTAGCTTGGATGACAGGCTCACGCCACCGCGCCCAGCGAAAGCCGAATGGCATTTTATTGCTTTTCTAGAAAGCAGTGTTGTGACGTCAAATAGGCATCAGTCTGATTCTCTGCGCAACGTTCCCTAGAGTGGTAGGCTATAAATAGGCAGAGGAAACAAGGTCAACAAGCAAACAGCAAACATTAGGTCAATCGTTAGCCGACAGCAACGTGAAGTGAAATAAAAATAATAATAACGGGAGATTTTGCAAAAACAAAGCAGAAACTAAATAAGCCCCTCTTCAGTCTGACCGAAGCTAAACGAAAATCGAAATAAAAATAGAAAAGTAAGTAAAAGCAAACCTACTTAAAATTCAAAGTTATTCTGACAGGTTCGTTAATTTAGCTAAACCAGCAGCCAATCTATGCCTATAAATGAACATTTTGTTGTTAATATGAGTTCTGTAACTTATTAAATTGAGTTTGCAGGAAAAGATAATTCTGAATAGAAACCGCTTGACGTGCCTTTACGCATGAATCCAAACACACATAGATTTTGATTGTACCACAGAACAAATTCCGATAAGGAAAATGACTAATTATGCAGTCGACAATATGCACTCTCGTAATTGTGCTCCTTTGACCGCATTGATAAGCAAAATAAAGCGGAACCGGCGGTTGAAGTTTAGAAATAATTTAACCCGGGTCAGCTCCGGTCACCTTCGCTCACGGCCATACCACACTGAAAATGCCCGAACTCGTCTGATCTCGGAAGCCAAGCTGTGTAGGGCTTGGTTAGTACTTGGATGGGAGACCGCCTGGGAATACTAGGTGCTGTAAGCATTTTTAAAAGTTTTGTTTTCCGTTTTCGCACGCGATGAGGCTGTTCGCCGAGGTAAAAGGTGGAAACTATCACTGTATTATTCACAATGATGATAATTAAACGTCTTCGTATCCTAATTATGCAGTCGATAATATTCACTCTCGTAATTTTGCTCCTTTGACCGCGTTGATAAGCAAAATTAAACGGAACCGGCGGTTGACGTTTAGAAACAATTTAACCCGGGTCAGCTCAGGGCAACTTCGCTCACGGCCATACCACACTGAAAGAGCCCGAACTCGTCCGATCTCGGAAGCCAAACAGTGTAGGGCCTGGTTAGTACTTGGATGGGAGACCGCCTGGGAATACTAGGTGCTGTAAGCATTTTTAAAAGTTTTGTTTTCCGTTTTCGCACGCGATGGGGCTGTTCGCCGAGGTAAAAGGTGGAAACTATCACTGTATTATTCACAATGATGATAATTAAACGTATCCTAATTATGCAGTCGATAACATGCACTCTCGTAATTGTGCTCCTTTGACCGCGTTGATAAACAGAATTAAGCGGAACCGGCTTTTGAAATTTAGAAACAATTTAACCCGGGTCAGCTCATTTCACCTTTGCTCACGGCCATCCCACACTGAAAAGGCCCGAACCCGAGCTGTATTGTGATAGCGCATTTTCAAAACTCAAGTGTCATCGATTGCAGTGCGCATTAGGTGTAAACGACAATTCGGCAGCTCAGAGCACCTGTCCTCAAGCGATCCGCTAGCCTCAGCCTTTCAGTAGCTTGGATGACAGGCTCACGCCACCGCGCCCAGCGAAAGCCGAATGGCATTTTATTGCTTTTCTAGAAAGCAGTGTTGTGACGTCAAATAGGCATCAGTCTGATTCTCTGCGCAACGTTCCCTAGAGTGGTAGGCTATAAATAGGCAGAGGAAACAAGGTCAACAAGAAAACAGCAAACATTAGGTCAATCGTTAGCCGACAGCAACGTGAAGTGAAATAAAAATAATAATAACGGGAGATTTTGCAAAAACAAAGCAGAAACTAAATAAGCCCCTCTTCAGTCTGACCGAAGCTAAACGAAAATCGAAATAAAAATAGAAAAGTAAGTAAAAGCAAACCTACTTAAAATTCAAAGTTATTCTGACAGGTTCGTTAATTTAGCTAAACCAGCAGCCAATCTATGCCTATAAATGAACATTTTGTTGTTAATATGAGTTCTGTAACTTATTAAATTGAGTTTGCAGGAAAAGATAATTCTGAATAGAAACCGCTTGACGTGCCTTTACGAATGAATCCAAACACACATAGATTTTGATTGTACCAAAGAACAAATTCCGATAAGGAAAATGACTAATTATGCAGTCGACAATATGCACTCTCGTAATTGTGCTCCTTTGACCGCGTTGATAAGCAAAATAAAGCGGAACCGGCGGTTGAAGTTTAGAAATAATTTAACCCGGGTCAGCTCCGGTCAGCTCCGGTCACCTTCGCTCACGGCCATACCACACTGAAAATGCCCGAACTCGTCTGATCTCGGAAGCCAAGCTGTGTAGGGCCTGGTTAGTACTTGGATGGGAGACCGCCTGGGAATACTAGGTGCTGTAAGCATTTTTAAAAGTTTTGTTTTCCGTTTTCGCACGCGATGGGGCTGTTCGCCGAGGTAAAAGGTGGAAACTATCACTGTATTATTCACAATGATGATAATTAAACGTATCCTAATTATGCAGTCGATAACATGCACTCTCGTAATTGTGCTCCTTTGACCGCGTTGATAAACAGAATTAAGCGGAACCGGCGTTTGAAATTTAGAAACAATTTAACCCGGGTCAGCTCATTTCACCTTTGCTCACGGCCATCCCACACTGAAAAGGCCCGAACCCGAGCTGTATTGTGATAGCGCATTTTCAAAACTCAAGTGTCATCGATTGCAGTGCGCATTAGGTGTAAACGACAATTCGGCAGCTCAGAGCACCTGTCCTCAAGCGATCCGCTAGCCTCAGCCTTTCAGTAGCTTGGATGACAGGCTCACGCCACCGCGCCCAGCGAAAGCCGAATGGCATTTTATTGCTTTTCTAGAAAGCAGTGTTGTGACGTCAAATAGGCATCAGTCTGATTCTCTGCGCAACGTTCCCTAGAGTGGTAGGCTATAAATAGGCAGAGGAAACAAGGTCAACAAGAAAACAGCAAACATTAGGTCAATCGTTAGCCGACAGCAACGTGAAGTGAAATAAAAATAATAATAACGGGAGATTTTGCAAAAACAAAGCAGAAACTAAATAAGCCCCTCTTCAGTCTGACCGAAGCTAAACGAAAATCGAAATAAAAATAGAAAAGTAAGTAAAAGCAAACCTACTTAAAATTCAAAGTTATTCTGACAGGTTCGTTAATTTAGCTAAACCAGCAGCCAATCTATGCCTATAAATGAACATTTTGTTGTTAATATGAGTTCTGTAACTTATTAAATTGAGTTTGCAGGAAAAGATCATTCTGAATAGAAACCGCTTGACGTGCCTTTACGCATGAATCCAAACACACATAGATTTTGATTGTACCAAAGAACAAATTCCGATAAGGAAAATGACTAATTATGCAGTCGACAATATGCACTCTCGTAATTGTGCTCCTTTGACCGCGTTGATAAGCAAAATAAAGCGGAACCGGCGGTTGAAGTTTAGAAATAATTTAACCCGGGTCAGCTCCGGTCACCTTCGCTCACGGCCATACCACACTGAAAATGCCCGAACTCGTCTGATCTCGGAAGCCAAGCAGTGTAGGGCTTGGTTAGTACTTGGATGGGAGACCGCCTGGGAATACTAGGTGCTGTAAGCATTTTTAAAAGTTTTGTTTTCCGTTTTCGCACGCGATGGGGCTGTTCGCCGAGGTAAAAGGTGGAAACTATCACTGTATTATTCACAATGATGATAATTAAACGTCTTCGTATCCTAATTATGCAGTCGATAATATTCACTCTCGTAATTTTGCTCCTTTGACCGCGTTGATAAGCAAAATTAAACGGAACCGGCGGTTGACGTTTAGAAACAATTTAACCCGGGTCAGCTCAGGGCAACTTCGCTCACGGCCATACCACACTGAAAGAGCCCGAACTCGTCCGATCTCGGAAGCCAAACAGTGTAGGGCCTGGTTAGTACTTGGATGGGAGACCGCCTGGGAATACTAGGTGCTGTAAGCATTTTTAAAAGTTTTGTTTTCCGTTTTCGCACGCGATGGGGCTGTTCGCCGAGGTAAAAGGTGGAAACTATCACTGTATTATTCACAATGATGATAATTAAACGTATCCTAATTATGCAGTCGATAACATGCACTCTCGTAATTGTGCTCCTTTGACCGCGTTGATAAACAGAATTAAGCGGAACCGGCGTTTGAAATTTAGAAACAATTTAACCCGGGTCAGCTCATTTCACCTTTGCTCACGGCCATCCCACACTGAAAAGGCCCGAACCCGAGCTGTATTGTGATAGCGCATTTTCAAAACTCAAGTGTCATCGATTGCAGTGCGCATTAGGTGTAAACGACAATTCGGCAGCTCAGAGCACCTGTCCTCAAGCGATCCGCTAGCCTCAGCCTTTCAGTAGCTTGGATGACAGGCTCACGCCACCGCGCCCAGCGAAAGCCGAATGGCATTTTATTGCTTTTCTAGAAAGCAGTGTTGTGACGTCAAATAGGCATCAGTCTGATTCTCTGCGCAACGTTCCCTAGAGTGGTAGGCTATAAATAGGCAGAGGAAACAAGGTCAACAAGCAAACAGCAAACATTAGGTCAATCGTTAGCCGACAGCAACGTGAAGTGAAATAAAAATAATAATAACGGGAGATTTTGCAAAAACAAAGCAGAAACTAAATAAGCCCCTCTTCAGTCTGACCGAAGCTAAACGAAAATCGAAATAAAAATAGAAAAGTAAGTAAAAGCAAACCTACTTAAAATTCAAAGTTATTCTGACAGGTTCGTTAATTTAGCTAAACCAGCAGCCAATCTATGCCTATAAATGAACATTTTGTTGTTAATATGAGTTCTGTAACTTATTAAATTGAGTTTGCAGGAAAAGATAATTCTGAATAGAAACCGCTTGACGTGCCTTTACGCATGAATCCAAACACACATAGATTTTGATTGTACCACAGAACAAATTCCGATAAGGAAAATGACTAATTATGCAGTCGACAATATGCACTCTCGTAATTGTGCTCCTTTGACCGCGTTGATAAGCAAAATAAAGCGGAACCGGCGGTTGAAGTTTAGAAATAATTTAACCCGGGTCAGCTCCGGTCACCTTCGCTCACGGCCATACCACACTGAAAATGCCCGAACTCGTCTGATCTCGGAAGCCAAGCTGTGTAGGGCTTGGTTAGTACTTGGATGGGAGACCGCCTGGGAATACTAGGTGCTGTAAGCATTTTTAAAAGTTTTGTTTTCCGTTTTCGCACGCGATGAGGCTGTTCGCCGAGGTAAAAGGTGGAAACTATCACTGTATTATTCACAATGATGATAATTAAACGTCTTCGTATCCTAATTATGCAGTCGATAATATTCACTCTCGTAATTTTGCTCCTTTGACCGCGTTGATAAGCAAAATTAAACGGAACCGGCGGTTGACGTTTAGAAACAATTTAACCCGGGTCAGCTCAGGGCAACTTCGCTCACGGCCATACCACACTGAAAGAGCCCGAACTCGTCCGATCTCGGAAGCCAAACAGTGTAGGGCCTGGTTAGTACTTGGATGGGAGACCGCCTGGGAATACTAGGTGCTGTAAGCATTTTTAAAAGTTTTGTTTTCCGTTTTCGCACGCGATGGGGCTGTTCGCCGAGGTAAAAGGTGGAAACTATCACTGTATTATTCACAATGATGATAATTAAACGTATCCTAATTATGCAGTCGATAACATGCACTCTCGTAATTGTGCTCCTTTGACCGCGTTGATAAACAGAATTAAGCGGAACCGGCTTTTGAAATGTAGAAACAATTTAACCCGGGTCAGCTCATTTCACCTTTGCTCACGGCCATCCCACACTGAAAAGGCCCGAACCCGAGCTGTATTGTGATAGCGCATTTTCAAAACTCAAGTGTCATCGATTGCAGTGCGCATTAGGTGTAAACGACAATTCGGCAGCTCAGAGCACCTGTCCTCAAGCGATCCGCTAGCCTCAGCCTTTCAGTAGCTTGGATGACAGGCTCACGCCACCGCGCCCAGCGAAAGCCGAATGGCATTTTATTGCTTTTCTAGAAAGCAGTGTTGTGACGTCAAATAGGCATCAGTCTGATTCTCTGCGCAACGTTCCCTAGAGTGGTAGGCTATAAATAGGCAGAGGAAACAAGGTCAACAAGAAAACAGCAAACATTAGGTCAATCGTTAGCCGACAGCAACGTGAAGTGAAATAAAAATAATAATAACGGGAGATTTTGCAAAAACAAAGCAGAAACTAAATAAGCCCCTCTTCAGTCTGACCGAAGCTAAACGAAAATCGAAATAAAAATAGAAAAGTAAGTAAAAGCAAACCTACTTAAAATTCAAAGTTATTCTGACAGGTTCGTTAATTTAGCTAAACCAGCAGCCAATCTATGCCTATAAATGAACATTTTGTTGTTAATATGAGTTCTGTAACTTATTAAATTGAGTTTGCAGGAAAAGATAATTCTGAATAGAAACCGCTTGACGTGCCTTTACGAATGAATCCAAACACACATAGATTTTGATTGTACCAAAGAACAAATTCCGATAAGGAAAATGACTAATTATGCAGTCGACAATATGCACTCTCGTAATTGTGCTCCTTTGACCGCGTTGATAAACAGAATTAAGCGGAACCGGCGTTTGAAATTTAGAAACAATTTAACCCGGGTCAGCTCATTTCACCTTTGCTCACGGCCATCCCACACTGAAAAGGCCCGAACCCGAGCTGTATTGTGATAGCGCATTTTCAAAACTCAAGTGTCATCGATTGCAGTGCGCATTAGGTGTAAACGACAATTCGGCAGCTCAGAGCACCTGTCCTCAAGCGATCCGCTAGCCTCAGCCTTTCAGTAGCTTGGATGACAGGCTCACGCCACCGCGCCCAGCGAAAGCCGAATGGCATTTTATTGCTTTTCTAGAAAGCAGTGTTGTGACGTCAAATAGGCATCAGTCTGATTCTCTGCGCAACGTTCCCTAGAGTGGTAGGCTATAAATAGGCAGAGGAAACAAGGTCAACAAGAAAACAGCAAACATTAGGTCAATCGTTAGCCGACAGCAACGTGAAGTGAAATAAAAATAATAATAACGGGAGATTTTGCAAAAACAAAGCAGAAACTAAATAAGCCCCTCTTCAGTCTGACCGAAGCTAAACGAAAATCGAAATAAAAATAGAAAAGTAAGTAAAAGCAAACCTACTTAAAATTCAAAGTTATTCTGACAGGTTCGTTAATTTAGCTAAACCAGCAGCCAATCTATGCCTATAAATGGACATTTTGTTGTTAATATGAGTTCTGTAACTTATTAAATTGAGTTTGCAGGAAAAGATAATTCTGAATAGAAACCGCTTGACGTGCCTTTACGCATGAATCCAAACACACATAGATTTTGATTGTACCAAAGAACAAATTCCGATAAGGAAAATGACTAATTATGCAGTCGACAATATGCACTCTCGTAATTGTGCTCCTTTGACCGCGTTGATAAGCAAAATAAAGCGGAACCGGCGGTTGAAGTTTAGAAATAATTTAACCCGGGTCAGCTCCGGTCACCTTCGCTCACGGCCATACCACACTGAAAATGCCCGAACTCGTCTGATCTCGGAAGCCAAGCAGTGTAGGGCTTGGTTAGTACTTGGATGGGAGACCGCCTGGGAATACTAGGTGCTGTAAGCATTTTTAAAAGTTTTGTTTTCCGTTTTCGCACGCGATGGGGCTGTTCGCCGAGGTAAAAGGTGGAAACTATCACTGTATTATTCACAATGATGATAATTAAACGTCTTCGTATCCTAATTATGCAGTCGATAATATTCACTCTCGTAATTTTGCTCCTTTGACCGCGTTGATAAGCAAAATTAAACGGAACCGGCGGTTGACGTTTAGAAACAATTTAACCCGGGTCAGCTCAGGGCAACTTCGCTCACGGCCATACCACACTGAAAGAGCCCGAACTCGTCCGATCTCGGAAGCCAAACAGTGTAGGGCCTGGTTAGTACTTGGATGGGAGACCGCCTGGGAATACTAGGTGCTGTAAGCATTTTTAAAAGTTTTGTTTTCCGTTTTCGCACGCGATGGGGCTGTTCGCCGAGGTAAAA
Organism: Synaphobranchus kaupii; assembly: GCA_029718625.1. NCBI lineage: Eukaryota > Metazoa > Chordata > Actinopteri > Anguilliformes > Synaphobranchidae > Synaphobranchus > Synaphobranchus kaupii. The sequence continues at coordinate 116,224,495 of CM056380.1, forward strand.
GGTGGAAACTATCACTGTATTATTCACAATGATGATAATTAAACGTATCCTAATTATGCAGTCGATAATATGCACTCTCGTAATTGTGCTCCTTTGACCGCGTTGATAAACAGAATTAAGCGGAACCGGCGTTTGAAATTTAGAAACAATTTAACCCGGGTCAGCTCATTTCACCTTTGCTCACGGCCATCCCACACTGAAAAGGCCCGAACCCGAGCTGTATTGTGATAGCGCATTTTCAAAACTCAAGTGTCATCGATTGCAGTGCGCATTAGGTGTAAACGACAATTCGGCAGCTCAGAGCACCTGTCCTCAAGCGATCCGCTAGCCTCAGCCTTTCAGTAGCTTGGATGACAGGCTCACGCCACCGCGCCCAGCGAAAGCCGAATGGCATTTTATTGCTTTTCTAGAAAGCAGTGTTGTGACGTCAAATAGGCATCAGTCTGATTCTCTGCGCAACGTTCCCTAGAGTGGTAGGCTATAAATAGGCAGAGGAAACAAGGTCAACAAGAAAACAGCAAACATTAGGTCAATCGTTAGCCGACAGCAACGTGAAGTGAAATAAAAATAATAATAACGGGAGATTTTGCAAAAACAAAGCAGAAACTAAATAAGCCCCTCTTCAGTCTGACCGAAGCTAAACGAAAATCGAAATAAAAATAGAAAAGTAAGTAAAAGCAAACCTACTTAAAATTCAAAGTTATTCTGACAGGTTCGTTAATTTAGCTAAACCAGCAGCCAATCTATGCCTATAAATGAACATTTTGTTGTTAATATGAGTTCTGTAACTTATTAAATTGAGTTTGCAGGAAAAGATCATTCTGAATAGAAACCGCTTGACGTGCCTTTACGCATGAATCCAAACACACATAGATTTTGATTGTACCAAAGAACAAATTCAGATAAGGAAAATGACTAATTATGCAGTCGACAATATGCACTCTCGTAATTGTGCTCCTTTGACCGCGTTGATAAGCAAAATAAAGCGGAACCGGCGGTTGAAGTTTAGAAATAATTTAACCCGCGTCAGCTCCGGTCACCTTTGCTCACGGCCATACCACACTGAAAATGCCCGAACTCGTCTGATCTCGGAAGCCAAGCAGTGTAGGGCTTGGTTAGTACTTAGATGGGAGACCGCCTGGGAATACTAGGTGCTGTAAGCATTTTTAAAAGTTTTGTTTTCCGTTTTCGCACGCGATGGGGCTGTTCGCCGAGGTAAAAGGTGGAAACTATCACTGTATTATTCACAATGATGATAATTAAACGTCTTCGTATCCTAATTATGCAGTCGATAATATTCACTCTCGTAATTTTGCTCCTTTGACCGCGTTGATAAGCAAAATTAAACGGAACCGGCGGTTGACGTTTAGAAACAATTTAACCCGGGTCAGCTCAGGGCAACTTCGCTCACGGCCATACCACACTGAAAGAGCCCGAACTCGTCCGATCTCGGAAGCCAAACAGTGTAGGGCCTGGTTAGTACTTGGATGGGAGACCGCCTGGGAATACTAGGTGCTGTAAGAATTTTTAATAGTTTTGTTTTCCGTTTTCGCACGCGATGGGGCTGTTCGCCGAGGTAAAAGGTGGAAACTATCACTGTATTATTCACAATGATGATAATTAAACGTATCCTAATTATGCAGTCGATAATATGCACTCTCGTAATTGTGCTCCTTTGACCGCGTTGATAAACAGAATTAAGCGGAACCGGCGTTTGAAATTTAGAAACAATTTAACCCGGGTCAGCTCATTTCACCTTTGCTCACGGCCATCCCACACTGAAAAGGCCCGAACCCGAGCTGTATTGTGATAGCGCATTTTCAAAACTCAAGTGTCATCGATTGCAGTGCGCATTAGGTGTAAACGACAATTCGGCAGCTCAGAGCACCTGTCCTCAAGCGATCCGCTAGCCTCAGCCTTTCAGTAGCTTGGATGACAGGCTCACGCCACCGCGCCCAGCGAAAGCCGAATGGCATTTTATTGCTTTTCTAGAAAGCAGTGTTGTGACGTCAAATAGGCATCAGTCTGATTCTCTGCGCAACGTTCCCTAGAGTGGTAGGCTATAAATAGGCAGAGGAAACAAGGTCAACAAGAAAACAGCAAACATTAGGTCAATCGTTAGCCGACAGCAACGTGAAGTGAAATAAAAATAATAATAACGGGAGATTTTGCAAAAACAAAGCAGAAACTAAATAAGCCCCTCTTTCAGTCTGACCGAAGCTAAACGAAAATCGAAATAAAAATAGAAAAGTAAGTAAAAGCAAACCTACTTAAAATTCAAAGTTATTCTGACAGGTTCGTTAATTTAGCTAAACCAGCAGCCAATCTATGCCTATAAATGAACATTTTGTTGTTAATATGAGTTCTGTAACTTATTAAATTGAGTTTGCAGGAAAAGATCATTCTGAATAGAAACCGCTTGACGTGCCTTTACGCATGAATCCAAATACACATAGATTTTGATTGTACCAAAGAACAAATTCCGATAAGGAAAATGACTAATTATGCAGTCGACAATATGCACTCTCGTAATTGTGCTCCTTTGACCGCGTTGATAAGCAAAATAAAGCGGAACCGGCGGTTGAAGTTTAGAAATAATTTAACCCGGGTCAGCTCCGGTCACCTTCGCTCACGGCCATACCACACTGAAAATGCCCGAACTCGTCTGATCTCGGAAGCCAAGCAGTGTAGGGCTTGGTTAGTACTTGGATGGGAGACCGCCTGGGAATACTAGGTGCTGTAAGCATTTTTAAAAGTTTTGTTTTCCGTTTTCGCACGCGATGGGGCTGTTCGCCGAGGTAAAAGGTGGAAACCATCACTGTATTATTCACAATGATGATAATTAAACGTCTTCGTATCCTAATTATGCAGTCGATAATATTCACTCTCGTAATTTTGCTCCTTTGACCGCGTTGATAAGCAAAATTAAACGGAACCCGGCGGTTGACGTTTAGAAACAATTTAACCCGGGTCAGCTCAGGGCAACTTCGCTCACGGCCATACCACACTGAAAGAGCCCGAACTCGTCCGATCTCGGAAGCCAAACAGTGTAGGGCCTGGTTAGTACTTGGATGGGAGACCGCCTGGGAATACTAGGTGCTGTAAGCATTTTTAATAGTTTTGTTTTCCGTTTTCACACGCGATGGGGCTGTTCGCCGAGGTAAAAGGTGGAAACTATCACTGTATTATTCACAATGATGATAATTAAACGTATCCTAATTATGCAGTCGATAATATGCACTCTCGTAATTGTGCTCCTTTGACCGCGTTGATAAACAGAATTAAGCGGAACCGGCGTTTGAAATTTAGAAACAATTTAACCCGGGTCAGCTCATTTCACCTTTGCTCACGGCCATCCCACACTGAAAAGGCCCGAACCCGAGCTGTATTGTGATAGCGCATTTTCAAAACTCAAGTGTCATCGATTGCAGTGCGCATTAGGTGTAAACGACAATTCGGCAGCTCAGAGCACCTGTCCTCAAGCGATCCGCTAGCCTCAGCCTTTCAGTAGCTTGGATGACAGGCTCACGCCACCGCGCCCAGCGAAAGCCGAATGGCATTTTATTGCTTTTCTAGAAAGCAGTGTTGTGACGTCAAATAGGCATCAGTCTGATTCTCTGCGCAACGTTCCCTAGAGTGGTAGGCTATAAATAGGCAGAGGAAACAAGGTCAACAAGAAAACAGCAAACATTAGGTCAATCGTTAGCCGACAGCAACGTGAAGTGAAATAAAAATAATAATAACGGGAGATTTTGCAAAAACAAAGCAGAAACTAAATAAGCCCCTCTTCAGTCTGACCGAAGCTAAACGAAAATCGAAATAAAAATAGAAAAGTAAGTAAAAGCAAACCTACTTAAAATTCAAAGTTATTCTGACAGGTTCGTTAATTTAGCTAAACCAGCAGCCAATCTATGCCTATAAATGAACATTTTGTTGTTAATATGAGTTCTGTAACTTATTAAATTGAGTTTGCAGGAAAAGATAATTCTGAATAGAAACCGCTTGACGTGCCTTTACGCATGAATCCAAACACACATAGATTTTGATTGTACCAAAGAACAAATTCAGATAAGGAAAATGACTAATTATGCAGTCGACAATATGCACTCTCGTAATTGTGCTCCTTTGACCGCGTTGATAAGCAAAATAAAGCGGAACCGGCGGTTGAAGTTTAGAAATAATTTAACCCGCGTCAGCTCCGGTCACCTTCGCTCACGGCCATACCACACTGAAAATGCCCGAACTCGTCTGATCTCGGCAGCCAAGCAGTGTAGGGCTTGGTTAGTACTTAGATGGGAGACCGCCTGGGAATACTAGGTGCTGTAAGCATTTTTAAAAGTTTTGTTTTCCGTTTTCGCACGCGATGGGGCTGTTCGCCGAGGTAAAAGGTGGAAACTATCACTGTATTATTCACAATGATGATAATTAAACGTCTTCGTATCCTAATTATGCAGTCGATAATATTCACTCTCGTAATTTTGCTCCTTTGACCGCGTTGATAAGCAAAATTAAACGGAACCGGCGGTTGACGTTTAGAAACAATTTAACCCGGGTCAGCTCAGGGCGACTTCGCTCACGGCCATACCACACTGAAAGAGCCCGAACTCGTCCGATCTCGGAAGCCAAACAGTGTAGGGCCTGGTTAGTACTTGGATGGGAGACCGCCTGGGAATACTAGGTGCTGTAAGCATTTTTAAAAGTTTTGTTTTCCGTTTTCGCACGCGATGGGGCTGTTCGCCGAGGTAAAAGGTGGAAACTATCACTGTATTATTCACAATGATGATAATTAAACGTATCCTAATTATGCAGTCGATAATATGCACTCTCGTAATTGTGCTCCTTTGACCGCGTTGATAAACAGAATTAAGCGGAACCGGCGTTTGAAATTTAGAAACAATTTAACCCGGGTCAGCTCATTTCACCTTTGCTCACGGCCATCCCACACTGAAAAGGCCCGAACCCGAGCTGTATTGTGATAGCGCATTTTCAAAACTCAAGTGTCATCGATTGCAGTGCGCATTAGGTGTAAACGACAATTCGGCAGCTCAGAGCACCTGTCCTCAAGCGATCCGCTAGCCTCAGCCTTTCAGTAGCTTGGATGACAGGCTCACGCCACCGCGCCCAGCGAAAGCCGAATGGCATTTTATTGCTTTTCTAGAAAGCAGTGTTGTGACGTCAAATAGGCATCAGTCTGATTCTCTGCGCAACGTTCCCTAGAGTGGTAGGCTATAAATAGGCAGAGGAAACAAGGTCAACAAGAAAACAGCAAACATTAGGTCAATCGTTAGCCGACAGCAACGTGAAGTGAAATAAAAATAATAATAACGGGAGATTTTGCAAAAACAAAGCAGAAACTAAATAAGCCCCTCTTCAGTCTGACCGAAGCTAAACGAAAATCGAAATTAAAATAGAAAAGTAAGTAAAAGCAAACCTACTTAAAATTCAAAGTTATTCTGACAGGTTCGTTAATTTAGCTAAACCAGCAGCCAATCTATGCCTATAAATGAACATTTTGTTGTTAATATGAGTTCTGTAACTTATTAAATTGAGTTTGCAGGAAAAGATAATTCTGAATAGAAACCGCTTCACGTGCCTTTACGCATGAATCCAAACACACATAGATTTTGATTGTACCAAAGAACAAATTCAGATAAGGAAAATGACTAATTATGCAGTCGACAATATGCACTCTCGTAATTGTGCTCCTTTGACCGCGTTGATAAGCAAAATAAAGCGGAACCGGCGGTTGAAGTTTAGAAATAATTTAACCCGGGTCAGCTCCGGTCACCTTCGCTCACGGCCATACCACACTGAAAATGCCCGAACTCGTCTGATCTCGGAAGCCAAGCAGTGTAGGGCTTGGTTAGTACTTGGATGGGAGACCGCCTGGGAATTCTAGGTGCTGTAAGCATTTTTAAAAGTTTTGTTTTCCGTTTTCGCACGCGATGGGGCTGTTCGCCGAGGTAAAAGGTGGAAACTATCACTGTATTATTCACAATGATGATAATTAAACGTCTTCGTATCCTAATTATGCAGTCGATAATATTCACTCTCGTAATTTTGCTCCTTTGACCGCGTTGATAAGCAAAATTAAACGGAACCGGCGGTTGACGTTTAGAAACAATTTAACCCGGGTCAGCTCAGGGCAACTTCGCTCACGGCCATACCACACTGAAAGAGCCCGAACTCGTCCGATCTCGGAAGCCAAACAGTGTAGGGCCTGGTTAGTACTTGGATGGGAGACCGCCTGGGAATACTAGGTGCTGTAAGCATTTTTAAAAGTTTTGTTTTTCCGTTTTCGCACGCGATGGGGCTGTTCGCCGAGGTAAAAGGTGGAAACTATCACTGTATTATTCACAATGATGATAATTAAACGTCTTCGTATCCTAATTATGCAGTCGATAATATTCACTCTCGTAATTGTGCTCCTTTGACCGCGTTGATAAACAGAATTAAGCGGAACCGGCGTTTGAAATTTAGAAACAATTTAACCCGGGTCAGCTCATTTCACCTTTGCTCACGGCCATCCCACACTGAAAAGGCCCGAACCCGAGCTGTATTGTGATAGCGCATTTTCAAAACTCAAGTGTCATCGATTGCAGTGCGCATTAGGTGTAAACGACAATTCGGCAGCTCAGAGCACCTGTCCTCAAGCGATCCGCTAGCCTCAGCCTTTCAGTAGCTTGGATGACAGGCTCACGCCACCGCGCCCAGCGAAAGCCGAATGGCATTTTATTGCTTTTCTAGAAAGCAGTGTTGTGACGTCAAATAGGCATCAGTCTGATTCTCTGCGCAACGTTCCCTAGAGTGGTAGGCTATAAATAGGCAGAGGAAACAAGGTCAACAAGAAAACAGCAAACATTAGGTCAATCGTTAGCCGACAGCAACGTGAAGTGAAATAAAAATAATAATAACGGGAGATTTTGCAAAAACAAAGCAGAAACTAAATAAGCCCCTCTTCAGTCTGACCGAAGCTAAACGAAAATCGAAATTAAAATAGAAAAGTAAGTAAAAGCAAACCTACTTAAAATTCAAAGTTATTCTGACAGGTTCGTTAATTTAGCTAAACCAGCAGCCAATCTATGCCTATAAATGAACATTTTGTTGTTAATATGAGTTCTGTAACTTATTAAATTGAGTTTGCAGGAAAAGATAATTCTGAATAGAAACCGCTTGACGTGCCTTTACGCATGAATCCAAACACACATAGATTTTGATTGTACCAAAGAACAAATTCAGATAAGGAAAATGACTAATTATGCAGTCGACAATATGCACTCTCGTAATTGTGCTCCTTTGACCGCGTTGATAAGCAAAATAAAGCGGAACCGGCGGTTGAAGTTTAGAAATAATTTAACCCGGGTCAGCTCCGGTCACCTTCGCTCACGGCCATACCACACTGAAAATGCCCGAACTCGTCTGATCTCGGCAGCCAAGCAGTGTAGGGCTTGGTTAGTACTTGGATGGGAGACCGCCTGGGAATACTAGGTGCTGTAAGCATTTTTAAAAGTTTTGTTTTCCGTTTTCGCACGCGATGGGGCTGTTCGCCGAGGTAAAAGGTGGAAACTATCACTGTATTATTCACAATGATGATAATTAAACGTCTTCGTATCCTAATTATGCAGTCGATAATATTCACTCTCGTAATTTTGCTCCTTTGACCGCGTTGATAAGCAAAATTAAACGGAACCGGCGGTTGACGTTTAGAAACAATTTAACCCGGGTCAGCTCAGGGCGACTTCGCTCACGGCCATACCACACTGAAAGAGCCCGAACTCGTCCGATCTCGGAAGCCAAACAGTGTAGGGCCTGGTTAGTACTTGGATGGGAGACCGCCTGGGAATACTAGGTGCTGTAAGCATTTTTAAAAGTTTTGTTTTCCGTTTTCGCACGCGATGGGGCTGTTCGCCGAGGTAAAAGGTGGAAACTATCACTGTATTATTCACAATGATGATAATTAAACGTATCCTAATTATGCAGTCGATAATATGCACTCTCGTAATTGTGCTCCTTTGACCGCGTTGATAAACAGAATTAAGCGGAACCGGCGTTTGAAATTTAGAAACAATTTAACCCGGGTCAGCTCATTTCACCTTTGCTCACGGCCATCCCACACTGAAAAGGCCCGAACCCGAGCTGTATTGTGATAGCGCATTTTCAAAACTCAAGTGTCATCGATTGCAGTGCGCATTAGGTGTAAACGACAATTCGGCAGCTCAGAGCACCTGTCCTCAAGCGATCCGCTAGCCTCAGCCTTTCAGTAGCTTGGATGACAGGCTCACGCCACCGCGCCCAGCGAAAGCCGAATGGCATTTTATTGCTTTTCTAGAAAGCAGTGTTGTGACGTCAAATAGGCATCAGTCTGATTCTCTGCGCAATGTTCCCTAGAGTGGTAGGCTATAAATAGGCAGAGGAAACAAGGTCAACAAGAAAACAGCAAACATTAGGTCAATCGTTAGCCGACAGCAACGTGAAGTGAAATAAAAATAATAATAACGGGAGATTTTGCAAAAACAAAGCAGAAACTAAATAAGCCCCTCTTCAGTCTGACCGAAGCTAAACGAAAATCGAAATTAAAATAGAAAAGTAAGTAAAAGCAAACCTACTTAAAATTCAAAGTTATTCTGACAGGTTCGTTAATTTAGCTAAACCAGCAGCCAATCTATGCCTATAAATGAACATTTTGTTGTTAATATGAGTTCTGTAACTTATTAAATTGAGTTTGCAGGAAAAGATAATTCTGAATAGAAACCGCTTCACGTGCCTTTACGCATGAATCCAAACACACATAGATTTTGATTGTACCAAAGAACAAATTCAGATAAGGAAAATGACTAATTATGCAGTCGACAATATGCACTCTCGTAATTGTGCTCCTTTGACCGCGTTGATAAGCAAAATAAAGCGGAACCGGCGGTTGAAGTTTAGAAATAATTTAACCCGGGTCAGCTCCGGTCACCTTCGCTCACGGCCATACCACACTGAAAATGCCCGAACTCGTCTGATCTCGGCAGCCAAGCAGTGTAGGGCTTGGTTAGTACTTGGATGGGAGACCGCCTGGGAATACTAGGTGCTGTAAGCATTTTTAAAAGTTTTGTTTTCCGTTTTCGCACGCGATGGGGCTGTTCGCCGAGGTAAAAGGTGGAAACTATCACTGTATTATTCACAATGATGATAATTAAACGTCTTCGTATCCTAATTATGCAGTCGATAATATTCACTCTCGTAATTTTGCTCCTTTGACCGCGTTGATAAGCAAAATTAAACGGAACCGGCGGTTGACGTTTAGAAACAATTTAACCCGGGTCAGCTCAGGGCGACTTCGCTCACGGCCATACCACACTGAAAGAGCCCGAACTCGTCCGATCTCGGAAGCCAAACAGTGTAGGGCCTGGTTAGTACTTGGATGGGAGACCGCCTGGGAATACTAGGTGCTGTAAGCATTTTTAAAAGTTTTGTTTTCCGTTTTCGCACGCGATGGGGCTGTTCGCCGAGGTAAAAGGTGGAAACTATCACTGTATTATTCACAATGATGATAATTAAACGTATCCTAATTATGCAGTCGATAATATGCACTCTCGTAATTGTGCTCCTTTGACCGCGTTGATAAACAGAATTAAGCGGAACCGGCGTTTGAAATTTAGAAACAATTTAACCCGGGTCAGCTCATTTCACCTTTGCTCACGGCCATCCCACACTGAAAAGGCCCGAACCCGAGCTGTATTGTGATAGCGCATTTTCAAAACTCAAGTGTCATCGATTGCAGTGCGCATTAGGTGTAAACGACAATTCGGCAGCTCAGAGCACCTGTCCTCAAGCGATCCGCTAGCCTCAGCCTTTCAGTAGCTTGGATGACAGGCTCACGCCACCGCGCCCAGCGAAAGCCGAATGGCATTTTATTGCTTTTCTAGAAAGCAGTGTTGTGACGTCAAATAGGCATCAGTCTGATTCTCTGCGCAACGTTCCCTAGAGTGGTAGGCTATAAATAGGCAGAGGAAACAAGGTCAACAAGAAAACAGCAAACATTAGGTCAATCGTTAGCCGACAGCAACGTGAAGTGAAATAAAAATAATAATAACGGGAGATTTTGCAAAAACAAAGCAGAAACTAAATAAGCCCCTCTTCAGTCTGACCGAAGCTAAACGAAAATCGAAATTAAAATAGAAAAGTAAGTAAAAGCAAACCTACTTAAAATTCAAAGTTATTCTGACAGGTTCGTTAATTTAGCTAAACCAGCAGCCAATCTATGCCTATAAATGAACATTTTGTTGTTAATATGAGTTCTGTAACTTATTAAATTGAGTTTGCAGGAAAAGATAATTCTGAATAGAAACCGCTTCACGTGCCTTTACGCATGAATCCAAACACACATAGATTTTGATTGTACCAAAGAACAAATTCAGATAAGGAAAATGACTAATTATGCAGTCGACAATATGCACTCTCGTAATTGTGCTCCTTTGACCGCGTTGATAAGCAAAATAAAGCGGAACCGGCGGTTGAAGTTTAGAAATAATTTAACCCGGGTCAGCTCCGGTCACCTTCGCTCACGGCCATACCACACTGAAAATGCCCGAACTCGTCTGATCTCGGCAGCCAAGCAGTGTAGGGCTTGGTTAGTACTTGGATGGGAGACCGCCTGGGAATACTAGGTGCTGTAAGCATTTTTAAAAGTTTTGTTTTCCGTTTTCGCACGCGATGGGGCTGTTCGCCGAGGTAAAAGGTGGAAACTATCACTGTATTATTCACAATGATGATAATTAAACGTCTTCGTATCCTAATTATGCAGTCGATAATATTCACTCTCGTAATTTTGCTCCTTTGACCGCGTTGATAAGCAAAATTAAACGGAACCGGCGGTTGACGTTTAGAAACAATTTAACCCGGGTCAGCTCAGGGCGACTTCGTTCACGGCCATACCACACTGAAAGAGCCCGAACTCGTCCGATCTCGGAAGCCAAACAGTGTAGGGCCTGGTTAGTACTTGGATGGGAGACCGCCTGGGAATACTAGGTGCTGTAAGCATTTTTAAAAGTTTTGTTTTCCGTTTTCGCACGCGATGGGGCTGTTCGCCGAGGTAAAAGGTGGAAACTATCACTGTATTATTCACAATGATGATAATTAAACGTATCCTAATTATGCAGTCGATAATATGCACTCTCGTAATTGTGCTCCTTTGACCGCGTTGATAAACAGAATTAAGCGGAACCGGCGTTTGAAATTTAGAAACAATTTAACCCGGGTCAGCTCATTTCACCTTTGCTCACGGCCATCCCACACTGAAAAGGCCCGAACCCGAGCTGTATTGTGATAGCGCATTTTCAAAACTCAAGTGTCATCGATTGCAGTGCGCATTAGGTGTAAACGACAATTCGGCAGCTCAGAGCACCTGTCCTCAAGCGATCCGCTAGCCTCAGCCTTTCAGTAGCTTGGATGACAGGCTCACGCCACCGCGCCCAGCGAAAGCCGAATGGCATTTTATTGCTTTTCTAGAAAGCAGTGTTGTGACGTCAAATAGGCATCAGTCTGATTCTCTGCGCAACGTTCCCTAGAGTGGTAGGCTATAAATAGGCAGAGGAAACAAGGTCAACAAGAAAACAGCAAACATTAGGTCAATCGTTAGCCGACAGCAACGTGAAGTGAAATAAAAATAATAATAACGGGAGATTTTGCAAAAACAAAGCAGAAACTAAATAAGCCCCTCTTCAGTCTGACCGAAGCTAAACGAAAATCGAAATTAAAATAGAAAAGTAAGTAAAAGCAAACCTACTTAAAATTCAAAGTTATTCTGACAGGTTCGTTAATTTAGCTAAACCAGCAGCCAATCTATGCCTATAAATGAACATTTTGTTGTTAATATGAGTTCTGTAACTTATTAAATTGAGTTTGCAGGAAAAGATAATTCTGAATAGAAACCGCTTCACGTGCCTTTACGCATGAATCCAAACACACATAGATTTTGATTGTACCAAAGAACAAATTCAGATAAGGAAAATGACTAATTATGCAGTCGACAATATGCACTCTCGTAATTGTGCTCCTTTGACCGCGTTGATAAGCAAAATAAAGCGGAACCGGCGGTTGAAGTTTAGAAATAATTTAACCCGGGTCAGCTCCGGTCACCTTCGCTCACGGCCATACCACACTGAAAATGCCCGAACTCGTCTGATCTCGGCAGCCAAGCAGTGTAGGGCTTGGTTAGTACTTGGATGGGAGACCGCCTGGGAATACTAGGTGCTGTAAGCATTTTTAAAAGTTTTGTTTTCCGTTTTCGCACGCGATGGGGCTGTTCGCCGAGGTAAAAGGTGGAAACTATCACTGTATTATTCACAATGATGATAATTAAACGTCTTCGTATCCTAATTATGCAGTCGATAATATTCACTCTCGTAATTTTGCTCCTTTGACCGCGTTGATAAGCAAAATTAAACGGAACCGGCGGTTGACGTTTAGAAACAATTTAACCCGGGTCAGCTCAGGGCGACTTCGCTCACGGCCATACCACACTGAAAGAGCCCGAACTCGTCCGATCTCGGAAGCCAAACAGTGTAGGGCCTGGTTAGTACTTGGATGGGAGACCGCCTGGGAATACTAGGTGCTGTAAGCATTTTTAAAAGTTTTGTTTTCCGTTTTCGCACGCGATGGGGCTGTTCGCCGAGGTAAAAGGTGGAAACTATCACTGTATTATTCACAATGATGATAATTAAACGTATCCTAATTATGCAGTCGATAATATGCACTCTCGTAATTGTGCTCCTTTGACCGCGTTGATAAACAGAATTAAGCGGAACCGGCGTTTGAAATTTAGAAACAATTTAACCCGGGTCAGCTCATTTCACCTTTGCTCACGGCCATCCCACACTGAAAAGGCCCGAACCCGAGCTGTATTGTGATAGCGCATTTTCAAAACTCAAGTGTCATCGATTGCAGTGCGCATTAGGTGTAAACGACAATTCGGCAGCTCAGAGCACCTGTCCTCAAGCGATCCGCTAGCCTCAGCCTTTCAGTAGCTTGGATGACAGGCTCACGCCACCGCGCCCAGCGAAAGCCGAATAGCATTTTATTGCTTTTCTAGAAAGCAGTGTTGTGACGTCAAATAGGCATCAGTCTGATTCTCTGCGCAACGTTCCCTAGAGTGGTAGGCTATAAATAGGCAGAGGAAACAAGGTCAACAAGAAAACAGCAAACATTAGGTCAATCGTTAGCCGACAGCAACGTGAAGTGAAATAAAAATAATAATAACGGGAGATTTTGCAAAAACAAAGCAGAAACTAAATAAGCCCCTCTTCAGTCTGACCGAAGCTAAACGAAAATCGAAATTAAAATAGAAAAGTAAGTAAAAGCAAACCTACTTAAAATTCAAAGTTATTCTGACAGGTTCGTTAATTTAGCTAAACCAGCAGCCAATCTATGCCTATAAATGAACATTTTGTTGTTAATATGAGTTCTGTAACTTATTAAATTGAGTTTGCAGGAAAAGATAATTCTGAATAGAAACCGCTTCACGTGCCTTTACGCATGAATCCAAACACACATAGATTTTGATTGTACCAAAGAACAAATTCAGATAAGGAAAATGACTAATTATGCAGTCGACAATATGCACTCTCGTAATTGTGCTCCTTTGACCGCGTTGATAAGCAAAATAAAGCGGAACCGGCGGTTGAAGTTTAGAAATAATTTAACCCGGGTCAGCTCCGGTCACCTTCGCTCACGGCCATACCACACTGAAAATGCCCGAACTCGTCTGATCTCGGCAGCCAAGCAGTGTAGGGCTTGGTTAGTACTTGGATGGGAGACCGCCTGGGAATACTAGGTGCTGTAAGCATTTTTAAAAGTTTTGTTTTCCGTTTTCGCACGCGATGGGGCTGTTCGCCGAGGTAAAAGGTGGAAACTATCACTGTATTATTCACAATGATGATAATTAAACGTCTTCGTATCCTAATTATGCAGTCGATAATATTCACTCTCGTAATTTTGCTCCTTTGACCGCGTTGATAAGCAAAATTAAACGGAACCGGCGGTTGACGTTTAGAAACAATTTAACCCGGGTCAGCTCAGGGCGACTTCGCTCACGGCCATACCACACTGAAAGAGCCCGAACTCGTCCGATCTCGGAAGCCAAACAGTGTAGGGCCTGGTTAGTACTTGGATGGGAGACCGCCTGGGAATACTAGGTGCTGTAAGCATTTTTAAAAGTTTTGTTTTCCGTTTTCGCACGCGATGGGGCTGTTCGCCGAGGTAAAAGGTGGAAACTATCACTGTATTATTCACAATGATGATAATTAAACGTATCCTAATTATGCAGTCGATAATATGCACTCTCGTAATTGTGCTCCTTTGACCGCGTTGATAAACAGAATTAAGCGGAACCGGCGTTTGAAATTTAGAAACAATTTAACCCGGGTCAGCTCATTTCACCTTTGCTCACGGCCATCCCACACTGAAAAGGCCCGAACCCGAGCTGTATTGTGATAGCGCATTTTCAAAACTCAAGTGTCATCGATTGCAGTGCGCATTAGGTGTAAACGACAATTCGGCAGCTCAGAGCACCTGTCCTCAAGCGATCCGCTAGCCTCAGCCTTTCAGTAGCTTGGATGACAGGCTCACGCCACCGCGCCCAGCGAAAGCCGAATGGCATTTTATTGCTTTTCTAGAAAGCAGTGTTGTGACGTCAAATAGGCATCAGTCTGATTCTCTGCGCAACGTTCCCTAGAGTGGTAGGCTATAAATAGGCAGAGGAAACAAGGTCAACAAGAAAACAGCAAACATTAGGTCAATCGTTAGCCGACAGCAACGTGAAGTGAAATAAAAATAATAATAACGGGAGATTTTGCAAAAACAAAGCAGAAACTAAATAAGCCCCTCTTCAGTCTGACCGAAGCTAAACGAAAATCGAAATTAAAATAGAAAAGTAAGTAAAAGCAAACCTACTTAAAATTCAAAGTTATTCTGACAGGTTCGTTAATTTAGCTAAACCAGCAGCCAATCTATGCCTATAAATGAACATTTTGTTGTTAATATGAGTTCTGTAACTTATTAAATTGAGTTTGCAGGAAAAGATAATTCTGAATAGAAACCGCTTCACGTGCCTTTACGCATGAATCCAAACACACATAGATTTTGATTGTACCAAAGAACAAATTCAGATAAGGAAAATGACTAATTATGCAGTCGACAATATGCACTCTCGTAATTGTGCTCCTTTGACCGCGTTGATAAGCAAAATAAAGCGGAACCGGCGGTTGAAGTTTAGAAATAATTTAACCCGGGTCAGCTCCGGTCACCTTCGCTCACGGCCATACCACACTGAAAATGCCCGAACTCGTCTGATCTCGGCAGCCAAGCAGTGTAGGGCTTGGTTAGTACTTGGATGGGAGACCGCCTGGGAATACTAGGTGCTGTAAGCATTTTTAAAAGTTTTGTTTTCCGTTTTCGCACGCGATGGGGCTGTTCGCCGAGGTAAAAGGTGGAAACTATCACTGTATTATTCACAATGATGATAATTAAACGTCTTCGTATCCTAATTATGCAGTCGATAATATTCACTCTCGTAATTTTGCTCCTTTGACCGCGTTGATAAGCAAAATTAAACGGAACCGGCGGTTGACGTTTAGAAACAATTTAACCCGGGTCAGCTCAGGGCGACTTCGTTCACGGCCATACCACACTGAAAGAGCCCGAACTCGTCCGATCTCGGAAGCCAAACAGTGTAGGGCCTGGTTAGTACTTGGATGGGAGACCGCCTGGGAATACTAGGTGCTGTAAGCATTTTTAAAAGTTTTGTTTTCCGTTTTCGCACGCGATGGGGCTGTTCGCCGAGGTAAAAGGTGGAAACTATCACTGTATTATTCACAATGATGATAATTAAACGTATCCTAATTATGCAGTCGATAATATGCACTCTCGTAATTGTGCTCCTTTGACCGCGTTGATAAACAGAATTAAGCGGAACCGGCGTTTGAAATTTAGAAACAATTTAACCCGGGTCAGCTCATTTCACCTTTGCTCACGGCCATCCCACACTGAAAAGGCCCGAACCCGAGCTGTATTGTGATAGCGCATTTTCAAAACTCAAGTGTCATCGATTGCAGTGCGCATTAGGTGTAAACGACAATTCGGCAGCTCAGAGCACCTGTCCTCAAGCGATCCGCTAGCCTCAGCCTTTCAGTAGCTTGGATGACAGGCTCACGCCACCGCGCCCAGCGAAAGCCGAATGGCATTTTATTGCTTTTCTAGAAAGCAGTGTTGTGACGTCAAATAGGCATCAGTCTGATTCTCTGCGCAACGTTCCCTAGAGTGGTAGGCTATAAATAGGCAGAGGAAACAAGGTCAACAAGAAAACAGCAAACATTAGGTCAATCGTTAGCCGACAGCAACGTGAAGTGAAATAAAAATAATAATAACGGGAGATTTTGCAAAAACAAAGCAGAAACTAAATAAGCCCCTCTTCAGTCTGACCGAAGCTAAACGAAAATCGAAATAAAAATAGAAAAGTAAGTAAAAGCAAACCTACTTAAAATTCAAAGTTATTCTGACAGGTTCGTTAATTTAGCTAAACCAGCAGCCAATCTATGCCTATACATGAACATTTTGTTGTTAATATGAGTTCTGTAACTTATTAAATTGAGTTTGCAGGAAAAGATAATTCTGAATAGAAACCGCTTCACGTGCCTTTACGCATGAATCCAAACACACATAGATTTTGATTGTACCAAAGAACAAATTCAGATAAGGAAAATGACTAATTATGCAGTCGACAATATGCACTCTCGTAATTGTGCTCCTTTGACCGCGTTGATAAGCAAAATAAAGCGGAACCGGCGGTTGAAGTTTAGAAATAATTTAACCCGGGTCAGCTCCGGTCACCTTCGCTCACGGCCATACCACACTGAAAATGCCCGAACTCGTCTGATCTCGGAAGCCAAGCAGTGTAGGGCTTGGTTAGTACTTGGATGGGAGACCGCCTGGGAATACTAGGTGCTGTAAGCATTTTTAAAAGTTTTGTTTTCCGTTTTCGCACGCGATGGGGCTGTTCGCCGAGGTAAAAGGTGGAAACTATCACTGTATTATTCATAATGATGATAATTAAACGTCTTCGTATCCTAATTATGCAGTGGACAATATTCACTCTCGTAATTTTGCTCCTTTGACCGCGTTGATAAGCAAAATTAAACGGAACCGGCGGTTGACGTTTAGAAACAATTTAACCCGGGTCAGCTCAGGGCAACTTCGCTCACGGCCATACCACGCTGAAAGAGCCCGAACTCGTCCGATCTCGGAAGCCAAACAGTGTAGGGCCAGGTTAGTACTTGGATGGGAGACCGCCTGGGAATACTAGGTGCTGTAAGCATTTTTAAAAGTTTTGTTTTCCGTTTTCGCACGCGATGGGGCTGTTCGCCGAGGTAAAAGGTGGAAACTATCACTGTATTATTCACAATGATGATAATTAAACGTATCCTAATTATGCAGTCGATAATATGCACTCTCGTAATTGTGCTCCTTTGACCGCGTTGATAAACAGAATTAAGCGGAACCGGCGTTTGAAATTTAGAAACAATTTAACCCGGGTCAGCTCATTTCACCTTTGCTCACGGCCATTCCACACTGAAAAGGCCCGAACCCGAGCTGTATTGTGATAGCGCATTTTCAAAACTCCAGTGTCATCGATTGCAGTGCGCATTAGGTGTAAACGACAATTCGGCAGCTCAGAGCACCTGTCCTCAAGCGATCCGCTAGCCTCAGCCTTTCAGTAGCTTGGATGACAGGCTCACGCCACCGCGCCCAGCGAAAGCCGAATGGCATTTTATTGCTTTTCTAGAAAGCAGTGTTGTGACGTAAAATAGGCATCAGTCTGATTCTCTGCGCAACGTTCCCTAGAGTGGTAGGCTATAAATAGGCAGAGGAAACAAGGTCAACAAGAAAACAGCAAACATTAGGTCAATCGTTAGCCGACAGCAACGTGAAGTGAAATAAAAATAATAATAACGGGAGATTTTGCAAAAACAAAGCAGAAACTAAATAAGCCCCTCTTCAGTCTGACCGAAGCTAAACAAAAATCGAAATAAAAATAGAAAAGTAAGTAAAAGCAAACCTACTTAAAATTCAAAGTTATTCTGACAGGTTCGTTAATTTAGCTAAAACAGCAGCCAATCTATGCCTATAAATGAACATTTTGTTGTTAATATGAGTTCTGTAACTTATTAAATTGAGTTTGCAGGAAAAGATAATTCTGAATAGAAACCGCTTGACGTGCCTTTACGCATGAATCCAAACACACATAGATTTTGATTGTACCAAAGAACAAATTCAGATAAGGAAAATGACTAATTATGCAGTCGACAATATGCACTCTCGTAATTGTGCTCCTTTGACCGCGTTGATAAGCAAAATAAAGCGGAACCGGCGGTTGAAGTTTAGAAATAATTTAACCCGGGTCAGCTCCGGTCACCTTCGCTCACGGCCATACCACACTGAAAATGCCCGAACTCGTCTGATCTCGGAAGCCAAGCAGTGTAGGGCTTGGTTAGTACTTGGATGGGAGACCGCCTGGGAATACTAGGTGCTGTAAGCATTTTTAAAAGTTTTGTTTTCTGTTTTCGCACGCGATGGGGCTGTTCGCCGAGGTAAAAGGTGGAAACTATCACTGTATTATTCACAATGATGATAATTAAACGTCTTCGTATCCTAATTATGCAGTCGATAATATTCACTCTCGTAATTTTGCTCCTTTGACCGCGTTGATAAGCAAAATTAAACGGAACCGGCGGTTGACGTTTAGAAACAATTTAACCCGGGTCAGCTCAGGGCAACTTCGCTCACGGCCATACCACACTGAAAGAGCCCGAACTCGTCCGATCTCGGAAGCCAAACAGTGTAGGGCCTGGTTAGTACTTGGATGGGAGACCGCCTGGGAATACTAGGTGCTGTAAGCATTTTTAAAAGTTTTGTTTTCCGTTTTCGCACGCGATGGGGCTGTTCGCCGAGGTAAAAGGTGGAAACTATCACTGTATTATTCACAATGATGATAATTAAACGTATCCTAATTATGCAGTCGATAATATGCACTCTCGTAATTGTGCTCCTTTGACCGCGTTGATAAACAGAATTAAGCGGAACCGGCGTTTGAAATTTAGAAACAATTTAACCCGGGTCAGCTCATTTCACCTTTGCTCACGGCCATCCCACACTGAAAAGGCCCGAACCCGAGCTGTATTGTGATAGCGCATTTTCAAAACTCAAGTGTCATCGATTGCAGTGCGCATTAGGTGTAAACGACAATTCGGCAGCTCAGAGCACCTGTCCTCAAGCGATCCGCTAGCCTCAGCCTTTCAGTAGCTTGGATGACAGGCTCACGCCACCGCGCCCAGCGAAAGCCGAATGGCATTTTATTGCTTTTCTAGAAAGCAGTGTTGTGACGTAAAATAGGCATCAGTCTGATTCTCTGCGCAACGTTCCCTAGAGTGGTAGGCTATAAATAGGCAGAGGAAACAAGGTCAACAAGAAAACAGCAAACATTAGGTCAATCGTTAGCCGACAGCAACGTGAAGTGAAATAAAAATAATAATAACGGGAGATTTTGCAAAAACAAAGCAGAAACTAAATAAGCCCCTCTTCAGTCTGACCGAAGCTAAACGAAAATCGAAATAAAAATAGAAAAGTAAGTAAAAGCAAACCTACTTAAAATTCAAAGTTATTCTGACAGGTTCGTTAATTTAGCTAAAACAGCAGCCAATCTATGCCTATAAATGAACATTTTGTTGTTAATATGAGTTCTGTAACTTATTAAATTGAGTTTGCAGGAAAAGATAATTCTGAATAGAAACCGCTTGACGTGCCTTTACGCATGAATCCAAACACACATAGATTTTGATTGTACCAAAGAACAAATTCAGATAAGGAAAATGACTAATTATGCAGTCGACAATATGCACTCTCGTAATTGTGCTCCTTTGACCGCGTTGATAAGCAAAATAAAGCGGAACCGGCGGTTGAAGTTTAGAAATAATTTAACCCGGGTCAGCTCCGGTCACCTTCGCTCACGGCCATACCACACTGAAAATGCCCGAACTCGTCTGATCTCGGAAGCCAAGCAGTGTAGGGCTTGGTTAGTACTTGGATGGGAGACCGCCTGGGAATACTAGGTGCTGTAAGCATTTTTAAAAGTTTTGTTTTCCGTTTTCGCACGCGATGGGGCTGTTCGCCGAGGTAAAAGGTGGAAACTATCACTGTATTATTCACAATGATTATAATTAAACGTCTTCGTATCCTAATTATGCAGTGGACAATATTCACTCTCGTAATTTTGCTCCTTTGACCGCGTTGATAAGCAAAATTAAACGGAACCGGCGGTTGACGTTTAGAAACAATTTAACCCGGGTCAGCTCAGGGCAACTTCGCTCACGGCCATACCGCGCTGAAAGAGCCCGAACTCGTCCGATCTCGGAAGCCAAACAGTATAGGGCCAGGTTAGTACTTGGATGGGAGACCGCCTGGGAATACTAGGTCCTGTAAGCATTTTTAAAAGTTTGTTTTCCGTTTTCGCACGCGATGGGGCTGTTCGCCGAGGTAAAAGGTGGAAACTATCACTGTATTATTCACAATGATGATAATTAAACGTATCCTAATTATGCAGTCGATAATATGCACTCTCGTAATTGTGCTCCTTTGACCGCGTTGATAAACAGAATTAAGCGGAACCGGCGTTTGAAATTTAGAAACAATTTAACCCGGGTCAGCTCATTTCACCTTTGCTCACGGCCATCCCACACTGAAAAGGCCCGAACCCGAGCTGTATTGTGATAGCGCATTTTCAAAACTCCAGTGTCATCGATTGCAGTGCGCATTAGGTGTAAACGACAATTCGGCAGCTCAGAGCACCTGTCCTCAAGCGATCCGCTAGCCTCAGCCTTTCAGTAGCTTGGATGACAGGCTCACGCCACCGCGCCCAGCGAAAGCCGAATGGCATTTTATTGCTTTTCTAGAAAGCAGTGTTGTGACGTCAAATAGGCATCAGTCTGATTCTCTGCGCAACGTTCCCTAGAGTGGTAGGCTATAAATAGGCAGAGGAAACAAGGTCAACAAGAAAACAGCAAACATTAGGTCAATCGTTAGCCGACAGCAACGTGAAGTGAAATAAAAATAATAATAACGGGAGATTTTGCAAAAACAAAGCAGAAACTAAATAAGCCCCTCTTCAGTCTGACCGAAGCTAAACGAAAATCGAAATAAAAATAGAAAAGTAAGTAAAAGCAAACCTACTTAAAATTCAAAGTTATTCTGACAGGTTCGTTAATTTAGCTAAACCAGCAGCCAATCTATGCCTATAAATGAACATTTTGTTGTTAATATGAGTTCTGTAACTTATTAAATTGAGTTTGCAGGAAAAGATAATTCTGAATAGAAACCGCTTCACGTGCCTTTACGCATGAATCCAAACACACATAGATTTTGATTGTACCAAAGAACAAATTCAGATAAGGAAAATGACTAATTATGCAGTCGACAATATGCACTCTCGTAATTGTGCTCCTTTGACCGCGTTGATAAGCAAAATAAAGCGGAACCGGCGGTTGAAGTTTAGAAATAATTTAACCCGGGTCAGCTCCGGTCACCTTCGCTCACGGCCATACCACACTGAAAATGCCCGAACTCGTCTGATCTCGGCAGCCAAGCAGTGTAGGGCTTGGTTAGTACTTGGATGGGAGACCGCCTGGGAATACTAGGTGCTGTAAGCATTTTTAAAAGTTTTGTTTTCCGTTTTCGCACGCGATGGGGCTGTTCGCCGAGGTAAAAGGTGGAAACTATCACTGTATTATTCACAATGATGATAATTAAACGTCTTCGTATCCTAATTATGCAGTCGATAATATTCACTCTCGTAATTTTGCTCCTTTGACCGCGTTGATAAGCAAAATTAAACGGAACCGGCGGTTGACGTTTAGAAACAATTTAACCCGGGTCAGCTCAGGGCGACTTCGCTCACGGCCATACCACACTGAAAGAGCCCGAACTCGTCCGATCTCGGAAGCCAAACAGTGTAGGGCCTGGTTAGTACTTGGATGGGAGACCGCCTGGGAATACTAGGTGCTGTAAGCATTTTTAAAAGTTTTGTTTTCCGTTTTCGCACGCGATGGGGCTGTTCGCCGAGGTAAAAGGTGGAAACTATCACTGTATTATTCACAATGATGATAATTAAACGTATCCTAATTATGCAGTCGATAATATGCACTCTCGTAATTGTGCTCCTTTGACCGCGTTGATAAACAGAATTAAGCGGAACCGGCGTTTGAAATTTAGAAACAATTTAACCCGGGTCACCTCATTTCACCTTTGCTCACGGCCATCCCACACTGAAAAGGCCCGAACCCGAGCTGTATTGTGATAGCGCATTTTCAAAACTCAAGTGTCATCGATTGCAGTGCGCATTAGGTGTAAACGACAATTCGGCAGCTCAGAGCACCTGTCCTCAAGCGATCCGCTAGCCTCAGCCTTTCAGTAGCTTGGATGACAGGCTCACGCCACCGCGCCCAGCGAAAGCCGAATGGCATTTTATTGCTTTTCTAGAAAGCAGTGTTGTGACGTCAAATAGGCATCAGTCTGATTCTCTGCGCAACGTTCCCTAGAGTGGTAGGCTATAAATAGGCAGAGGAAACAAGGTCAACAAGAAAACAGCAAACATTAGGTCAATCGTTAGCCGACAGCAACGTGAAGTGAAATAAAAATAATAATAACGGGAGATTTTGCAAAAACAAAGCAGAAACTAAATAAGCCCCTCTTCAGTCTGACCGAAGCTAAACGAAAATCGAAATTAAAATAGAAAAGTAAGTAAAAGCAAACCTACTTAAAATTCAAAGTTATTCTGACAGGTTCGTTAATTTAGCTAAACCAGCAGCCAATCTATGCCTATAAATGAACATTTTGTTGTTAATATGAGTTCTGTAACTTATTAAATTGAGTTTGCAGGAAAAGATAATTCTGAATAGAAACCGCTTCACGTGCCTTTACGCATGAATCCAAACACACATAGATTTTGATTGTACCAAAGAACAAATTCAGATAAGGAAAATGACTAATTATGCAGTCGACAATATGCACTCTCGTAATTGTGCTCCTTTGACCGCGTTGATAAGCAAAATAAAGCGGAACCGGCGGTTGAAGTTTAGAAATAATTTAACCCGGGTCAGCTCCGGTCACCTTCGCTCACGGCCATACCACACTGAAAATGCCCGAACTCGTCTGATCTCGGCAGCCAAGCAGTGTAGGGCTTGGTTAGTACTTGGATGGGAGACCGCCTGGGAATACTAGGTGCTGTAAGCATTTTTAAAAGTTTTGTTTTCCGTTTTCGCACGCGATGGGGCTGTTCGCCGAGGTAAAAGGTGGAAACTATCACTGTATTATTCACAATGATGATAATTAAACGTCTTCGTATCCTAATTATGCAGTCGATAATATTCACTCTCGTAATTTTGCTCCTTTGACCGCGTTGATAAGCAAAATTAAACGGAACCGGCGGTTGACGTTTAGAAACAATTTAACCCGGGTCAGCTCAGGGCGACTTCGTTCACGGCCATACCACACTGAAAGAGCCCGAACTCGTCCGATCTCGGAAGCCAAACAGTGTAGGGCCTGGTTAGTACTTGGATGGGAGACCGCCTGGGAATACTAGGTGCTGTAAGCATTTTTAAAAGTTTTGTTTTCCGTTTTCGCACGCGATGGGGCTGTTCGCCGAGGTAAAAGGTGGAAACTATCACTGTATTATTCACAATGATGATAATTAAACGTATCCTAATTATGCAGTCGATAATATGCACTCTCGTAATTGTGCTCCTTTGACCGCGTTGATAAACAGAATTAAGCGGAACCGGCGTTTGAAATTTAGAAACAATTTAACCCGGGTCAGCTCATTTCACCTTTGCTCACGGCCATCCCACACTGAAAAGGCCCGAACCCGAGCTGTATTGTGATAGCGCATTTTCAAAACTCAAGTGTCATCGATTGCAGTGCGCATTAGGTGTAAACGACAATTCGGCAGCTCAGAGCACCTGTCCTCAAGCGATCCGCTAGCCTCAGCCTTTCAGTAGCTTGGATGACAGGCTCACGCCACCGCGCCCAGCGAAAGCCGAATGGCATTTTATTGCTTTTCTAGAAAGCAGTGTTGTGACGTCAAATAGGCATCAGTCTGATTCTCTGCGCAACGTTCCCTAGATTGGTAGGCTATAAATAGGCAGAGGAAACAAGGTCAACAAGAAAACAGCAAACATTAGGTCAATCGTTAGCCGACAGCAACGTGAAGTGAAATAAAAATAATAATAACGGGAGATTTTGCAAAAACAAAGCAGAAACTAAATAAGCCCCTCTTCAGTCTGACCGAAGCTAAACGAAAATCGAAATTAAAATAGAAAAGTAAGTAAAAGCAAACCTACTTAAAATTCAAAGTTATTCTGACAGGTTCGTTAATTTAGCTAAACCAGCAGCCAATCTATGCCTATAAATGAACATTTTGTTGTTAATATGAGTTCTGTAACTTATTAAATTGAGTTTGCAGGAAAAGATAATTCTGAATAGAAACCGCTTCACGTGCCTTTACGCATGAATCCAAACACACATAGATTTTGATTGTACCAAAGAAC
The DNA here is from genome assembly GCA_029718625.1 of Synaphobranchus kaupii. Classification (NCBI taxonomy): domain Eukaryota; kingdom Metazoa; phylum Chordata; class Actinopteri; order Anguilliformes; family Synaphobranchidae; genus Synaphobranchus; species Synaphobranchus kaupii. The sequence continues at coordinate 116,249,127 of CM056380.1, forward strand.
AAATTCAGATAAGGAAAATGACTAATTATGCAGTCGACAATATGCACTCTCGTAATTGTGCTCCTTTGACCGCGTTGATAAGCAAAATAAAGCGGAACCGGCGGTTGAAGTTTAGAAATAATTTAACCCGGGTCAGCTCCGGTCACCTTCGCTCACGGCCATACCACACTGAAAATGCCCGAACTCGTCTGATCTCGGCAGCCAAGCAGTGTAGGGCTTGGTTAGTACTTGGATGGGAGACCGCCTGGGAATACTAGGTGCTGTAAGCATTTTTAAAAGTTTTGTTTTCCGTTTTCGCACGCGATGGGGCTGTTCGCCGAGGTAAAAGGTGGAAACTATCACTGTATTATTCACAATGATGATAATTAAACGTCTTCGTATCCTAATTATGCAGTCGATAATATTCACTCTCGTAATTTTGCTCCTTTGACCGCGTTGATAAGCAAAATTAAACGGAACCGGCGGTTGACGTTTAGAAACAATTTAACCCGGGTCAGCTCAGGGCGACTTCGCTCACGGCCATACCACACTGAAAGAGCCCGAACTCGTCCGATCTCGGAAGCCAAACAGTGTAGGGCCTGGTTAGTACTTGGATGGGAGACCGCCTGGGAATACTAGGTGCTGTAAGCATTTTTAAAAGTTTTGTTTTCCGTTTTCGCACGCGATGGGGCTGTTCGCCGAGGTAAAAGGTGGAAACTATCACTGTATTATTCACAATGATGATAATTAAACGTATCCTAATTATGCAGTCGATAATATGCACTCTCGTAATTGTGCTCCTTTGACCGCGTTGATAAACAGAATTAAGCGGAACCGGCGTTTGAAATTTAGAAACAATTTAACCCGGGTCAGCTCATTTCACCTTTGCTCACGGCCATCCCACACTGAAAAGGCCCGAACCCGAGCTGTATTGTGATAGCGCATTTTCAAAACTCAAGTGTCATCGATTGCAGTGCGCATTAGGTGTAAACGACAATTCGGCAGCTCAGAGCACCTGTCCTCAAGCGATCCGCTAGCCTCAGCCTTTCAGTAGCTTGGATGACAGGCTCACGCCACCGCGCCCAGCGAAAGCCGAATGGCATTTTATTGCTTTTCTAGAAAGCAGTGTTGTGACGTCAAATAGGCATCAGTCTGATTCTCTGCGCAACGTTCCCTAGAGTGGTAGGCTATAAATAGGCAGAGGAAACAAGGTCAACAAGAAAACAGCAAACATTAGGTCAATCGTTAGCCGACAGCAACGTGAAGTGAAATAAAAATAATAATAACGGGAGATTTTGCAAAAACAAAGCAGAAACTAAATAAGCCCCTCTTCAGTCTGACCGAAGCTAAACGAAAATCGAAATTAAAATAGAAAAGTAAGTAAAAGCAAACCTACTTAAAATTCAAAGTTATTCTGACAGGTTCGTTAATTTAGCTAAACCAGCAGCCAATCTATGCCTATAAATGAACATTTTGTTGTTAATATGAGTTCTGTAACTTATTAAATTGAGTTTGCAGGAAAAGATAATTCATAATTCTGAATAGAAACCGCTTCACGTGCCTTTACGCATGAATCCAAACACACATAGATTTTGATTGTACCAAAGAACAAATTCAGATAAGGAAAATGACTAATTATGCAGTCGACAATATGCACTCTCGTAATTGTGCTCCTTTGACCGCGTTGATAAGCAAAATAAAGCGGAACCGGCGGTTGAAGTTTAGAAATTATTTAACCCGGGTCAGCTCCGGTCACCTTCGCTCACGGCCATACCACACTGAAAATGCCCGAACTCGTCTGATCTCGGCAGCCAAGCAGTGTAGGGCTTGGTTAGTACTTGGATGGGAGACCGCCTGGGAATACTAGGTGCTGTAAGCATTTTTAAAAGTTTTGTTTTCCGTTTTCGCACGCGATGGGGCTGTTCGCCGAGGTAAAAGGTGGAAACTATCACTGTATTATTCACAATGATGATAATTAAACGTCTTCGTATCCTAATTATGCAGTCGATAATATTCACTCTCGTAATTTTGCTCCTTTGACCGCGTTGATAAGCAAAATTAAACGGAACCGGCGGTTGACGTTTAGAAACAATTTAACCCGGGTCAGCTCAGGGCGACTTCGCTCACGGCCATACCACACTGAAAGAGCCCGAACTCGTCCGATCTCGGAAGCCAAACAGTGTAGGGCCTGGTTAGTACTTGGATGGGAGACCGCCTGGGAATACTAGGTGCTGTAAGCATTTTTAAAAGTTTTGTTTTCCGTTTTCGCACGCGATGGGGCTGTTCGCCGAGGTAAAAGGTGGAAACTATCACTGTATTATTCACAATGATGATAATTAAACGTATCCTAATTATGCAGTCGATAATATGCACTCTCGTAATTGTGCTCCTTTGACCGCGTTGATAAACAGAATTAAGCGGAACCGGCGTTTGAAATTTAGAAACAATTTAACCCGGGTCAGCTCATTTCACCTTTGCTCACGGCCATCCCACACTGAAAAGGCCCGAACCCGAGCTGTATTGTGATAGCGCATTTTCAAAACTCAAGTGTCATCGATTGCAGTGCGCATTAGGTGTAAACGACAATTCGGCAGCTCAGAGCACCTGTCCTCAAGCGATCCGCTAGCCTCAGCCTTTCAGTAGCTTGGATGACAGGCTCACGCCACCGCGCCCAGCGAAAGCCGAATGGCATTTTATTGCTTTTCTAGAAAGCAGTGTTGTGACGTCAAATAGGCATCAGTCTGATTCTCTGCGCAACGTTCCCTAGAGTGGTAGGCTATAAATAGGCAGAGGAAACAAGGTCAACAAGAAAACAGCAAACATTAGGTCAATCGTTAGCCGACAGCAACGTGAAGTGAAATAAAAATAATAATAACGGGAGATTTTGCAAAAACAAAGCAGAAACTAAATAAGCCCCTCTTCAGTCTGACCGAAGCTAAACGAAAATCGAAATAAAAATAGAAAAGTAAGTAAAAGCAAACCTACTTAAAATTCAAAGTTATTCTGACAGGTTCGTTAATTTAGCTAAACCAGCAGCCAATCTATGCCTATACATGAACATTTTGTTGTTAATATGAGTTCTGTAACTTATTAAATTGAGTTTGCAGGAAAAGATAATTCTGAATAGAAACCGCTTCACGTGCCTTTTACGCATGAATCCAAACACACATAGATTTTGATTGTACCAAAGAACAAATTCAGATAAGGAAAATGACTAATTATGCAGTCGACAATATGCACTCTCGTAATTGTGCTCCTTTGACCGCGTTGATAAGCAAAATAAAGCGGAACCGGCGGTTGAAGTTTAGAAATAATTTAACCCGGGTCAGCTCCGGTCACCTTCGCTCACGGCCATACCACACTGAAAATGCCCGAACTCGTCTGATCTCGGAAGCCAAGCAGTGTAGGGCTTGGTTAGTACTTGGATGGGAGACCGCCTGGGAATACTAGGTGCTGTAAGCATTTTTAAAAGTTTTGTTTTCCGTTTTCGCACGCGATGGGGCTGTTCGCCGAGGTAAAAGGTGGAAACTATCACTGTATTATTCACAATGATGATAATTAAACGTCTTCGTATCCTAATTATGCAGTCGATAATATTCACTCTCGTAATTTTGCTCCTTTGACCGCGTTGATAAGCAAAATTAAACGGAACCGGCGGTTGACGTTTAGAAACAATTTAACCCGGGTCAGCTCAGGGCAACTTCGCTCACGGCCATACCACACTGAAAGAGCCCGAACTCGTCCGATCTCGGAAGCCAAACAGTGTAGGGCCTGGTTAGTACTTGGATGGGAGACCGCCTGGGAATACTAGGTGCTGTAAGCATTTTTAAAAGTTTTGTTTTCCGTTTTCGCACGCGATGGGGCTGTTCGCCGAGGTAAAAGGTGGAAACTATCACTGTATTATTCACAATGATGATAATTAAACGTATCCTAATTATGCAGTCGATAATATGCACTCTCGTAATTGTGCTCCTTTGACCGCGTTGATAAACAGAATTAAGCGGAACCGGCGTTTGAAATTTAGAAACAATTTAACCCGGGTCAGCTCATTTCACCTTTGCTCACGGCCATCCCACACTGAAAAGGCCCGAACCCGAGCTGTATTGTGATAGCGCATTTTCAAAACTCAAGTGTCATCGATTGCAGTGCGCATTAGGTGTAAACGACAATTCGGCAGCTCAGAGCACCTGTCCTCAAGCGATCCGCTAGCCTCAGCCTTTCAGTAGCTTGGATGACAGGCTCACGCCACCGCGCCCAGCGAAAGCCGAATGGCATTTTATTGCTTTTCTAGAAAGCAGTGTTGTGACGTCAAATAGGCATCAGTCTGATTCTCTGCGCAACGTTCCCTAGAGTGGTAGGCTATAAATAGGCAGAGGAAACAAGGTCAACAAGAAAACAGCAAACATTAGGTCAATCGTTAGCCGACAGCAACGTGAAGTGAAATAAAAATAATAATAACGGGAGATTTTGCAAAAACAAAGCAGAAACTAAATAAGCCCCTCTTCAGTCTGACCGAAGCTAAACGAAAATCGAAATTAAAATAGAAAAGTAAGTAAAAGCAAACCTACTTAAAATTCAAAGTTATTCTGACAGGTTCGTTAATTTAGCTAAACCAGCAGCCAATCTATGCCTATAAATGAACATTTTGTTGTTAATATGAGTTCTGTAACTTATTAAATTGAGTTTGCAGGAAAAGATAATTCTGAATAGAAACCGCTTCACGTGCCTTTACGCATGAATCCAAACACACATAGATTTTGATTGTACCAAAGAACAAATTCAGATAAGGAAAATGACTAATTATGCAGTCGACAATATGCACTCTCGTAATTGTGCTCCTTTGACCGCGTTGATAAGCAAAATAAAGCGGAACCGGCGGTTGAAGTTTAGAAATAATTTAACCCGGGTCAGCTCCGGTCACCTTCGCTCACGGCCATACCACACTGAAAATGCCCGAACTCGTCTGATCTCGGAAGCCAAGCAGTGTAGGGCTTGGTTTGTACTTGGATGGGAGACCGCCTGGGAATACTAGGTGCTGTAAGCATTTTTAAAAGTTTTGTTTTCCGTTTTCGCACGCGATGGGGCTGTTCGCCGAGGTAAAAGGTGGAAACTATCACTGTATTATTCACAATGATGATAATTAAACGTCTTCCTATCCTAATTATGCAGTGGACAATATTCACTCTCGTAATTTTGCTCCTTTGACCGCGTTGATAAGCAAAATTAAACGGAACCGGCGGTTGACGTTTAGAAACAATTTAACCCGGGTCAGCTCAGGGCAACTTCGCTCACGGCCATACCACGCTGAAAGAGCCCGAACTCGTCCGATCTCGGAAGCCAAACAGTGTAGGGCCAGGTTAGTACTTGGATGGGAGACCGCCTGGGAATACTAGGTGCTGTAAGCATTTTTAAAAGTTTTGTTTTCCGTTTTCGCACGCGATGGGGCTGTTCGCCGAGGTAAAAGGTGGAAACTATCACTGTATTATTCACAATGATGATAATTAAACGTATCCTAATTATGCAGTCGATAATATGCACTCTCGTAATTGTGCTCCTTTGACCGCGTTGATAAACAGAATTAAGCGGAACCGGCGTTTGAAATTTAGAAACAATTTAACCCGGGTCAGCTCATTTCACCTTTGCTCACGGCCATCCCACACTGAAAAGGCCCGAACCCGAGCTGTATTGTGATAGCGCATTTTCAAAACTCCAGTGTCATCGATTGCAGTGCGCATTAGGTGTAAACGACAATTCGGCAGCTCAGAGCACCTGTCCTCAAGCGATCCGCTAGCCTCAGCCTTTCAGTAGCTTGGATGACAGGCTCACGCCACCGCGCCCAGCGAAAGCCGAATGGCATTTTATTGCTTTTCTAGAAAGCAGTGTTGTGACGTAAAATAGGCATCAGTCTGATTCTCTGCGCAACGTTCCCTAGAGTGGTAGGCTATAAATAGGCAGAGGAAACAAGGTCAACAAGAAAACAGCAAACATTAGGTCAATCGTTAGCCGACAGCAACGTGAAGTGAAATAAAAATAATAATAACGGGAGATTTTGCAAAAACAAAGCAGAAACTAAATAAGCCCCTCTTCAGTCTGACCGAAGCTAAACGAAAATCGAAATAAAAATAGAAAAGTAAGTAAAAGCAAACCTACTTAAAATTCAAAGTTATTCTGACAGGTTCGTTAATTTAGCTAAAACAGCAGCCAATCTATGCCTATAAATGAACATTTTGTTGTTAATATGAGTTCTGTAACTTATTAAATTGAGTTTGCAGGAAAAGATAATTCTGAATAGAAACCGCTTGACGTGCCTTTACGCATGAATCCAAACACACATAGATTTTGATTGTACCAAAGAACAAATTCAGATAAGGAAAATGACTAATTATGCAGTCGACAATATGCACTCTCGTAATTGTGCTCCTTTGACCGCGTTGATAAGCAAAATAAAGCGGAACCGGCGGTTGAAGTTTAGAAATAATTTAACCCGGGTCAGCTCCGGTCACCTTCGCTCACGGCCATACCACACTGAAAATGCCCGAACTCGTCTGATCTCGGAAGCCAAGCAGTGTAGGGCTTGGTTAGTACTTGGATGGGAGACCGCCTGGGAATACTAGGTGCTGTAAGCATTTTTAAAAGTTTTGTTTTCCGTTTTCGCACGCGATGGGGCTGTTCGCCGAGGTAAAAGGTGGAAACTATCACTGTATTATTCACAATGATGATAATTAAACGTCTTCGTATCCTAATTATGCAGTCGATAATATTCACTCTCGTAATTTTGCTCCTTTGACCGCGTTGATAAGCAAAATTAAACGGAACCGGCGGTTGACGTTTAGAAACAATTTAACCCGGGTCAGCTCAGGGCAACTTCGCTCACGGCCATACCACACTGAAAGAGCCCGAACTCGTCCGATCTCGGAAGCCAAACAGTGTAGGGCCTGGTTAGTACTTGGATGGGAGACCGCCTGGGAATACTAGGTGCTGTAAGCATTTTTAAAAGTTTTGTTTTCGTTTTCGCACGCGATGGGGCTGTTCGCCGAGGTAAAAGGTGGAAACTATCACTGTATTATTCACAATGATGATAATTAAACGTATCCTAATTATGCAGTCGATAATATGCACTCTCGTAATTGTGCTCCTTTGACCGCGTTGATAAACAGAATTAAGCGGAACCGGCGTTTGAAATTTAGAAACAATTTAACCCGGGTCAGCTCATTTCACCTTTGCTCACGGCCATCCCACACTGAAAAGGCCCGAACCCGAGCTGTATTGTGATAGCGCATTTTCAAAACTCAAGTGTCATCGATTGCAGTGCGCATTAGGTGTAAACGACAATTCGGCAGCTCAGAGCACCTGTCCTCAAGCGATCCGCTAGCCTCAGCCTTTCAGTAGCTTGGATGACAGGCTCACGCCACCGCGCCCAGCGAAAGCCGAATGGCATTTTATTGCTTTTCTAGAAAGCAGTGTTGTGACGTCAAATAGGCATCAGTCTGATTCTCTGCGCAACGTTCCCTAGAGTGGTAGGCTATAAATAGGCAGAGGAAACAAGGTCAACAAGAAAACAGCAAACATTAGGTCAATCGTTAGCCGACAGCAACGTGAAGTGAAATAAAAATAATAATAACGGGAGATTTTGCAAAAACAAAGCAGAAACTAAATAAGCCCCTCTTCAGTCTGACCGAAGCTAAACGAAAATCGAAATTAAAATAGAAAAGTAAGTAAAAGCAAACCTACTTAAAATTCAAAGTTATTCTGACAGGTTCGTTAATTTAGCTAAACCAGCAGCCAATCTATGCCTATAAATGAACATTTTGTTGTTAATATGAGTTCTGTAACTTATTAAATTGAGTTTGCAGGAAAAGATAATTCTGAATAGAAACCGCTTCACGTGCCTTTACGCATGAATCCAAACACACATAGATTTTGATTGTACCAAAGAACAAATTCAGATAAGGAAAATGACTAATTATGCAGTCGACAATATGCACTCTCGTAATTGTGCTCCTTTGACCGCGTTGATAAGCAAAATAAAGCGGAACCGGCGGTTGAAGTTTAGAAATAATTTAACCCGGGTCAGCTCCGGTCACCTTCGCTCACGGCCATACCACACTGAAAATGCCCGAACTCGTCTGATCTCGGCAGCCAAGCAGTGTAGGGCTTGGTTAGTACTTGGATGGGAGACCGCCTGGGAATACTAGGTGCTGTAAGCATTTTTAAAAGTTTTGTTTTCCGTTTTCGCACGCGATGGGGCTGTTCGCCGAGGTAAAAGGTGGAAACTATCACTGTATTATTCACAATGATGATAATTAAACGTCTTCGTATCCTAATTATGCAGTCGATAATATTCACTCTCGTAATTTTGCTCCTTTGACCGCGTTGATAAGCAAAATTAAACGGAACCGGCGGTTGACGTTTAGAAACAATTTAACCCGGGTCAGCTCAGGGCGACTTCGCTCACGGCCATACCACACTGAAAGAGCCCGAACTCGTCCGATCTCGGAAGCCAAACAGTGTAGGGCCTGGTTAGTACTTGGATGGGAGACCGCCTGGGAATACTAGGTGCTGTAAGCATTTTTAAAAGTTTTGTTTTCCGTTTTCGCACGCGATGGGGCTGTTCGCCGAGGTAAAAGGTGGAAACTATCACTGTATTATTCACAATGATGATAATTAAACGTATCCTAATTATGCAGTCGATAATATGCACTCTCGTAATTGTGCTCCTTTGACCGCGTTGATAAACAGAATTAAGCGGAACCGGCGTTTGAAATTTAGAAACAATTTAACCCGGGTCAGCTCATTTCACCTTTGCTCACGGCCATCCCACACTGAAAAGGCCCGAACCCGAGCTGTATTGTGATAGCGCATTTTCAAAACTCAAGTGTCATCGATTGCAGTGCGCATTAGGTGTAAACGACAATTCGGCAGCTCAGAGCACCTGTCCTCAAGCGATCCGCTAGCCTCAGCCTTTCAGTAGCTTGGATGACAGGCTCACGCCACCCGCGCCCAGCGAAAGCCGAATGGCATTTTATTGCTTTTCTAGAAAGCAGTGTTGTGACGTCAAATAGGCATCAGTCTGATTCTCTGCGCAACGTTCCCTAGAGTGGTAGGCTATAAATAGGCAGAGGAAACAAGGTCAACAAGAAAACAGCAAACATTAGGTCAATCGTTAGCCGACAGCAACGTGAAGTGAAATAAAAATAATAATAACGGGAGATTTTGCAAAAACAAAGCAGAAACTAAATAAGCCCCTCTTCAGTCTGACCGAAGCTAAACGAAAATCGAAATTAAAATAGAAAAGTAAGTAAAAGCAAACCTACTTAAAATTCAAAGTTATTCTGACAGGTTCGTTAATTTAGCTAAACCAGCAGCCAATCTATGCCTATAAATGAACATTTTGTTGTTAATATGAGTTCTGTAACTTATTAAATTGAGTTTGCAGGAAAAGATAATTCTGAATAGAAACCGCTTCACGTGCCTTTACGCATGAATCCAAACACACATAGATTTTGATTGTACCAAAGAACAAATTCAGATAAGGAAAATGACTAATTATGCAGTCGACAATATGCACTCTCGTAATTGTGCTCCTTTGACCGCGTTGATAAGCAAAATAAAGCGGAACCGGCGGTTGAAGTTTAGAAATAATTTAACCCGGGTCAGCTCCGGTCACCGTCGCTCACGGCCATACCACACTGAAAATGCCCGAACTCGTCTGATCTCGGCAGCCAAGCAGTGTAGGGCTTGGTTAGTACTTGGATGGGAGACCGCCTGGGAATACTAGGTGCTGTAAGCATTTTTAAAAGTTTTGTTTTCCGTTTTCGCACGCGATGGGGCTGTTCGCCGAGGTAAAAGGTGGAAACTATCACTGTATTATTCACAATGATGATAATTAAACGTCTTCGTATCCTAATTATGCAGTCGATAATATTCACTCTCGTAATTTTGCTCCTTTGACCGCGTTGATAAGCAAAATTAAACGGAACCGGCGGTTGACGTTTAGAAACAATTTAACCCGGGTCAGCTCAGGGCGACTTCGCTCACGGCCATACCACACTGAAAGAGCCCGAACTCGTCCGATCTCGGAAGCCAAACAGTGTAGGGCCTGGTTAGTACTTGGATGGGAGACCGCCTGGGAATACTAGGTGCTGTAAGCATTTTTAAAAGTTTTGTTTTCCGTTTTCGCACGCGATGGGGCTGTTCGCCGAGGTAAAAGGTGGAAACTATCACTGTATTATTCACAATGATGATAATTAAACGTATCCTAATTATGCAGTCGATAATATGCACTCTCGTAATTGTGCTCCTTTGACCGCGTTGATAAACAGAATTAAGCGGAACCGGCGTTTGAAATTTAGAAACAATTTAACCCGGGTCAGCTCATTTCACCTTTGCTCACGGCCATCCCACACTGAAAAGGCCCGAACCCGAGCTGTATTGTGATAGCGCATTTTCAAAACTCAAGTGTCATCGATTGCAGTGCGCATTAGGTGTAAACGACAATTCGGCAGCTCAGAGCACCTGTCCTCAAGCGATCCGCTAGCCTCAGCCTTTCAGTAGCTTGGATGACAGGCTCACGCCACCGCGCCCAGCGAAAGCCGAATGGCATTTTATTGCTTTTCTAGAAAGCAGTGTTGTGACGTCAAATAGGCATCAGTCTGATTCTCTGCGCAACGTTCCCTAGAGTGGTAGGCTATAAATAGGCAGAGGAAACAAGGTCAACAAGAAAACAGCAAACATTAGGTCAATCGTTAGCCGACAGCAACGTGAAGTGAAATAAAAATAATAATAACGGGAGATTTTGCAAAAACAAAGCAGAAACTAAATAAGCCCCTCTTCAGTCTGACCGAAGCTAAACGAAAATCGAAATTAAAATAGAAAAGTAAGTAAAAGCAAACCTACTTAAAATTCAAAGTTATTCTGACAGGTTCGTTAATTTAGCTAAACCAGCAGCCAATCTATGCCTATAAATGAACATTTTGTTGTTAATATGAGTTCTGTAACTTATTAAATTGAGTTTGCAGGAAAAGATAATTCTGAATAGAAACCGCTTCACGTGCCTTTACGCATGAATCCAAACACACATAGATTTTGATTGTACCAAAGAACAAATTCAGATAAGGAAAATGACTAATTATGCAGTCGACAATATGCACTCTCGTAATTGTGCTCCTTTGACCGCGTTGATAAGCAAAATAAAGCGGAACCGGCGGTTGAAGTTTAGAAATAATTTAACCCGGGTCAGCTCCGGTCACCTTCGCTCACGGCCATACCACACTGAAAATGCCCGAACTCGTCTGATCTCGGCAGCCAAGCAGTGTAGGGCTTGGTTAGTACTTGGATGGGAGACCGCCTGGGAATACTAGGTGCTGTAAGCATTTTTAAAAGTTTTGTTTTCCGTTTTCGCACGCGATGGGGCTGTTCGCCGAGGTAAAAGGTGGAAACTATCACTGTATTATTCACAATGATGATAATTAAACGTCTTCGTATCCTAATTATGCAGTCGATAATATTCACTCTCGTAATTTTGCTCCTTTGACCGCGTTGATAAGCAAAATTAAACGGAACCGGCGGTTGACGTTTAGAAACAATTTAACCCGGGTCAGCTCAGGGCGACTTCGCTCACGGCCATACCACACTGAAAGAGCCCGAACTCGTCCGATCTCGGAAGCCAAACAGTGTAGGGCCTGGTTAGTACTTGGATGGGAGACCGCCTGGGAATACTAGGTGCTGTAAGCATTTTTAAAAGTTTTGTTTTCCGTTTTCGCACGCGATGGGGCTGTTCGCCGAGGTAAAAGGTGGAAACTATCACTGTATTATTCACAATGATGATAATTAAACGTATCCTAATTATGCAGTCGATAATATGCACTCTCGTAATTGTGCTCCTTTGACCGCGTTGATAAACAGAATTAAGCGGAACCGGCGTTTGAAATTTAGAAACAATTTAACCCGGGTCAGCTCATTTCACCTTTGCTCACGGCCATCCCACACTGAAAAGGCCCGAACCCGAGCTGTATTGTGATAGCGCATTTTCAAAACTCAAGTGTCATCGATTGCAGTGCGCATTAGGTGTAAACGACAATTCGGCAGCTCAGAGCACCTGTCCTCAAGCGATCCGCTAGCCTCAGCCTTTCAGTAGCTTGGATGACAGGCTCACGCCACCGCGCCCAGCGAAAGCCGAATGGCATTTTATTGCTTTTCTAGAAAGCAGTGTTGTGACGTCAAATAGGCATCAGTCTGATTCTCTGCGCAACGTTCCCTAGAGTGGTAGGCTATAAATAGGCAGAGGAAACAAGGTCAACAAGAAAACAGCAAACATTAGGTCAATCGTTAGCCGACAGCAACGTGAAGTGAAATAAAAATAATAATAACGGGAGATTTTGCAAAAACAAAGCAGAAACTAAATAAGCCCCTCTTCAGTCTGACCGAAGCTAAACGAAAATCGAAATTAAAATAGAAAAGTAAGTAAAAGCAAACCTACTTAAAATTCAAAGTTATTCTGACAGGTTCGTTAATTTAGCTAAACCAGCAGCCAATCTATGCCTATAAATGAACATTTTGTTGTTAATATGAGTTCTGTAACTTATTAAATTGAGTTTGCAGGAAAAGATAATTCTGAATAGAAACCGCTTCACGTGCCTTTACGCATGAATCCAAACACACATAGATTTTGATTGTACCAAAGAACAAATTCAGATAAGGAAAATGACTAATTATGCAGTCGACAATATGCACTCTCGTAATTGTGCTCCTTTGACCGCGTTGATAAGCAAAATAAAGCGGAACCGGCGGTTGAAGTTTAGAAATAATTTAACCCGGGTCAGCTCCGGTCACCTTCGCTCACGGCCATACCACACTGAAAATGCCCGAACTCGTCTGATCTCGGCAGCCAAGCAGTGTAGGGCTTGGTTAGTACTTGGATGGGAGACCGCCTGGGAATACTAGGTGCTGTAAGCATTTTTAAAAGTTTTGTTTTCCGTTTTCGCACGCGATGGGGCTGTTCGCCGAGGTAAAAGGTGGAAACTATCACTGTATTATTCACAATGATGATAATTAAACGTCTTCGTATCCTAATTATGCAGTCGATAATATTCACTCTCGTAATTTTGCTCCTTTGACCGCGTTGATAAGCAAAATTAAACGGAACCGGCGGTTGACGTTTAGAAACAATTTAACCCGGGTCAGCTCAGGGCGACTTCGCTCACGGCCATACCACACTGAAAGAGCCCGAACTCGTCCGATCTCGGAAGCCAAACAGTGTAGGGCCTGGTTAGTACTTGGATGGGAGACCGCCTGGGAATACTAGGTGCTGTAAGCATTTTTAAAAGTTTTGTTTTCCGTTTTCGCACGCGATGGGGCTGTTCGCCGAGGTAAAAGGTGGAAACTATCACTGTATTATTCACAATGATGATAATTAAACGTATCCTAATTATGCAGTCGATAATATGCACTCTCGTAATTGTGCTCCTTTGACCGCGTTGATAAACAGAATTAAGCGGAACCGGCGTTTGAAATTTAGAAACAATTTAACCCGGGTCAGCTCATTTCACCTTTGCTCACGGCCATCCCACACTGAAAAGGCCCGAACCCGAGCTGTATTGTGATAGCGCATTTTCAAAACTCAAGTGTCATCGATTGCAGTGCGCATTAGGTGTAAACGACAATTCGGCAGCTCAGAGCACCTGTCCTCAAGCGATCCGCTAGCCTCAGCCTTTCAGTAGCTTGGATGACAGGCTCACGCCACCGCGCCCAGCGAAAGCCGAATGGCATTTTATTGCTTTTCTAGAAAGCAGTGTTGTGACGTCAAATAGGCATCAGTCTGATTCTCTGCGCAACGTTCCCTAGAGTGGTAGGCTATAAATAGGCAGAGGAAACAAGGTCAACAAGAAAACAGCAAACATTAGGTCAATCGTTAGCCGACAGCAACGTGAAGTGAAATAAAAATAATAATAACGGGAGATTTTGCAAAAACAAAGCAGAAACTAAATAAGCCCCTCTTCAGTCTGACCGAAGCTAAACGAAAATCGAAATTAAAATAGAAAAGTAAGTAAAAGCAAACCTACTTAAAATTCAAAGTTATTCTGACAGGTTCGTTAATTTAGCTAAACCAGCAGCCAATCTATGCCTATAAATGAACATTTTGTTGTTAATATGAGTTCTGTAACTTATTAAATTGAGTTTGCAGGAAAAGATAATTCTGAATAGAAACCGCTTCACGTGCCTTTACGCATGAATCCAAACACACATAGATTTTGATTGTACCAAAGAACAAATTCAGATAAGGAAAATGACTAATTATGCAGTCGACAATATGCACTCTCGTAATTGTGCTCCTTTGACCGCGTTGATAAGCAAAATAAAGCGGAACCGGCGGTTGAAGTTTAGAAATAATTTAACCCGGGTCAGCTCCGGTCACCTTCGCTCACGGCCATACCACACTGAAAATGCCCGAACTCGTCTGATCTCGGCAGCCAAGCAGTGTAGGGCTTGGTTAGTACTTGGATGGGAGACCGCCTGGGAATACTAGGTGCTGTAAGCATTTTTAAAAGTTTTGTTTTCCGTTTTCGCACGCGATGGGGCTGTTCGCCGAGGTAAAAGGTGGAAACTATCACTGTATTATTCACAATGATGATAATTAAACGTCTTCGTATCCTAATTATGCAGTC